>BFEA01000155.1:771187-781344 GCA_003427395.1 Chara braunii | reverse complement strand
AACGAAACACCGAATGTGCACTAGGATATTAGTCCCCAAAAGACTAAGTAAATCCCGAAAACCCCGAAGTGCGTTTCGGTAACGAAACACCGAATAACATAGTATTCGTGAAAACCTAAAAAAAAAAATTGTTAGGTTTGCACGAAAATTTTTAAAGATTCTAATAGTACATTTTTCAGGCCTTCACACGAACAAAATTTGATGTGAAGTAAATTAACCGCAAAAAAGGAATAGGAAAGTACGTTTTCGAAACCACAGGAAGTGATGAGGAGAAAAACAAGGTTTTTTACAAAAAATCACTACCTTGCAAAGCACCGTTTGTTCAGGCACTGAATTATCCGAATTTTTTGTTTATCTGAAAAAATCATATTTATAGTTCTATAAGGTATGTAGCACGACGAACCTATTTGGAAGTCTCCCAAACACGCACACATGCTCTCCTGTTCACGAATACATTTGCTTGGATATGTTCTCTCATACATGGACAAATATATTATTTTGTCTTTTTTATTAAATAATTTTTTATTTTTTAATTTTAAATTATGGTTGGCTAAGAATTTGAAAATGTCTCCCAGACAAAAGTTGTTTAAATTCTTATTTTACATAAGATATATTTTTTGACAAGAGTTTTACAGTTATCTTAAAAATGAAGTTATATTAATTTATAGTTCTATAAACTCGATTTCCCAGAATCTGGTGTTAACTAAACTCCAGAAAACGACTTATAGTTCTATAAATGAGTATTCACTGAAACTGTTTTTTTTAACATCTTTCGAGTTCGCCTTGAAGACCTTTAAGATTGTCTTGTTTGAGCTATGCTTTTTGTCAATCTACTAAGAAAGACTTATAGTCCTATAACGTGCTCTTTGCTGGAAAAAATTTTCTTGCACATTTTGAGAAACGTTGGACTTTCTGCCAGTTTTTTTACCTCCTTTCTCGGGAAACAGTTAAAAACGCTCTCTTTTATGTGTCAAAAATAAAAGTTTGACTTTTACTTTTTCATTCTATAAAAAATGTTAGGTTTTCTGGTTTTGTTAGGTTTTCACGAATACTATGTTGAATGTGCACTTGGATATTGGTCTAAAAAAAACTAAGCAAATCCCGAAAACCCCGAAGTGCGTTTCGGTAACGAAACACTGAATGTGCACTTGGATATAACTCCCCCAAAAGACAAAGTAAATCCTGAAGTGTAGGAGCACTAAACAGATGTGTTTACCTTCGTTGTATCATATATAAGACTCTTTTCATTATATAGTCGGTGAGATATATGCCTTCCATTAACCACTTCCCTTTAGAATGGGCTTAAAATCACATCAGACTTACCCCTCATAAGGAGAAATGGTGCCATGTGGAGGGCACGGTGTCGCGCGCGGCGGTCTCGCACTCTGCTGAGAGCGCTGAACCTCACGATCGTGTCACGCAGGATTTATTTCTAAAAAGGAACCGGTCACCACTCTAACCATGCGCGCGTGCTATACCTCTCACGACGCCCCACGACAGGTCGGATAGCCGCGAGGCACAACTTACCTCTACCTGAGTGGCTGTCACCACCCTCAGGTAGGCGTATCCCTACTGAGCTACCGGCCCACATGCAAAGGCTTTTACATTCCTTTGTAGAGGTAGGTCGACCGAGGGCGTTTGCTCGATCGCTGTAGCATAAAATGTGGTACGAGCGGGAAGACGCCTAGAACTGACCCGTTAGATATTCAGGTCGAACTTTTAATAAGGCAGTATGTTTCCGCTGTTGCGTAATGTATCATTCTTTTAAATAAATATCTGTAAAACCTCCTTTCTACAAAAGAGCGTCCTAATCTTTCTGAACATCAGAATAATATAAGAGTTAAATTGGATATAAGATGAATATGAAATTATTATCGCCGAGAACTCTTTCCACTTTCACAACTGTCGTGTGTCCGAGACTTTTCAACAGACCATGTCCCGTTCAATCCAAAATCACGCACAAAATAGACCTGCACAGAATAATGCAAAGACAGTTCACATGCCATGCACTAACGGCGTCAACCATCAACCATTGATCTTGTCCCTCACTTCCCAAACCATGTATGACAGCCTTGTCTTTCCTGAGACGTAAGCCCAACCCCCTCACATTTATACAAAGGACCTTTGAGAGTGACTAGGACCATTTAGGCAATGACCACAGGTGACAGTTTTACTGACCACATGGTTTGACTTTAGAGGTGGGTATCAAGTCAAAGGGGAAAGTTGAATCGGTAACAACCGATCTGTTATCGAGAGATAATAGAAAGTTTGGATCCTTTTGTAGATCCTTTCCTTCCAATGCAGCAGTAGAATAAGTCCGGATCTGCACACACACAGATCAACAAAGATTCAACACCCCCACTCGATTCCCCACGTATTGATATATAAGGGTCAAACCCTTAGTCATAGGTAGTGAGCTCTGGGATCGACCTCCATGGTATAGCTCCTAGTTTTATTCTCACAATCCTACCCTATGTCGTCTGTCACTATCTCCTTTCTCTCAAGGAGTCTCATGCCAGTGTCCTAAGTCGTCTTAAGGGAACTCATATTTCCCTTACTCCTAGTCCTTGCATTTTCTCTCCAGGGGATAAGCGTACCGTTTGACGCTTATGTAGATGAGATTTAACTTATCCAACGTTGTGGCCTTCCATCCGAAAGTCATGGACAACTATCGACTACGCTGTGGTTCTTAATTTTTTTCTTTCACCCGCGGTCCTAACATATTTCCTTGTTCCTTCTCCTGGATATATGAAGACCTTGCTCCAACAGGAGCATTGTTTCTTCCTTTGTCTGCTATTTGTGTTAACACACTCAAGAAGTAGGTCGTTTCAAACATGAATCTCTTGCTACTTGATCAAAACCAAGCAATCGGTTAGTCGAAGCAGACAGTCGAGCAAGTTACTCATGAGTAGTTGACTTTCAGCTTAGCCTCACTCAAGGTATACATAGGATCTCTTTAGAGTAGCAGGATAGCTCACACATGAGTATCCTTTTCATATAACAAATAGTCGAGGCTCCTACAGAAGCACCCTACTACTTGCTCTAGGTATACTCCCGTAATATCCGGATGTCAATCCCTTCCCAGAAGTTATCAATGGTCTGCGTGAATAATAGGTGACCCGCACAAGACCCCTCTACAATCACGTGAGAAGGTCCACTCAATGAGAAGGGTAATCCTAATAAGGGTTTCCTGTGACCCTTTCGAAGCTGAACGTCCTAAAACCGTGTTAGTTTGAACAGAAGACGAGTGTTTAGGGTATTCCTACAAGAGTACCCTCTTAGTGAGTTAGTACAGAATCAAGTAGGTGATAGACAGACCCTAACAAAGACCCCTCTACTACCTTCCTTGGGTAATGAGTAGTCCATCCACTAAACAAGTGATAGGGTGACTTTTACAGAAACCTCCCTACTACCGGTTAAGTGGTCGAACTATTAGAAAGTGAGTAAGTTAGTAAAAAGAAAAGTGAAAATATGATTTCCTACTCTTTGCAGATTGTTAGTCATCCTTAGACTCAAGTATGTGAATAGAATGACCCTCCCTGAAGCCTTCCTTATTATTTTCTAAGAGTCAGACCCCTTTTCCCTTCACGACGACAGTCGTTCCGGTAGGTGGTAAGGTAACTTACACATGAGTACCTAGTCTGCTTCGTAAGTTAATGTTAGACATCCTTTCCCGTCACGACGACAGTCGATCTGGTAAGGTAGTGAGGCAACTCATACTTGAGTGCCTAAGTTAGCTCATAGTCAGTGTCAGAACCCTCCTCCCGTCACGACGACAGCCGATCTGGTAGAGAGTTCCTATTTTAGTTCATAAGTATTTGCTTGTACTCTCGTCCCATTACGACGATAACCGTTCCGGTAGAGAGTACATAGATTGGTTTATAAGTATTTTGTTTGTACCCTCGTCCCGTTACGACGACAGCCGATCCGATAGAAATTACTAAGATCAGTTCGTAAGTGATTGTTTGTACTCCCGTCCCGTCACGACTACAACCGATCCGGTAGAGAGTCCCTATTTAGTTTATAAGTTATAGTCAGATACCCCATTCCCGACACGACGACAGTCGTTACGGTAGAGAGTACCTACTTTAGTTATAAGTTTTTGTTAATACCCTCCTCCCATCACGAGGACAGTCGATCCGGTAGAGAGTACTAAATCTAGTTCATAAGTTATAGTCAGATACCCCCTTCCCGTCACGACGACAACCGTTACGGTCTAGGGTACCCGATTTAGTTCATAAGTTATTGTTAGTACCCCTTTTCCCATCACGACGGCAACCGGTCTGGAAATGAGTGTTTGAATTAGTTCATAAGTATTTGTTTGTTTTGTACCCTCGTCCCTTCACGACGACAGTCGTTCCGGACGAGAGCACTTAGATTAGTTTATAAGTTATTGTTCGTACCCTCACCCCCTCGCGACGACATCCACTCAGGTTGAGAGCACGTAGATTAGTTTATAAGTATTTTGTTTGTACCCTTGTCCCCTCACGACGACAACCGATCAGGTAGAGAGTACTTAGTTTAGTTCATAAGTAGTCGTTTGTACCCTCGTCCCCTCATGACGACAGCCGATCAGGCGGAGAGTACTTAGATTAGTTTAAAGGTTATCATTAGGAACCCCTTTCCCGTCACGACGACAGTTCGACAGGCGGAGACCAAAGTGACTCATACATGAGTACCTAATCGTCAACCCCTAGTAAAGTCAGAGCACACACAAGTAGCACGATGCCTCACACATGAGCCTCCACCGCCCTACTTTGTTTTTCACATCCAAACAGTTTAGGTTCCTTCTTAGTTAATTTGGGTTCCTTCTATTTCATCAGGCAGGGTTCTTATTTCAATCATATATATATTTTTTTCCTTTCTGATTATCTTAGTCTTGAAGGAAGTACAAGCAGTATATCATACAATCATACAAGCAGTCCAATAGATGGGCGTAGCTTGTAAGGGCATATGGGGAAGGGATTAGGTGACGCGTACCTCATAGTTCCCTGCCTCCAAAGTTCCTCCTGAACTCCGGCAGAGCTCCCGCAATCGCCCTGTATTCGGAGACGTATAGTCAACGCATTTGATTGCGAGTACTTAGGGTCAGTAGAGACTGGTATTATGTAAGTGAAAACTCATCATCAGCCAATCATATTCAAAGAGATGGATATCTTCAGAGGGTCAAACCATGGCAAAGATGGGAAATGATAGAGGAGGCAGGCATCATCGCATCGTGACACCGTCTCCCTCTTCCCCAAATGTCCCATGCTTTCTTCACTCTTCGGCCCTCGCTCCAATCGTGGTGTCTCAAAAATAGCAATAGTAAAGCAACCCGAATATAACAATAATGATAATAATAATAATAATAATAATAATAATAATAATAATAATAATAATAATAATAATAGTAATAGTAATAATAGCCATAATAGTAATAATAATTAAAAAAAAAAAAATAATAATAATAATAATAAGAATAATAAAAATAATAGTAGGAAGTCAAACATCTTGCCAAGAATGTCCCGATTATTCTTCCAAGGAACAAGGCGGGTGAAGATGTCTAATTTATGCATCACTTGTTGAAGACTTTCCCCCACTTTCGCATCCTCCCTTCCTGCTATCGCTATGCTGCCTTGGGCATAGCAACCCGCACGTTTGGCCTGTATGAGTGTCTTTAAGGTTATGTGTGTGTGCATTGTGATTGTCGTCCTGCCCGCAAATCATGAGGGCGCATGCTTGCTGTTCCGCGCACGTGTTTGCTAGCCTTGCGGGTGCATGGTTGCAGCTCTACATGCTTGGTCATAGCCTATCAGTGTTCCCGCCACCGACCGTGATCCACATCGCTTAATGCTCGCATGCGGATGCGGTGACAACGCTGCACTTCAGTCAACTAGCCAGCCGCAACCGCCCGAGACCCACATCTGAGCTTGTAGTGATGAGGCCCCTCTCGCGGATACTAAGTCCCACCTTCATTTAGGGCGGACACGAGGCTTGCGGTGCCACCGATTATTGAAGTAATCAATAATAATAATAATAATAATAATAATAATAATAATAATAATAATAATAATAATAACGATCATAATAATAATAATAATAAATTTAAATAATTTCAATAGTTATGTTAATTCAATAATTGTGACGCAATTAAAGTAAACAGACCTTCTTTTGCCAGTCTGATACAGTTAACGAGATGAAATGTTGTACCTCAAGGAACTTGTCGCACAAGTGCCGAAACAAACATCAACCGTTTAAGGCCCGTATTCTCCCTCTCTCTCTCTCTCACATACACACAGTAGGCTTTTTGATTATGTCATATTGGTCCCTCAGATAGGCTGTTTGTCTGTGTTTGTCCATTGATTTGTCTACGTTCGTCAGCCTACATCTATCTGTCCGCATTTGCATGTCTACACCTGTTTCTCCCTGGGATAGTAGTTAGAGGAAATGCAGGGAGGGTGAGGAACAATGAACTTCAAAAACTCAGACAGCATCATGCCCCTGAGGTCATATAGTTGTGGCCTCGAACCAACAACAACATTGTATCACGAGAATCACCAAATAAGAAAACACTAGGAGTTTATAATTGAGTATGCTGAAATAGTCCCATCATCATCAATGAAGAACCAGAGTTGATATCCTATCTAGCGCTCGGCGCCCAGACTACACGAGGCAGATCCTATCTAGCTTACTCTATGAAGCCGAAAGAATGTCATCAACATCATTCCCGAAGTATGAGCATATGGCGAACAATGTCGCAAGCTGTCGGCACCAGGTATGTTTCTTGCTATACTTCACAACCTCGTTCCGCAACACAAAGGTCCCACTAGCACGCAAAGACCACTATGCGCCCGTCTAGTGTACAACAGCGTAACTTTGGCACTTGAGACCTGCTTCTTCCAGCTCGCCATTGAGCCCGTCTATGTCTGTATCTCACTGTTTACCTGTTTGTAGATCAGTCAGTTAATGCATCTGTCTTTCTGCTTGTCCGTCTATCTGTACCCATCCGTGTTTGTTTAGTCAGTTTGATGTTGTTTACCTGGTTGCCTATACCCAGTATTCTCATTTAGAGTCTTGAAGTCGTTGGTTAGTCTGGCTGTAATTGTCTGTCAGACTGCCTGTGTCCATTCGTATCGGACTGCCAGACTGACTAAGTCAGCCTTTGTCTGCCTGACCATCTCTGTGTGCGTCTGTATACTCATGACCGCTTGTTGCAGTCAACCTGTCTATTTGTAGGTATATCTGTTCTTTTGTGTCAGTGCATCTGCTTTTTCATGTCTGTCGACTTATGCCATCCATCCGTCGTCGCTTCTCCGTTTCTTTTGACTGTTTGATTGCCTCTGTTTTTTACACTGCCTACCAGTCAGTCCGTCTTGTTTCGCCATGCATGACTGCACGTCCGTCTGTAGATGTCCTGTCTGCTTGTTTGGCGCTGTCCCGTCTGTCTCTCTCTTCCCTCTCTTACCTCTACGTATACGTGCGTGCAGGCATATCCGTATGTATGTTCCTCGTTTCGTCTGATCTTGTTCGTCTTCCTGTTCTGGTCTCGCCTGTCTGTTGCTGTCAGTCTGTCTGTCCCTACCTCTTTTCTTGCATGTACCTGCTTGGTATGCGTTTTAGTTGTCCGTATTGGTTACGTGCCCAGGTTGGGCGAAGTACATAGAAACAAGCAATGTGCCTTTTAATACACACAAAATGGTGCTGAATAACGCAGGGAAGACTTAGATACAAAGCCTGAACTGACCACGACCGACCAAGTTGACATAGTATCAGATAGCCAAGCAGATTGCTGGAATGCTAATGACTAGCCCAACCAAATGTTCGAATGCAGATCAGACATACATCGTACCCTTCACCAAGTGTGAAGGGGTCTGGCGCTGCTCTGAAGAAGAAAGCACTAGGTCAGATATACACAGACGAAGAGGAGGGAAACAGACGAAAGAAAAAGAGAAAGATGAGGATGCTGTCAACACCAAGTCTTTGTCACAAGTCCCAAATAACCCCTCGCCGCTACGTCTGAAGTCCAATTGTCAAGTCTGGGTCAAGTGTCGTCAAGTCTTTCTCTCTCTCCCTCTATCTCTTTCTCTTCCTACCTTTCTCTTTGCCTCTCGTCTCTAGAGCAGTTTATGAAGTCTAGAATGTATCTGACTGCTTCGGCGACTAAATTCGTTTCCTTTGTTTCCCCCTATCGAGTTCGTCCTGCTACCAATAATAATAAATACAATAATAATAATAATAATAGTAATAATAATAATAATAATAATAACAATAATAATAACGATAATAACAACATCAATAATAATAAGTATAGTAATAATAATAATAATAATAATAATAATGATAATATCAATAATAATAACAATAATAATAATAATAATAATAATAATAAAATAATGATAATAATAATAATAATAATAATAATAATAAAGATAATGAGCAGAAACGTATTTCAGCAATCAAACAACGTGAGTCAATCAACGGAATTGAACCCCGATTTGTAGCGAATAAAAATACACCGAGCTCATATTGGATGATCCTGGTAAAGTCTCATCATTCATCATCAATGAAGAACTTATGTTGTTTTCCTATATGGCGCTCGGCGCCCAGGCTATAGATGGCAGATCCTATCTTAGCCTATACTACAATGCCGAATGACGATGACAACAACTTTCTCGTAGAACGAGCATACAGCGACCAATGTCGCACGTCTTTACTACCAGGTATGTCTCTCGCCTTACCCACTACCTCGTTCCCTAGCTCATAGACGCCACATACACCGATACTCACCATTTGCCTCCTTCCAGGTACGTACGCACGCCACCTCCCCTTGCGCCCTTCTCCTTTTATGCCATGCACCTGGTCCTAATTACGGCCAGATACGGGACATATGCAAGTAAGTTTCCTCCTTCCATTTTGTCTTCTCCTCTCCTTGTCTGTTCTCCACCTCTTCTCCCCCTCCATCATCATCGCAACCCAGCTGTTGTGATCACATCGTTGTAGCCCTGTCCCCCTTTTTTATCGTGTTTCTCCGTGGTTTCTACTTCTTTATCCTCCTTCTCTCCCTACCTCTCTCTCTCTCCTCTCTCTCTCATACACACACACCCACACACCCACCCACAAATAGGCAATGTATATCTCGCAGATCCAGGGGCTGATTCATTCAACTTTGCTTATCTTTTCGGTGAAAATACCGAGAGACCAGCCGCGGGTAGGTACACGCACTCATACAACACACACACAAATGACAGGTTTGCTCACGAGCGGGAGCGAAAGCGCATTGGCGGGTGAAGCGAAGATGACAGCGGGCAGCGCATGTGGCGGTGTATATGTCCTGAATGTAGCGGAAGATTCTTTCGATTTTGTTTCTCCGAATCAATCGAAGTATCTTGAAGCTGATCGCGAGATCGAGAACTTACCGGTGCTCTCCCTCTCTCTCTCTATATATATATATCTATATCTATATCTATCTATCCATCTATCTATCTATCTATATATCTATATATCTATCTATCTATCTATCTCCCGCAAGGATGATGACCATTAGCGAACTTCAACAATCAGGAATCCTACACATGAGTCCAGATAGTCTCGACCTCGAACCAACAGCAAAATCGAATCACGAGTTTCGCCGAATAAGAAGACACCGAGAGCTCATCATTGACAGTGCTGGTAACGTCTCATCATCATCATCAACGAAGGATCGATGTTGATATCCTACCTGGCGCTCGGCGCCCAGACTACAGATGGCAGATCCTATCTATCCTATATCTACAATGATGACAACAGTTCCGGGAGTACGAACATATAGCGGTCAATGCCGGACGCTTCACGCACCAGGTAAGTTTTTCATACCACTTTCATCACCTTCGATTCCCCACACATACAAATGCCATGTGCATCTCTCCTCTCCTGAAGAATTCTTATGAGATCGAAATAGTAAAAACAATAATAATAATAATAATAATAATAATAATAACAATAATAATAGTAATAATAATAATAATAATAATAATAATAATAATAATAATAATAATAATAATAATAATAATGATCAGGGTTACCGGCGTTTGGGACGGGCCGAACGCCTGAACCCGAACGCCCAAACGTGAGGGACCCCTTCGGGAGGCGTTCGGCCGTTCGGGCCGAACACGGATGAAAAAAAAAAAAAAAAAAAA
>BFEA01000155.1:748417-771164 GCA_003427395.1 Chara braunii | reverse complement strand
AAAAACAAAATATGTTATGGAGACAAATAAACTAAACAACATTTGCCTCAGCACTACATCCAAATTCGTTACCAAGTTTGAATTAAAAATCCAATACAGAAAATAAACACTATGATAAAAATAAGAAAAAATAAAAAGAGAATTAAAATGAGTGAGTGTGCTAGCACATTTTCGACACCTCCATTTTTGCCGATTTTTAATTATTTTTTGGCATTGACAAATTCCCTGAAAATTTACAGATATGTAGTTCACATAATCAATAACTCATTCAAAAATTTTCAAAAAATAATAATTTTTTTTAGGCCCCGAAATAAAGTAAAAACAAAAAGTTAAAAGTTAAAAAAAACAAAATAGTGAGTGGGCGAGCACGTTTTGATGCCCCCATCTTTGACGATTTTTAATGTTTTTTTGGCTTCGTAGAATGGCTTCAAAATTTGTAGGCGTGTAGGTTGCATCATAGAGAACTCAGAAAAAAAAATGCAGAAAAAAAAAAGTATTTTTAGGCCCCGAAATAGTTTTTGACGGGGGCCGAACCTGGAGGTGTTCGGCCCCCGAACGGGACCACGAATGCCCGAACGTTCAGGGGCAAGCCCGGGGCGGGGCCAGCCCGGGGGCCCCCGAACGTAATAATAATAATAATAATAATAATAGTAATAATAACAATAATAATAATAATAATAATAATGATAATAAATGTAATAATAATAATAATAATAATAAAATAGCGATTATGAGCGTGGACAAGCCATCTCTTCGATCTGCTGTAATCACGATCGGGGGCTGCGTTGTGTCTGAAGGTCGGTGGTCAAGGCCTCCCTCATTTCTCGTTCTGAGTTCCTTAAACGTACTTAACCATATCCATGGCTGAGATCAAAACAAAGTGGTAACAAAAATAATAATAATAATAATAATAATAATAATAATAATAATAATAATATTTTTAGTAATAATAATAATAATTAATAACAACAATAACATTAATCATAACAGCAATACAACAATAGCTAATTTATTTTATTTTATTTCTCAATCTTGACCAGTCAAAATTGAGGGTGCGTTGTGTTCGGGGAGATCACATCAACCCCCCGCCCCATGTTGCCTATCGGTCTCACCCTCGTCGAGGTAAGTTTGCTCTCTCTCTCTTCTCACACACACACATACGCACATCGATAGGATGAGCACATTCAGAATGAACCTCCTGCTGAAATGGGAAAGTATACACAACCACTTCATGATTTGCTCGTTCTATCGATCCAAGTAATGTGCGGCGTGCCAGGGGTGGGGAACTTAGTCACCGACCAAGATTGGAGAATCACGAACRTCTCACGCACACACATACATTYCATCGTTAGGATGAACAAGAGCGRAATGAATCTTCCGCTGAAACGTGGAAATGWACACTGTCACTTTTTGATTTGTCCTTTCTRTCGATCTAGGTAGCGTGCGACGAGGTACGGGTGAGAGACTTAGCTATTGACCAAGGTYGGAGACTTACTTGTAGTAGGATCTTGTCACGYTGTATCGTCCGTTGGTTCCRTAGTTTGAGACAAGCTTGGCACAAGCTCCTCGCCGYGACGTTTCCACCAGAGAACAGGTAGGTAAGCGCTTTCTTCCTTCTCTCCTTCTCCACCTGCCCTTTCGCTTTCCTCTTCGAACTCTCCTCCTTCCCTTCTCCCCCTCTTCCTTCCTTCTCTCTCTCAAAACTTTTTTTCGAACCTCCTTYCTCTATKCTTACCTGTCGTCCTTGTTCGTAACTCCTCCTTTCTTCTTCGTACCTTCCTCCTCCCCTTTCTCTCTCACTTACACCCACGCTCTTCTCCTTAGCTCTCGCTTAGCCTGTTTCTGCTCACTACACTCGCACGCGCACCTCGTAAGCTCACGTTTCACCAGTCAGTTCCAGGCCTGCCGACTATGGCATGCATACTGCCGCGCAGGTCCACTGGTGTTCATCTCCTTGCTTTCGACTGCGCTTGCACGCACGCTCTCCTTGCGCGCTCGTTCTCGCTCGCACGCTTGCTCTTTCACACCTTCGCAAGTTCTCACGCACCCGTCCTTCTGCCTATTTCCGCGTTTGCCTGGTTCTCTGTGCTTCAGCTTTGAGCACTTGCTCAAAGTGTTCCCGATTCGGCGCTCGCGGGTACCCGGGCTTCCGCCATCTAGTCTGAAGAATCTGCCCTTTTAGTCGAGGCAGATTAATTCACTGAACAATCTAAGCAGAAATAATAATAACAATAACAATAACAATAACAATAATAATAATAATAATGATAATAACAATAACAACAAGAGTAATAACATATATATATATATATATATATATATGTATATCGAATGAATCTTACTGTGTTCATGATTAGTATACATGGAAGAAGTGGTTGAAGATAGCTGTTGCGTACTTCCGAGGTTTCAGGTAAGTGTTCGTTCAGCTTCCTACTTCCAACTACCCACGAATCTTCCTCAGAATCCCGGTAGGATACAGAAAGAGAAAACAACGAATTCTTAATATACCTTAGAAAAAGAAAAATAAAGAACTCTAACCGAATTTCGTTCGTTGCTCCCCGTACGTGTACCTGTCGGGTTTCTAGCACATGCAGGAGCCTAAATCTTTCCTGCCCCAACCACTTCTAACTCGTAGGTCGTGAGTTCGAATCCCACAAACTTGAACACGGTCTAAATAGGGATCGGGCGGAACGAGGTAGCTTAAAAAAAAGGCTAGCCTATGAGTCAGAAAGGATTCGTTCCTTAGACTTGTCGCATGCAATCCCGCACCTGTACTTATTGGGCTAGCTCCTAGTTCGGTTAGACTAGGAGCAACCTCACTATTAGTCGAGTAAAGGCTGGCTCTGCTGGTATAACAGGCACACGGCCTGCCTTCCGTGGTCAGCAGGCTGATATGGCCGTTGTCGCAAAGCGTGGTAAGCTGTACGGTCTTCTTGGCCGCCCTGGCCGTATGGTCAGGGCTTATACTATTTTGCCCGAACCCTTCTTTATTGAGCTCATGGCAGAGCGATCCGCTGGTTCCCTTATATCGACTGTTCTGACATCCGTGGTCGTCGAACGAACTAACTTTATTGATTATGTCGTCTCAGTTCCTGACTAACTTGGACTGAAGTCGTCACTTATTGCGCGACTTCTTCCCTTTCGATTAACCCTCCGTTCATTTTGTGGTTGGAGGTCCAACTTACTAACCCTCTTTCAGTCTATGCGTGGGTCAGGTGGCACGCGTGGTCACTCAAACTTTAATCCTCTAATCTTTTTTGTCCCCTCATCTGCCGAGACAAGGCATGCGAGCATTCGAAAAAATTTAACCATCGACTCTAGTCAATGCGCGCCGTGTTTCGGCGCTTGCGCTGACAAAACTTTCTCGACCATAGCGGTCGAGGGATTTGCCTCATTTCCCGTTTTAGCCGTCTTCAGTCTGTCTATGGGTGCCGGCGTTGTATCGACCATAAAATCATGAGCGAATACCCTTGTAAGGGTATCAACTCCGACTGTTTTCCTTGACCCCATTAAGCGATGTCCCCGTTGCTGGGGAATCTAAATGCAAAGAAAGACCTTCTGACGCGACAAGTAGTCAAAATCCGATCCCCTAGATGAAGTTGCAGTTTGGAGACCCTCACTGTCCCCCTTGGTGCGTCCATACTGCCAGGATTTTAACCTGGGTCTCCCATATATCCAAAATGACAATTCCCAAGAAAATATTATTCCATAAACCCCAAGTGGGCATACTAGATCTGTACTACAGTTGCGGAGGTCACCAAAGAAGACAATGATAACTCCTCCCCCGAACTCTAGACTTTATTGCCAGGATCTCGTTGGGTGTCCGAGGAGTTAGGAATAAAAAATGAATCCCACTCTTTTGGACGCGGGTCTTGACCTTAGTCAAATTTTACCATCCCACCCGAAGTTTAATGCGAGGGGATCAGCGACCTCGGCTTCAACCCACCACAGCCGGTTGATTAGGCCGAAACTGCGGCCCACCATGTTGTTATTTTAACGATAGTTCCCGTATTGGTTACGCAATATCGCGTATAATTCTCCTATCATTCTAGACCTGACTCTTGATCCCGCCGATATCTACCTGAACCAATTCCTTCATTGAGGAGACCCCCTCTCAGGTTTCGGTCCTAGGCCGTAATCGGAAGGCCCGCTGCATGGTTATACTTGGTCAGCAGCCCACGCTGGGAATTACGTCCCAACGATGCCAATTTTCTACCATAGGCTTGGTAATTTCAAGTCCCTCAGACTGACCACCTAGAGTGGATAAACAATGATCATTTCATATATATAAAAACAATTTGACGAAATAATCCCCTCGTCAGTTTGGATGAATGAACCTCTTTGAAATTATATAAAGAAAATTTAATCAATAAAAATGATATATCATGATTGTCATATGTAACTGAACGAGGGGCATCGTCAGAGCCACTCATGGGTCGTGTCGCCCAAACCTCGATCACAGGCCGGACAGACACACGTCTCGGGGATCTTCAACCAACAGCAAAAGCCAACCAAATATTCATAAATAAGTATAAAAGTATTTGTTTGACTCCTTGTTGTGTCAGAAGGCAGAAAAGAACAACCATTTCATTCATAATACACAATCCCCTGTCTCGCAGGGTTTCAAACGAATAAAGACCTTTATCTTTCTCACACCCCATTTTTAGGGTTTTTCTCAACAATAACAGCATAAGACAAAGCATGGAAGAATGATCAACAATATCAAAGCACATTCAGACCGTACATGTCACATTTCATTTTATCTTTCTTGAACACTTAGACGCTTTTGTGAGCATCCTAGTTCAAGACTTGATAATACAGCTCGTATAGACTTCAAGGCTACACATTCCATCAAAACAACTTAGGCGTTTTTGTGAGCATCCTAGTTCAAGACCAAACACTGGACCAATTCAAATGTGAAAGTGAAAGTGTCTCTCGTCGGCATACCCCCATAAATAAATTTAATAACATATGACTCAAGAGAAGGAAGACAAGGAAAAAACGGTCTCCCTCCTGAAAAAGAAAAAAAGAAAAATGATGGATGAAGTATGAGTCAAATGTCTCCTTGTCTCTACTCACTAAAGCACATGTGCCGAACTGACTCTATATCAAAGCAAAAATTTCAGAACTTGCTGCCTCTTTTCTACTGCTAAAGCACATCACTATGTCCCAAGAGAAGAGACCCTATTTATTTTACACTTCCTACCCATAGTGTACAAAGTCTTACTAAGAAAAAGAAGCATGAATCATAGAAGGTCAAAACACATACTTTCCCCTTAGTCTACCATGCCAAGGTTCAACTGTCTATACAGTTGAGCCCTGAACCCGTTCTTGGCCTTCTTAACAACGTTCCCAACCCTGTCAATGAGCTTCTTGTTTTCATCCAGTTTTACCAAACCCTTTTCCTCATCAAACTTAAACCCTGGACAATCTTCCCTCAAATGCATCCCTTTCATGCAATACCAACACAACTTTCTGTCCTCAGTCCTTGACTTTTTGGCAGAATGACATGGAATCGCTGCCTCCTTCTCTCCACCTGCTTCCACCATCTCGGAACAAGGTCTCTTTTTAGTATCTCCTGATTCGCCTTCATTATAAGACTTTGTAACAGTGTCAGATGCCAGTATCTCAACCAACTTGTTAGCAGAAGCTGGAATGATAATAGGTTGATCGTTGTTCTCTCTTCTTTGTCCCAATACTTCTCCGCTTACTCCCCCTCGGCCTTGTCATGGTGCATGAGGTGTCCCTGTCACATTCCTGATATCAAATCCCAGTTCATCGTTCCATTCAACTATTTTCGTAGGCATCTCTGCTCCTCCTTCTTAACTAACCTTCCTGAGAGTCTCCATCTCCTTTTCCTGCTTATTGACCTTCCCTTCCAGCTTGCCAACTTCCTTCTCCAACTTTTCTCGTTCAACCTTTTTTTTTTCCACTTCCTTGTTCTTACTATCCAGGGCAATGTTCAAAGACTCCACTTGTTTCTTAAACTTTTGCTGCTCTTCCTTTACCTTGCTCATTTCAACCGTCATGCTTTCCTCTTCTTTTCCCATCTTTTCCACCTGTGCATCCCTGCTTTCTTCCCTTTTCCTCAATCTCTGGATCTCCCTTAGGTTTTCAGGGATGTGACTTGCTACTCCCTGTGTGAGTAATTCCTTCTTTTCTTTTACCATTTCTTGGAGCTCTCTAATCGAAGCCTTCACCTTTTCATCCTCGTCATTCCCTCTCTGACTCCTTCCTGCTCCTTCCAATTTTTCGGCTACCTCGACTCCTCCTTCAAGGAACCACTCACAGTCATCTCGAAGCAGCTCATGCAACCGGATCAGCTTGTTCAGGTCCGATCGTAGCTTAGAGCCCCTGATTGATTCTATTAACAAGATCCTCTCAATCTTCTCACTCCAAGGGGCATCTGCAGGCAACTCATCTTCCTTCATTGATGCAACCATTTTGTCCCCCCATTCCTTATTTTCTTCCTCTCTATTTTCTCTCTCATCCTTGGTCATCCTCCTTGATCCTGGTTCCCTGAGAGGATTTTCAGCGACCGCCATTCCAGTCCCCTTTTCTGTTAGATTCCTTTCTTTCTCCTCTCCTTTATTCTCCTTCGCGCCCTCTTTCTCCTTTGCTATCTCCTCCACTTCCTTTATCCATTTTTTCCCACTCATCATATCCGATTCCTTTTCTCCTTCTTCTTCCCTCTCCTTCTTCTCTTTCGTGCTCTCTTTTTCTCTTGCTACCTCCTCCACTTCCTTATTCCATTCTTCTCTCATCATGTCCTGTTCTCTCTCTCTCTCTTCTTCTTCCTTGCTTTGCTTCTTCTCCCTGCCTATTCTCTTCTCTTGCATTCCTGCAGTCCTGTTTGCTGATCCACCTCCCTTCTGAAATGTTGTCCTTTTTCTGACAAACACCTGCCTGAGGGGTACATCATCCTCATCAATCTCCTGTCGAGTTTTTTTTTCCATCTTGTCTCCTCTCCTTCCGATCCACAGTTCCTGCTCATGAAGTAACTGTCTTTTCTTTTGTATTTGTATGGTCAGAGTGTAGGTTCTTCTGAATTTGACAAGAAACCCTCCCCAGGTATCTGACTCCTCCTTGATGTTCCTCATGCTCTAATATTCCCTGGGGTCCATTCTTGGCATTACCTGTTCCAGCTTCTCCTCCTCCTTCCACCCTTTCTTCTCAGCACACAGAGCAATGTTGTCCTCAAAATTTTTCACATTGGTCCCATCGAAGATGATATCATTCTCGATCCCATCTCTCCTCAAATCTCCATATTCAGCCCACATTTCAGTCTTGAATGTCATCCACCCCAGACAGTCGGTGGTAATCTCTTCGATCTTCAATTGGCACTCCCCCACACCATTTACTTTGGACAACATAGTTGGGGTATCCCACTCCCTCCTGAATGCATGGTCCTCGAACTCCTTCAGAAACAACCTCAAATTGTCCCCCTTCTTGTAGATCGGCATCCCATCTGCGTCTATGGTTACCCGCCGCAATCCCTGTCGTCGTTCCCTGCCAGAAGCTGGTCTGGAAGGCCCCGCCACCCCTACCTTCCGTGTTATTGCCGCTCCTTTTATAGGATTAAGCCTGCACACAGAAAAAGGACGAGGAAAGTGGCAGGTGCAACAGGGTGTCAGCAATCGGGTAACAATATCAAGTTCGCAAATGATGCAATCACAAAAGTTTTTAAGGGGGATTGAATTGACTTATCTTTAGGTTATTGACTCACCTCATCTCTTGTCCTGAATTTCTTCAACCTTAATCCAGAAACCCAGTCTCGTCTCGGCGTTCCATCCATTTCCTCCAACTCATACGCCCCATGATTCCCTTGACATCGAACCTTGTACGGCTCCAACCATCTCTCATCCAACTTCCTTGACCATTGTTTCTCCAAGGACGAGTCATACAATAGTACCACGTCCCCGACTGCCAATGACTCAGTTCGTACGCGGGGAAGCCGATCCCATCTTTCCTTGTCTTTTCCCCGACTGTCAGCCACTTTCTCGACTGCTTCCTGGATTTTTTTCTCTGTGACACTGACCTGTCTGGCTCGAATGTCAAGTAATTCTTCAAGTAGCAAGTCGTTTTCAAGGTCCTGTCTCCGCAAGGTTTTCAAGAAGCTTTCTATTGGAAAGGTGGCGTGTCTCCCATACCATAAGGTCGCAGGAGCATACCCCATGGTTCTCCTGACCGTGATGTTTTCGACGAAGAATACTGTCCGTAGGAATTTAGGCCACAAATTAAGTTTCCCCACTGTCCATTTTGCCAGTAAGTTCGTAATGATGCTGTGCCCTCTTTCCACTGGAGCGTTAGCCTAAGGATGTGCCCTAGTGGTGTACTTGGCGATTACCCCGAGATCATCCAACAACTCTTTCACCTCCCCGCATGTGAATTCTAACCCTCTATCCATTGTGAGTTCTACTACGAAAGGATATCGAAGGTAATATTCTTTGATGCATTCGGCCAAGACCGCCCAAGTCTTGGTCCGGATGACCTTTCCATCAACAAATCCTGTGAGGTTGTCTCTAGCATCAAAGATGTAGTTGTACCCACCAAGTCCCAACGACATTGCTAACAAGTCCAAGTGGACAACAACCCCCACTTCCTTGATATACCTCAGGTGAAGAGGTTCTTTATACCTGATTGGTGATCTGACCTGGTATGGTACGCACGATTCACAGTACTTTTTAACCATCCCGTACATTCCTTCCCAAAAGTAGAGTTCCGTCACCTTTTTGAGAATAGCGGCAAAACTCATGTGAGCTCCAACAGGTCCGTCATGGAGGGCAGCTATGACATCAATCTGCCGATTTCTACCACAGATAACTCTCCTAGGTGGTCCTCTTTTATCCCTGATGAAGAGACGACCACCCCTTACAATATAATGGTCCCTCATGCGGAGAGTTTTCTCACAAACTTCCCTTTCTCGCTTGTCGCCTGAGAGAAGAAGCCCCATTTCTAGATGAAACCCATCGTACTTTTCTTTCCGGAAATCTTCCGAGATTTCACCTTGTTTAAATTCCTCTCTTTCCTTCTCCTCATCAAATTCGTAGTCATCTCCCTATATTATCTCGTCCGCCTTTACCGTTCCTCTTTCTTCTTCGGTTCTCCCATCAAAGTTGCACTCTCCCTACTGCTAATAAATGTCGATCCACCTATCCCGTTCCTGCCTCAATCATGACCGACTCTTCTGTCAATCTGTAACTCTCAGCCAAGGCCAACTTTGTCATTCATTCCCTATTCCTTTCTCCCCACGGATCCTCTTCGACGAAAGATTTTAATACCAACCTTTCATCCTTTACAAAAGTCGCGGGTGCGAACCACATAGGTTTTCCCTTTCGCACCCCATCATCCTCGACTCTCAAAGCCCACGCGTTGACGTGAAGTTGCATGTCATCCTCTTCCAAGAATCCGTTTACCGGTGGCGTCTCCTCCTTGGCTTCCCCAGGTTGTACTCATTCTATCTTGCTCAACCCATCTGCTCTGTTCTTATTCCCCGGAATGGGCTCCAAGTGAAAATCAAACATCGAGATGTAGGTGAGTCATCTGACAACTGTAGAATCAGCTGGAAAGAAGTTCCTAAGGGAATACATGAGGGCCGTCGGATCTACTCTTAGAATGAATCTTCTCCCAAAGAGATAATGTCGGAAGATCCGTAGGCAGTGTAATACAGCCAATGCCTCCTTCTTGAATTGGGAGTAATTCCTTTCAGTTGAATTGAGAGTTCGACTCTCAAAGCGCAACAGCCTCTCCTTACCCTCATGATCCACCTGTATCAAGACTCCTCCCAAGGCAGTGGGTCCGGCATCAGTCTCTATTATGAAGGGGCGCTCTAAGATCGCTTCGTAGTCCGGAACCCTCAGTACCAGACCTCCTTCTTCAAATTCCTTTTTTATATCTTTTACCACCTGCTTCTGCTTCTCTCCCCATTCCCATTCTTGGTTCTTTCTCACTAACTTCCTTACGTGTTCAGTCTTAGCGACAAACCCCTTGATGAATATTCTCCAGAACCCACATGTCCAAAAAAAATATGTCACCTCTTCTATATTCTTGAATGGTGTCGGTCACTCAAGAATTTTGTTTGTTTTCTTGGTATCTGGACGACGACCCTGCTCGTTACACACAAACCCAAGAATGGTCGCCTCTCTCATGCAATGCCTGGATTTAGCGCCACTTGCCGTGAGGTTGTGCTCCTGCAGAAGATCAAGCACTTTCCTGAGATCATTAACATGATCCCAGACGAACTTTCGAATGCCAGGTGCAACTTCCTGCTCATCTTTTATTATTCGTCTCTTCACCGCTAGATCATTGATATAGGGTTCTGTAATTTATGGACTAATCGGTTGCATTACTCTGACCATACTCCTTTGTACCATGGCTACCACATTTGTCCATCCCTGAGGTGCTACATTCATGTGGATTAGTCCCCTAGGAGTATGCATTGCAGTTATTGGTCTATCTGCCGGGTAGACAGGGAATTGGTCATAGCCAGAGTAGAGGTCTATAAGAGAAATAATAGACCTTCCAGCACACACTTCGGAGAGCTGATCAACGTTAGAGAGCCATCCAGCATCCCTAACGGTCACAACATTCAATCTTCGCAAATCCTGCATCCATCTAAGCACTCCGTTCGGCTTAATAAAGCAGAACTATGGTGAAGCATATGGCCCACTAGAAAACCCTGCCACGTGTGAATCAATCTTTTCGTCGAGATACTCCACCACTCTCTTTTGATCATCAGGATTCGGGTACCTGGTTCCTCTAACATTCCAAGGCTGATGCGGGACCGTATGGATCCTGATCATCCCTATCCTTGTCCACATCTAATCTCCCTCTCTGATCATCATTAAAGGCATAGGCACAATGTTTTTCCTTCATTAATCCTATCACCAATGCTCTTTCTTGCTCAGTCAGAGACCCGGTTTCCCCGATAATCAGGTCATTTTCCGTCTCCTCATTGATACGACATGCCTCTTCATCCCATTTTTCTTTCATTTGCCTTATCAACTCTCTCTCTTGCTCATACTAGACACTCTCTTCGTGTGTTACTAGCATTGAGACCAGATGACTTTTCTTATCTACTGTCTTGTACCTCCTTTTGCCTCCTTGCTTGAGCCCCCCCTAAAAAATGTTGACCGCTTGACTGGGCATACGGTCCCTGCATTTTTACATCTCACGGTGGTGGCCTATACACCAATTTCATTCTCCCTCCTTCAGGATACTCGCCCAGTCTGTCGGCCAAGATCATGATGGCTTCTTGGTCGGTCATCTCATAGGCTGAGACCATGCACATCGCTTGGTCTATATTAGCCAAGCTCAGAACCAGTCCCTCATCTTCTTCATCCTCATCTTCCTCGTCCGATCCCCACTCTAATTCCCTTCTCTTGTCCTCTGATTCTTCAAACGTGTAGGATCCCGCGTCGAGACGGTTCTTTGAACAGTGAGGTCCCGTGTTCGTACATGTGAGTACCTCGAAGTTCCCACATACTAGGTCGCACAAAATGGCGTACATAGTTCCATCATGTTTATTTATGAGGAGTGCTTATGACCTTGACAGGAAGGACCTCCCGAATAATGTAGGAAGATCCAGACTAGGCATAATATAGAAACAGGAACGGATCTTAATCCGGCCTACTTCCACGATGACGTTTGAGGCGACACCTGTATAACCTGACTTCCCACTGACCCCATTGAGATATCCAAAGTCACTCTTATCAATCTTTAGTTTCAACCTTTCGGCTGTTTCCGAATTCATAATATTAATCTCCGCTCCGGTATCTAACATTCCGGGGCACCTTCTTCCTTTGATATTGACTTCGATAGAGCCCGTCCCTACGGACTTCCAATCCATTTCACTCTCCACGACTGTCCAGTTCGCCTCCTTGGGAATCAAATCCCCCAATCTTACCGTTGCCACTCTTTTTCTTGCCAATTTCACTTTAACCAACTCCCTGAGTTTTGGGGCCGTTGTCAAAATATCCTTTAAATTCAGTAGCTCGTTATGACCATCAAGAAGTTTTTTCACCTACTTCTCTAGGTCTACTCCTTCTTCGATAGACGTCAGATATTTCCACTTTTTCTTGGACTTTTCTCCGACCTTCTTTTTTCCTTCCTTTCCTCCCTGCTTCCGCTTCTTGGCTCTCTGCTCAGCCTTCTTATCCTCTTCTTCCCTCAGCTGCTCATCCTGGTCTTCCTCTCCTTCACCTATATCGATAGAGGGTTCCTCAGGAGGAGGAGGCGAAGCCTGCTCTGGCTCCTTGGTTGTATTGCCTCCTTTCGCCCGACGAGCGGTATGTGGCACAAAATTTCTAAGGGCTTGGTAAGCCGCTTCAGACCCTGCAGCCAAGCTAGCCCTTAGCGCCCCTGGATTTGGTTCTCGGGGTCTCTCTCGCCCACTTCCTTGATTCATCGTAAATACGTGCGGGGCTCTTAACTCCATAATTTTGACTTCCTCACATATACCCATCATTAGGGTATTCAGTCTTCCTATCTTACCTATCAGGTCTTTCATCCTCTCTAAGGTGTCTTTCGGTGACTCCCTGACTACTTCATCTTCTCTTGGTTCAAGCTCAATCAACGGGGCATCCTCTTCTTCCTGGTCTATCTTTAGTCCTTTCCTTAATTGTTCCTCCAACTCAGTCACATCTTCGATTTTGATAAATAGATCCTCTTTTTTCTGCTATATCCGGAACATGGCGGGGGCACTGGGTCCTAACCCTGCACCCCTGAGTGCCTCCTTCCTCGTACCTCCAAGGATCTTTGGGTCAATGAGAGTCCCCCGTTTATCGTACACATCCCCATCCATGCTGGACGTAATTATCCCATCCAGCTCGTCCATCTTCATAAAATGACACCTCTTCACTGTATAGCCTTTGATTTGACAATGGGTACAAGTACATTCACTATAATCTACCCAACCTCGTCCGAATCCCTGATCATTCCACTGCCCATCATTTCTACCAAACCCTCGGCCATAACCTTGATTATAATCTTGACCATATCCCTGACCATATCCTTGGTTATACCCCTGACCGACTTGGTTAAAGTTCATCTGATTATAGTTTCCTGACTGAGGGCCTCCTTGATTGCCCCAGCCTCCTCCTTGTCCGCCATGTCCTCTTCCTCCAAACCCTCTTCCACCTTGGATATTCCCTCTTCCTCCTTGACCATTTCCTCTTCCTCCATTCCTACCTCTACTCTGTCCTTGGCCGTGTCCTTGTTCGTGAAACTGGTTTTGGTTCTGATTACCGTGTGTCTTTTGCGCTTGCTGAGGCTGTTCTCCGCCTGTCGCTCCACCTTGTGCTTGACCTGTTCCTTGTACTTGGGGCAGATTCGGATACAGGTTCATTTGACCAAACCCCGGTCATCGACTTCATGGAAAAAATCATGGCCACGCACCCATAGGAGCCACAACCGGCCATGGGGCGAGTTGGGCTGCGGGAGCCTGTGCTTCTGACGTCCCAGCTTGTTGAGGATTCTGCCCCTTGCTAGTCCCTTGTTCCCCTGTTGGTTTATTCTTAGTCTTTTTCTGGGCTACTTTAGCCTTGGTGGTCTGTTCCGACTCTTCTATCTCTTCTTCCTCTTCTTCCTTATCCCCTTCATCATCTTCTCCATATCTCCTTTTGTTCGTTGCCTGACCGACCGCCATTTCCTTCCCTGGCACCATTTGCTCCTTCATCTCCTTGAGGTGAGCCGCCATATTACTCAAGACCCCTCTTACGGCTAAATCAGCCCCCTGAATCGCGCTCACCTCCTTTCTTTTCTTTCTTTTCATCTTTACTTAGGATGAAACACCTGGTCTAAGTCTCCTGATGCTAAATTCTTTTTTATCGTCTCCCACGAGGTCTTCTTACCCGGCGCGCCTCCCCACGCTAACTCCATCGCCTCATATCCTGAGAATTTCCCCAAGAAAATGACACATTGCATCTCCTCGGAAAGCCTAGGGACTCTCTCTGCTATCTTTTCAAAGGTTGTAGCGAAAGCTCCAATCGTAGTAAAATCATTCCTATTCAAGTTGTGCAGATGATCGATTGTTAACAACCCATCACCCAACTTGTACTTTCACTGCATCTCCTTCTTGAATCCGATCCAATCCCCCCGGGCTTCCACGACGATATTTTCGACCTTTGAGCGATATTCCCACCATACGTATTCATATAGCTGAACAAATTTCTCAGCCGGTGTTAGCCGATTGAAAATCTGTTCCAGAAGTTCTAACCAGTAAGAAACCCGCTCTCGTTGAAAAGGGAATATTTCTATCTTTGGCAGATGCGACCTTTTGATCGATCTACTTTCTAGTAGCCACACAATCTCCGCGGTCGTGATGGACCCCTGTCCTCCATTGGCATCTCTCATCTCCACAGTCCTTAGTCAATCTGTCATACACATATAGAGACGACGGGTTTTCAGATCATTTCTCAGTTTTTCTTACTTATCTTTTTAGATCTTTGCCTTGGGTATTTTACCCTTCCCAAGGTACTTTCTAAGCCCTGTCCGGCCCATGGTTCTAACTATATTACATTCCTCCTCTTTTATTCTCATCTTTTCCCTTTGACATTAACTAGTATACACTAATTTCCCTTAATTCTGTGAGCCCCAGTTACTACCTCCTACATTCTAATGAGACGATTGATATGTCAAAAACGTTCTAGGTTTTATTTTTTTTGCTTCTAGATCGCCTACCAGTCTACCCTTCCAATCTCTTTTGCAGACAACCAATCCCCCGTCCAGGAATCATACCCCATACCGAACATTATCAGGGTATCAAAGATGCATGCCTTGATCTTAATTTCGGCTTTAAGCTTCCTCCAATAAGTTTGTCTTCGCTCCATACGGTGGACACGAACAAACGCATCTACTGTTGATAGGACATCCTCAAAGTATTTATCAGTCAAATCTGGCCCCATCTCCAAGTACAACCAATAGAGAATTTCCGCCGTAAAAAACTTGCACCTCCCCAGAGGCATGACTATGGCGGCCCGAGCTGCTTGTTCTACATTAGCAGGGCTGTGAAAAACTTCATCAATGATGAAGTCTGACAGGGTAACTTTTACGTAGTCGGTAGGGCAGACGAAGTCCGACGCCCACCTTGCTTCTATTATGGGTGTAATCAATCGAAATTCCCCCCACCTTTCCTCTCTGATCTTGTCCTCTAGGATTGCTCCTGTAATCAGGAGATACCTGAATAATGGTTGACTATGTCCCACTGCCAGGTCGATGCCGTGCATTCTCCACAAGTGCGACGAGAGGTAAAGGGTTGCTTGAACTATTATACTTTCTCGGTCTGGGGTATGCCCAAATTCTACCCATACAAATCCTTCTGGCTCAATCGGGGCCCCCCACCATGAGGTGATTTCCTCTTCTCTCGTGCTTAGTCCCTGGAGCAACGACATCCTTAATCCCAGTCTGGTTCGGATGGGTAGCTCAATCCCAATTCCCCGAGTAGCGTACGACATCTCGAGTGATTTTCTGGCGGCATGTGAAGTGCAAAAGAAAAACAAAAAACACACAATACTCACGCATAAGTCCTACCTAGTCGTGTCATTCCCCCTTACATCATAGATAAAGTTTCTCCCTTTTTTCTTAATCCCGTTCGAGTCATCTCCTTTGTCTTCTTGCCTCATCTTTTTCCCTCATCCCACTTTTTTTCCCTTTCATCCCTCTGTAATACAAATGAGTAACGTCTTCCTTCACCTCCTTCCTCTCCTTACAACTTATGCCTCAGCATCTCATTTCATAATCTTTTAGAACATGAACCCTTTCTCTTCCTCTTTCATTTCTTCTACCGTCACCCAGTCCCCAGACCAAAAGTTATAAACTAACCCAAACATGACGGGAATGCCATCCACGCAGATTCCAGATCGCACTTCCTCCTTCAATTTCTTCCAGTACCCAAATCGCTCCTCCATGAAATAAACTCTAGCGTACGCGTTTACGATGGATAACACGTTGCTAAAATCATTGTCGGCGAGTTCGAAGCCCATTTTCAAGTATACGCAATAAATCATGTGAGGGGTGGAAAAATCATACCCCCTATTAGGTACCCTCAGTGCGGTTTCAACGACCATCTCTACCCTTCCCTGACCATGAAACACTTCATTGACAATGAAATCTGGGAGTGTGGCTCTAATGTAACGGATTGGAAGAGTAAAAATCTTGGCCGGAAGCATTTTGATTTCCTTTATGACTTCTCTTGTGTCTATCCATGAACCTTCCCTTTCCCAAACTCTGAGCTTCACTTTTGCCATTCCTGCGAGTAATAGCAGATAGTCTTCCACCCCTTAATCGGAATTTGATTCATAATCACGCCAGAGACTCGCAGCCACGTAGATGGTGACTCTCACACTACGCCATTCCTCCCTCGTATTCCAACTCGTTTCTACCCACAAAAATGCCTCGCCCAATAACGGGTAACCCCACCATAATTTACTAAGTTCTGCTCGACTCCTTCCTTTTGGCAGCGTCATCTCTAGCCCATCATCATTCCTAACTGGCGCTTCGACCTTGGACACTTGCTTTGCAGAGGGCATCTTGATCAAATCCCGAAGACCTGTTCAAGGGCAAGCCAAAGGACAACTTATTTAATGTACTGCTTCAACCACTAATTTTTTTGTGCCCATACTATGGAATCGCCTGATGTAAAGATAGGTACCCTTTTCCCGTAGTTTTCCTGGCATACCCCCTTTATTCTTTAACTTCCCTTGGTCTGATCCCAGAAAATATCTTGAGGGCCCAAATTACCTTTCCTCAATTCAACTCAGATGGGTTCTCCACACGCTTCTCCTTAAGTTAGTGATGAGAGAAACCCCCGTCTTTACCCTATCTTACTTCCCTTCTTTAGACGATCCTTTTATATATATCAAGTACGAGACTAGCCCGCAAGTTCTCCGATGCGATATACAGGGTAATCCTTTCTGCCGCACAGTTCTCACCCTTAACTCATCCATACTTAATCCAGATGAAGGCTTGTTACCTCATACACATTCCCCTTTAACACCCTGTCTCCTAACTTTTCCCATGACGAGTTGGTAGATTCATCATTAGGTTTTGCCTCATCAGTGCGGACACTCTGATCTTCACTTGATATCGGGCAGACGCCATTCTTCTCTTGTCGGTACACTCCACCTATTACTCAACACAACCCTGCCCACGTTTCTTTCACTTAGCTAGCATATTTCAGCCTATGACCTGACTATTTTCACCCTTTCGCCACCTTATCCAACCTTTTAGATGATCCTTTTTTATACAACAAGTAAGACACCAACCCGCAGATCTCTATTTGACATAATATAAACATTAGGAGTGTTATGCACATCCTCCTATCAGGAGACGCAGACTGCGCGGCTTCAGCAGGGTCAGGCACGCGAGGTGTTGCTTGAGGTCCTTGCTGGTGAGGTTGGGAAAGAACGGTCAACTGCCGTTCTTGAGACAAATGATAAGGGTTATGATGCGGGCGGCTAGGTGGTTCGAAGCGTGGTGGAGACTCTCCGTAACGCCTTGCGTACCTATACGAATAGTAAGTCATTTCCTCAGGGTTCGGGGTATGCATGCGCCTCTCCTCCCAATACCTTCTTGCCCTCAATCCTTCCTCCTTCTCTTCTGATCCTTCATCATCTTCTCTCCAGTCTTCCCATTTCTTAGTCAAATCTATAGGTCTTTCAGTTGCCTTCCCTTGTCTGCCGCCTCTTCCTCTACCAGTACCTATCCATAGCCTTTAGGTGCCATATTTGTTAACTTTAACTATAAGCAGGACAATCGTTCCCTATACCTTACACACTAATTTGTTTCGAACGACTATTTGCTACTAACTATTCAAGTCACCTTACTCTGCTCAGATTCTTTGTCAATTTTTGACCTTGATGATTGTCGTCCTGCCAGGATTTTGGCTTACCCGAGCTCGTTCACTGAGGACCTCGGCTAAGAAGCGAGATCCCCGGCAACGGCGCCACCTGTCGCGCGCGGCGGTCTTGCACCCTGCTGGGAGCGCTGAACCTCACGGTCGTGTCACGCATGATTTATTTCCAAAAAGGAACCGGTCACCACTCCGACCGTGCACGCGTGTTATACCTCTCACGACGCCCCACGACAGGTCGGGGAGCCGCGAGGTACAACTTACCTCTACCCGAGGGGCTGTCACCACCCTCAGGTAGGCGTATCCCTGCTGAGTTACCAGCCCACATGCAAAGGCTTTTACATGCCTTTGTAGAGGTAGGTCGGCCGAGGGTGTTTGCTCGATCGCTGTAGCATAAAACGGGGTACGCGCGGTAAGACGCCTTGAACTGACTCGTTAGATATTCAGATCGAACTTTTAATAAGGCAGTCCATTTCCGCTATTGCGTAATGTATATTCTTTTAAATAAATATCAGTCAAACCTCCTTTCTACCAAAGAGCGTCCTAATCTTTCTTAACATCAGAATAATATAGGAGTTAACTTGGATATAAGATAAATATGAAAGTATTACCGCCGAGAACCCTTCCCACTTTCACAACTGCCGTGTGTCCGAGACTCTTCAATAGACCAGGTCCAGTTCAATCCAAAATCATGCACAAAACATACATGCACAAAATAATGCAAAGACAGTTCACATACCATGCACTAACGACGTCAACCATCAACCATTGACCTTGTCCCTCACTTCCCAAACTATGTATGACAGCCTTGTCTTTCCTGAGACGTAAGCCCAACCCCCTCACATTGCTACAAAGGACCTTTGAGAGTGACTAGGACCATTTAGGCAATGACCACAGGTGACAGTTTTACTGACCACAAGGTTTGACTTTAGAGGTGGGTATCAAGTCAAAGGGGAAAGTTGAATCGGTAACAACCGACCTGTTATCGAGAGATAACAGAAAGTTTGGATCCTTTTGTAGATCCTTTTCTTCCAATACAGCAGTAAAATGAGTCCAGACCTGCACACACAGGTCAACAAAGATTCAACAGCCCCACTCGATTCCCCACATATTGATATCTAAGGGTCAAGCCCTTAGTCATGGGTAGTGAACCTTGGGATCGACCTCCTAGGTCTAACGCATAGTTTTATTCTCACAATCCTACCCTATATCGTCTGTCACTATCTCCTTTCTCTCAAGGAGTCTCATGCCAGTCTCCTAAGTCGTCTTAATGGAATTCATATTTCCCTTACTCTCAGTCCTTGCATTTTCTCTCCAGGGGATAAGAGCACTGTTTGACGCTTATGTAGATAAGATGTAGTTTCTCCGATGTTGTGGCCATCCATCCGAAAGTCATGGACAACTATGGACTACACGGTGTTTCTTAATGTTTTTCTTTCACCCGTGGTCCTAACATATTTCCTTGTTCCTTCTCATAGATATATGAAGACCTTGCTCCAACAGGAGCATTGTTCCTTCCTTTCTCTGCTATTTGTGTTAACACACTCAAGTAGTAGGTCGATTCAGACATGAATCTCTTGCTACTTCATCAAAATCAAGCAATCGGTTAGTCAAAGCAGACAGTCGTGCAAGTTACTCATGAGAAGTTGACTTTCATCTTAGCCTCACTCAAGGTATACGTAGGATCTCTTCAGAATAGCAGGATAGCTCACACATGAGTATCCTTTTCACACAACAAATAGTCGAGGCTCCTACAGAAGCACCCTACTACTTGCTCTAGGTATTCTCCCGAAATATCCCGATGTCAATCTCTTCCCAGAAGTTAATCACGGTCTGCGTGAATAATAGGTGACCCGCACAAGAGCCCCCTACTATCACGTGAGAAGGTCCACTCCATAAGAGCATTAGGATAATCCTAATAAGGGTTTCCTGTTGCCCTTCCGAAGCTGACCGTCCTGAGACCGTGTTAGTTTGAACAGAAGACGAGTGTTTAGGGTATTCCTATAGGAGTACCCTCTTAGCGAGTTAGTACAGAATCAAGTAGGTAATAGACAAACCCCAACAGAGGCCCCTCTACTACCTTCCTTGGGTAATGAGTAGTCTATCCACTAAACAAGTAATAGGGTGACTTCTACAGAAACCTCCCTACTACGGGTTTGGTGGTCGGACTATTAGAAGGTGAGTAAGCTAGTAAAAGGAAGAGTGAAAATGTGATTTCTTACTCTTTGCAGATTGTTAGTCATCCTTAGACTCAAGTATGTGAATAGGATGACCCTCCCTGGAGCCTTCCTTATTATTTTCTAAGAGTCAGAATTCTTTTCTCGTCACGACGATAGTCGATCCGGTTGGTGGTAAGGTAACTCACACATGAGTACCTAGTCTACTTCATAAGTTAATGTTAGACATCCTTTCCCGTCACGACGACAGTCGATCTGGTAAGGAAGTGAGGCAACTCATACATGAGTGCCTAAGTTAGGTCATAGTCAGTGTTAGAACCCTCCTCCTGTCACGACGACAGCCGATCTGGTAGAGAGTACCTATTTTAGTTCATAAATATTTGCTTGTACCCTCATCCCATTACGACGACGGCCGTTCCGGTAGAGAGTACGTAGATTGGTTTATAAGTATTTTGTTTGTACCCTCGTCCCGTCACGACGACAACCGATCCGGTAGAAAGTACTAAGATTAGTTCGTAAGTGATTGTTTGTACTCCCGTCCCGTCACGACGACAGTCGATCCGGTAGAGAGTCCCTATTTAGTTTATAAGCTATAGTCAGATACCCTCTTCCCGACATGATGACAATCGTTACGGTAGAGAGTACCTACTTTAGTTATAAACTTTTGTTAGTACCCTCCTCTCATCACGACGACAGTCGATCCGGTAGAGAGTACCAAATCTAGTTCATAAGTTATAGTCAGATACCCCCTTCCCGTCACGACGACAACCGTTACGGTCTAGGGTACCCGATTTAGTTTATAAGTTATTGTTAGTACCCCTTTTCCCATCACGATGACAGCCAATCTGGAGAGGAGTATTTGAATTACTTTATAAGTATTTGTTTGTTTTGTACCCTCATCCCTTCACGACGACAGTCGTTCCGGTAGAGAGCGCTTAGATTAGTTCATAAGTTATTGTTCGTACCCTCACCCCCTCGCGACGACGGCCGCTCAGGTTGAGAGCACTTAGATTAGTTTATAAGTATTTTGTGTGTACCCTTGTCCCCTCACGACGACAACCGATCAGGTAGACAGTACTTAGTTTAGTTCATAAGTAGTCATTCGTACCCTCGTCCCCTCATGACGACAACCAATCAGGCGGAGAGTACTTAGATTAGTTTATAGGTTATCATTAGGACCCCCTTTCCCGTCACGACGACAGTCGGACAGGCAGAGACCAAAGTGACTCATACATGAGTACCTAATCGTCAACCCTTATTCAAGTGAATGCACACACAAGTAGCACGACGCCTCACACATGAGCCTCCACCGCCCTACTTTGTTTTTCACGTCCAAACAGTTTAGGTTCCATCTTAGTTAATTTAGGTTCGTTCCATTTCATCAGGCAGGGTTCTTATTTCAATCATATATATTTTTTTTCCTTTCTGATTATCTTAGTCCTGAAGAAAGTACAAGCAGTATATCATACAATCATACAAGCAGTCCAATAGATGGGCGTAGCTTGTAAGGGCATATGGGGAAGGGATTAGGTGACGCGTTCCTCATAGTTCCCTGCCTCCATAGCTCCTCCTGAACTCCGGCAGAGCTTCTGCAATCGCCCTCTATTCGAAGACGTATGGTTAACGCATTTGATTGCGAGTACTTAGGGTCAGTAGAGACTTGTATTATGTAACTGAAAACTCATCATCAACTAATCATGTTCAAAGAGATGGATATCTTCAGAGGGTCCAACCATGGCAGAGATGGAAAATGATGGAGGAGGCAGGCATCATCGCATCGTGACACCGTCTCCCTCTTCCCCAAATGTCCCATGCTTTCTTCACTCTTCGGCCCTCGCTCCAATCGTGGTGTCTCAAAAATAGCAATAGTAAAGCAACCCGAATATAACAATAATGATAATAATAATAATAATAATAATAATAATAATAATAATAATAATAATAATAATAATAGTAATAGTAATAATAGCCATAATAGTAATAATAATTAAAAAAAAAAAAATAATAATAATAATAATAAGAATAATAAAAATAATAGTAGGAAGTCAAACATCTTGCCAAGAATGTCCCGATTATTCTTCCAAGGAACAAGGCGGGTGAAGATGTCTAATTTATGCATCACTTGTTGAAGACTTTCCCCCACTTTCGCATCCTCCCTTCCTGCTATCGCTATGCTGCCTTGGGCATAGCAACCCGCACGTTTGGCCTGTATGAGTGTCTTTAAGGTTATGTGTGTGTGCATTGTGATTGTCGTCCTGCCCGCAAATCATGAGGGCGCATGCTTGCTGTTCCGCGCACGTGTTTGCTAGCCTTGCGGGTGCATGGTTGCAGCTCTACATGCTTGGTCATAGCCTATCAGTGTTCCCGCCACCGACCGTGATCCACATCGCTTAATGCTCGCATGCGGATGCGGTGACAACGCTGCACTTCAGTCAACTAGCCAGCCGCAACCGCCCGAGACCCACATCTGAGCTTGTAGTGATGAGGCCCCTCTCGCGGATACTAAGTCCCACCTTCATTTAGGGCGGACACGAGGCTTGCGGTGCCACCGATTATTGAAGTAATCAATAATAATAATAATAATAATAATAATAATAATAATAATAATAATAATAATAATAACGATCATAATAATAATAATAATAAATTTAAATAATTTCAATAGTTATGTTAATTCAATAATTGTGACGCAATTAAAGTAAACAGACCTTCTTTTGCCAGT
>BFEA01000155.1:733417-743417 GCA_003427395.1 Chara braunii | reverse complement strand
TCTCCTTAGCTCTCGCTTAGCCTGTTTCTGCTCACTACACTCGCACGCGCACCTCGTAAGCTCACGTTTCACCAGTCAGTTCCAGGCCTGCCGACTATGGCATGCATACTGCCGCGCAGGTCCACTGGTGTTCATCTCCTTGCTTTCGACTGCGCTTGCACGCACGCTCTCCTTGCGCGCTCGTTCTCGCTCGCACGCTTGCTCTTTCACACCTTCGCAAGTTCTCACGCACCCGTCCTTCTGCCTATTTCCGCGTTTGCCTGGTTCTCTGTGCTTCAGCTTTGAGCACTTGCTCAAAGTGTTCCCGATTCGGCGCTCGCGGGTACCCGGGCTTCCGCCATCTAGTCTGAAGAATCTGCCCTTTTAGTCGAGGCAGATTAATTCACTGAACAATCTAAGCAGAAATAATAATAACAATAACAATAACAATAACAATAATAATAATAATAATGATAATAACAATAACAACAAGAGTAATAACATATATATATATATATATATATATATGTATATCGAATGAATCTTACTGTGTTCATGATTAGTATACATGGAAGAAGTGGTTGAAGATAGCTGTTGCGTACTTCCGAGGTTTCAGGTAAGTGTTCGTTCAGCTTCCTACTTCCAACTACCCACGAATCTTCCTCAGAATCCCGGTAGGATACAGAAAGAGAAAACAACGAATTCTTAATATACCTTAGAAAAAGAAAAATAAAGAACTCTAACCGAATTTCGTTCGTTGCTCCCCGTACGTGTACCTGTCGGGTTTCTAGCACATGCAGGAGCCTAAATCTTTCCTGCCCCAACCACTTCTAACTCGTAGGTCGTGAGTTCGAATCCCACAAACTTGAACACGGTCTAAATAGGGATCGGGCGGAACGAGGTAGCTTAAAAAAAAGGCTAGCCTATGAGTCAGAAAGGATTCGTTCCTTAGACTTGTCGCATGCAATCCCGCACCTGTACCTATTGGGCTAGCTCCTAGTTCGGTTAGACTAGGAGCAACCTCACTATTAGTCGAGTAAAGGCTGGCTCTGCCGGTATAACAGGCACACGGCCTGCCTTCCGTGGTCAGCAGGCTGGTATGGTCGTTGTCGCAAAGCGTGGTAAGCTGTACGGTCTTCTTGGCCGCCCTGGCCGTATGGTCAGGGCTTATAATATTTTGCCAGAGCCCTTCTTTATTGAGCTCATGGCAGAGCGATCCGCTGGTTCCTTTATACTGACTATTCTGACATCCGCGGTCGTCGAGCGAACTAACTCTATTGATCATGTCGTCTCAGTTCCCGACTTACTTGGACTGAAGTCGTCGCTTCTTGCGCGACTTCTTCCCTTTCGATTAACCCTCCGTTCATTTTGTGGTTGGAGGTTCAACTTACTAACCCTCTTTCAGTCTATGCGTGGGTCAGAGTGGTACACGTGGTCACTCAAACTTTAATCCCCTAATATTTTCTGTCTCCTCATCTGCCGAGGCAAGGCAGGCGAGCATTCAAAAAAATTTAACCATCGACTCTAGTTTATGCGCGCCGTGTTTCGGCGCTTGCGCTGACAAAACTTTCTCGACCATAGCGGCCGAGGGATTTGCCTCATTTCCCGTTTTAGCCGTCTTTAGTCTGTCTGTGGGTGTCGGCGTTGTGTCAACCATGAAATCATGAGCGGATACCCTTGTAAGGGTATCAACTCCGACAACGGGTGGAGAAAGAAACAAGGGTACGAGAAAATGCAGCAGCGATGGGGAACAGACAACAACATCCTAGGATTTACGCAGGGAGATGCTACCAGAAAGGGAAACGAAAGTAGAGGACACTAAAAGACAGTTCGAGGTTGCGTACAGGGACCTGTTAAGGTCCTCTATATCCTCTTAGTCTCGGGTGTGAATGGAAAGCAAAGTAGAAGGGGTGGGGAATAATGGAGGTTGAGTAAGTAGAGAATGTTCCTCATCATCACTGAAGAGCTCGGCTCAGTCAAGATCCTTGCTCAACAGGGGCAGAGAAAGTGAGGTGGGCAATGAAGCTGACTGCAACAGAAGAGCAGAAATTGTGCGTAGAAGACAAGCGGAGACAACAAAGCGGAGAGTGACATCAATCATATGCATGAAGGTGAAAGATGAAATTTATTTCTTGGCCCTATCAGATGGGGAAGGCCGGCTGTATCTCCCGTCATACGAAATGGATATAGCACCAACCCCCGTGTCAATAATGCAGAGAACGAGGACCCCGTATGGGCAACACATTCCAATCAGGATCATCCCGAGCGTGTCAATGATGAGGCTGGTATGCGAAACCTCGCAGGGTTATATCAAGTTTAATTTCCCTCTCTTGGATGCCCAGATACCACCAGAAACCGCCGATGCGCTGACACAGTCCATCATAAAATGGTACCACATGGATGTCATGAAAGAGAGAAACTCGGCAGAATTAGAACAGCTCAAAGTTTTCCAAGAAATCGGCGCCCTGATCTTGTTGAATGTGAATGAGAAGTTACCTGTAGAAGAAGGGTTTCAGTCAGGGTTCCTGTTCACAAAGCTGACTCAATACTAAACCACCATGTCACGTGCCAACTCCTCAAGCGGCAGTTTGAGAGGAGGTATGTGTTCCCTATCTATGGCCCGGGCGTCGGCATCACTAGGCACATCGGAACCAGAACAAGCTGCAGAGACCCAAGAAGCTTCATCCCGCATCCAAGTACAGGCGGCTGCAAACCATATTTATGGATAAAGAGAGGATGGAGTCTTGGAATCTAGGGGGAATGGGAGACACTAGGAACAAATTGAAGCGTAAGAGAGTGAAAAGTTGGATGCATGACTGAAAAATGAACTGTCTGTTGATGCAAGGTTCAAAACTAGACGAGGACAAGCTAGCGAAACTGGGAAATTAGTGGGACGGGCTGCGAATCTGGGCCCAGACACAGGGAACGAGAGGCAGAGTGGGGATCCTGGTGCATAGCTGAGGGATTTGCAAGTGAAGGTAATACACTCAAAAACAGATATATGGGGAAGGTGGCATGGATCAGGTTGGAGACAAGGGGTGAAGAATGAGCGATAATAATTGTATACGAGCCCACACAAGCCGGGGAAAGGGCGAGGTTCTTTAGTGGTCTAATGACATACATCTCGAAGTTGAAAAACTCATCTGGCGGGAGATTGGAACCTATCGTTAGACGAAGCGCTAAAGCCAGGTTTCACCATTGCCTGACGAAAGGATGTTAGGTCCCTATCGGACTTAGCAGTAGAATTGAATCTGATGGATCCGTTCAGACTGGTCAAGCCAGATGACCTGGGCTATACATGGACCTCACATCTGCAACAAGAAAGAGGATCAGTGACCAAATGCAGACTGGGCTACTTCCTCGTGGCAGAGTCGATCCTAGAGGGTGTCACAACAATGCAGCACGTCTTCAACCCGCTCTCAGACCACAAATTGGTGATCGCGGAAATTATGTTGAAGACAAGCATAGAAAGAGGCAAGGGCTTCTTCCGGCTGAACATGCAGAACCTCGAGGACCGGGGGATCGTAAACTGGGTGGTGCAACACATGAGAGAGTGGGAAGAAGCCAAGGACCTGTTCTCCTCGGTCGCAAACTGGGTGGATGGGGGTATTGCAATCGTATGTGGGGTACTCAATGTGTGCTCAAGAACTTGAATGCTGACGAAAACCAGAAATAAAAAAGAGGTCGAGTGTCGACAACGAGTTTAGGAGGCGGAGGAAAGATTGGAAGGACACCCAATCTCAGTTTTAGCGTTAGCAGCGGAAAGAGAAAGAAGATTTGCAGAATGGGAAGGATAGAAGATAGATGGAGATGCTGAGAGAAAAGAGGATTGAGGCAAGTGATAAAATGACCAAAGAGACGTTTCAAACGCTCCTCCCTCGCCGAACGCAATACCATATGGTCGAATTGCAACACCCCTTCGATGACTCAACCCCCAAAGCCTCCACAACAGTCGGAATGCTAGAGTACGCCAGCCTGTACTACCAAGACATTCTCACAACGAGACGTAGACAAGACACAATACACACCGACCCGTTATAGACTTCAGAGTTATGGGAGAGCACTCAAGACAGAGTTCGGAAGTCAGCAAGACTTGGATCGACCAGTCACAATAAAGGAGACAGCACAAACCCTGAAGACAATGGCAAAAGGAAAGTCACCCAACACCTACGGGTTGATTGTGAAATTGTACTCCAAAACCTGAGCCACGATGGGCCCACCGCTAGTTGAGCTGTATAACGAAGTCTTTAGCGGGGGCATGTTAGGCAAGAGAATGACGCCTGGGGTGATTTCAGTCCTGTTAAAAAAAAGTGACAAGATGGAAGTGAGGAACTAGAGACCAATCTCACTCCTAAATGTCTCCTACAAAATACCGGCAAAGACACTTGCGAGGAGACTTGCCCCGGTATCTACCACATCCAACAGGAAAAAAAATGGTGTAATTGAAAGCGACTTTATCACATACATTTGCGTATAACAACAGATTGTAAACAGTTTATAAACTGTTTGAGGGAGGGGTTCATGTATATATACAGAAAACCAATCAATCTAGTTTGGGGAAACATTGATCATGTTTTCTGTGTTGGTATGATTGTTTTGAACTATATACAAACATTTTAACAACAGTTGATTTTGTGTTGAAAATTTCGCTCATGTGTTGAAAATCTGTTGATAAACAGTTGATATCCTGTTGAAATCATGTTGGAATAATATGGTTGTAAATTATGTTAAAAATTGAATATATTTAGGCTGAAAAAAAATTTCTGCATTAAATTATAGCATTTTTTGCACAGTATTCTTACGTGTTTAGGATTTGTTGTTGATTTTGAAGTCATTGAAAACCAATTTCTCTATATTTATGAATCTAATAGATTTACATGGATCTCTCTCTCTCTCCTTTTTTTTTTTTCTCTCTCTCTCTCTCTCTCTCTCTCTCTCTCTCTCTCTCTCTCTCTCTCTCTCTCTCTCAATAAAAGGATGTACCGAAGTTCATTTCTCATAACACAAAATCACACACATTTTCTATAATACCCACCATGGTAATTGCAGAACCTCTTATTTAGGTGCAATTGAAAAAGTGTGGCATCAAATCGATATGTGTTTGTCTTGCAACATAATTGTGCAAATACAGTGTTGATGGATGAACAAGAAAGATAAATAATATTTTATAAAGTAAGTAAGAACTCACTTTTTTTAATCAGATAAGTGATTTTTTTTTTTTCCCATTAACGTTGACGGACGCTTTGGAAGCATGTTATTTTTTAAATTATGAGGTGTTAATAACTCTGTTGTTTCAGGTGATACTTCTTGTAGACGATTGGTGCCTACATTATGTGTTGCAATGACTATGGTTAGTCATAAAATAGTATGCACCTACCGGCCACATACGCAAACACAGGTAGATATGTGATAGTAGAAGATTGAGGATGATTATAAATTAAAAGCATAATATCCTCTATGAAAAGTGTTTAAAGCGAACGACGGAGCATATTATTTTTCCAATTCTAAAGTGTGAATAACCTTTTTATTTCAGTCGACACTTCTTTTGGTCGGTTGGTGCCTATATTTACTTGTTGCAACATATATGCTAAGCCATAAAATAATATGCACCTACCGACCTTATACACAACATTGTTAGATACATAATAAAAGACTAAGGATGATTATACAATAAGAGCGTAATATTCTTTCAGAGGAGCGCTTAATATCGACGACGTTTATATATATATAAGTCAAGGAAACTCCAACGAAACAATTTGTCACTACCCCTCGTTTATTGTCCTCTTCTCCCTTTTTACCAACGGTTTACCGTGTAGTTCTATTATATATATATATATTGAAATGTGTAAATAGTGAAAGTTTTGCAAAAAAATAAAAATTAAAATTGTGCAGGTACAATTTCTACTATAAAGTGATACCATGCGACATTTCTTATGGTCGTTTGATGCGTACATTTATGCACTACAATGGATACATTATGCCATAAAAGAGTATGCACCTACCCACCTTATGTGCAAACATTGTTGTACACGTAATAGAACACAAAGAAATATTATAAAATAAAAACGTGATATTCTTTGTGAAAAGTGCTTAAGATTGATGATGTTTATATATGTTTATCGATATATATATATATATATATATATATATGTCAGTTCTCAAAGTTCTATAAACTAATCATAAGAAATAACAATAAGTTTTTTTCGATCATTATTAAAAAATTGTTGCTAACAACAAAGTTTGAAGACGTTTCTTAACTCATCGATACATGTGTAGACGTCAAGGTACAACCGAAATTTTTTTGGCAGAAAACTTCAGTTAACAAAAAGTCTRACTCATAAACTTTCTGTTAAAATCAATGCATTTCAACCTAATTCTGAGTATTTCAATCCTATTATCCTCGTTTTTTTGTGAATTAGACTGAAATTACTAGTTAAATTGAAGGTATGAGATAAATTTTGAAACATTTCAAATGAACTAAAAATGAGAATTAGACTGAAATTTCAAATTTAAACAAAAACTTTAACCGATTTTGAACTGAAATTTCACCAAAAGTATTAAATTTGAATTAAAGTTGCACGAAAACAATTGAATTTTGACTGAAATTTTACTGGAAATACTTTATTTAAACAAAAATGTTAATAAAAGTTTTAGATGTAGACGAAAAGTTTAATAGAAAATTACAAATGTGGACAGAATGTAAACCAAAATTCTAACTCAAATTTCACCCAGCTAACTCTAATTGAACTAAAATTGTATTGCAATTATCATATGTGGACGAAAAGTTGAACTGAAATTCCACTTAAATTTCCAGAGAGTCGTGGACTATACAAACAACTCATAACTTCACATATGATGATCAATGATCAACATTTTGCGTATTTACTAATCGCAAAGTAAAAAACTTTTTTTATAAAAATAATAATTAATAAATAAAATAACATACAGGGTTGCCGGTGTTCGAGACAGGCCGAATGGCCGAACCCGAATGCCCAAATGCACGGGACCCCTTCGGAAGGCGTTCGGCCGTTCGAGCCGAACGCGGACAAAAAAAAAAAAAAAAAAAAAAAATCAAAAAATTCTGGCAAAAAACAAATGCTATGGAGAAAATTAAACTAAACAATATTTGCCTGGGCACTACACCCAAATTCGTTACAAATTTTGAATTAAAAATCAAATACAGAAAAAAAACACTATGATAAAAATAAGAAAAAATAGAAAGAGAATTAAAATAAGTGAGTGTGCCAGCACCTTTTCGACACCGCTATCTTTGCCGATTTTTTATTATTGTTTGGCATTGATAAATACCCTGAAAATTTATTGATATGTAGTTTACATAATCAATAACTGGTTAATTTTTTTCCAAAAATAATATAAGTTTTTAGGCCCTGAAATAAAGTGAAAACAAAAAGTTAAAAGTGAAAAAAAACAAAATAGTGAGTGGGTGAGCACGTTTTGACACCCCCATCTTTGACAATTTTTAATGTTTATTTGGCTTAGCAGAATGGCTTCTAAATTTATAGGCGTGTAGGTTACATTATAGAGAACCCACAAATAAAAATGCAGAAAAGAAAACTTACTTTTAGGCCTCAAAAACATTTTTGGCGGGGGCCTAACCTAGAGGTGTTCGACCCCCAAACGGGACCCCGAACGCCCGAACGTTCGGAGGCCAGCCCGGGGGCCCCCGAACGTTCGGTTAGGTAACCCTGATAACATATATATACACCGATAACTTGACGATAACAAACGAATAGAAATTTAGGGTCCTACAACATTATATAATCATTCAACTAGCAAACTGCGCCTCGAGACAACACTCATGAATTTGTGTATATATTTGTATTTGTACATGTATGCATGTATGTGTATGTGTGTATGAGAGAAAAAAAAAGATATAAAAAGAGAGGGGATAGGGAGACCAAGGGGAAGAAAAGGGAAAGAAAAGATGGTGAGGAAAAAAAGAGAGAGGAAAAAAAAAGAAAGGAAAAAAAAAAAAAAAAGTTTACATTTACAACTAATAAGTAATAACTTCAATAGGCTCCTTAGTCATAACAAAACTTTATGATTTCTACAACACACACGAGTTTAACTACACAAAGTCTTCATCTCTAAATTTTGGTGAATCAATTGTACAAGAACGCATCTACCTTGCCAAAGGTGGGCACGCGCACTCAATACATCTATCGAGAAAAATAGTTTTTGTTGCTCCACAACCACTGTAACTAAAAGTTTAGCTCAATTACTTGAAATGTATGGAAAGAGAGTGCACACATAAATCATAATCTGATCCGAAGAAGGCGCAAACAAAAACGGGGAGAGATTAAAAAAAAACTAGAAAGAAGCTGAAAAATGAACATAAATATCATTTTTTCTCCCGCTTCTCCCTTAACTGCAGTAATTTTTGCAACCTCCTTCTACTACTAGCTATGGTGGGGGAACATTCTTCCATCAACTGTGTTGAGGGAATCTTCCCATTCAGCTGTCATTCACCATTTTTGCCCACCAGATGTCTGTTGCCTCAGGGTTTGGACTTGCATTACTGCAACCACAACAAAAAATAACAAAAGGAAACTGCATAATCAGCATCAGTGTGAAAAATAAGGGAGTCTTGAATGACATAATTATCAAGGTCGTGTGTGTGTGAAGAAGACCCGATGTGTCATTCAACACCTTTGCCAACGTGAAAATAGAGATCTCCAGATAGTGTGATGATAATGATAGAATGGATGATCATATGCAAGGAAGCAAAGAACAATATGAGGTGTGAAGTTCGTATTTTTGCATGAATGTCACAAATAGGGGCTCCTGCAGCCGCTCACAGTGGAGAGGAGAAACTGTCATAGCCCAATATTATCCATCTCTGTTCACATGCACGTTAACATACCTTTTTACAACCAAAACAAAAATCCCAATCTCATGATTTTTTTCTGCTAAATAGATGTAAGGTCGATACTATTTGAAAAACTTTATTGTGGAATGTGTATGACAATAAGTTGGTATGCAGTGCTTATGGCAACACGCAAGTGTCCACCGCGACTACACCCCCAACACACACCGGCTCCTATTCCTTTTCTTCCTCTGCTACCTTCGTCTGCTACCCTCCTCCTCTGACATCTATACAACTCAGCAATAAAAAAGGAAAACACGCCTTGCACATAAAAAAAACACAAGTCCACCTCCTGATTTCAGAGCACGACCTTCTCTCTAGTAAACATGCAACATGTATATAGAGTGACTGTGTGGCCAAGTAAAAAAAAAAACGAAAACAGGGCCAACTGCAATATGTAAACCGCACAAACCCCAAAATCATGAACCTCAAATCGGTTCCAACTGGTCCCAAATGGTCTTAGATAATCCCACACTCTCGCCAGCAACACCAAATGACTCCAACACCGAAACTGTTCGCACTGCGTGTTCCAAGAAAAATAAAGGCGACCCTGGGTGAAAACCGCATGTGTTGTGAGCCCGAATAACCACTCCGCATCGTGTGCACACTCCAAGTACTCTCGTGGATTACAGATTGAACTATTCACATGTTGCATGCACCACTGCAACCAGTCTTTCCTGCAAATCAAGCACGCACAAAAACAAAGTCAACATCGTCATGTACACCTCATGTTGTTTCTAGCCAAATTTTGAATTTACTGAATTTATAAATTTCATGGATGTCTTATTCTTAATCAAAATGTCTGCATGATGTGCTACGAAGCAGGTTGAGCATGCTTTAAAGAAAGGCGCAAGGGACAAAATGGAACGTTGTCGGCAGGTGAATATTAATTTAAAGATAACAAGTGTCCACAACGACAAATTTGTATGCACCTACCAACCACGACTTTGTTCAAGTTTGTTGCGCGATATGCTCCGAGCCGGAGAGGGAGGGAACGAAAATCGTCATGACATTGAGAAAGCGACATCTCATTTATTTCTGACCTACTTGTTCTCTCTCTCTCTCTCTCTCTCTCTCTCTCTCTCTCTCTCTCTATCTATCTATCTATCTATCTATCTATCTATCTATCTATCT
>BFEA01000155.1:686877-720848 GCA_003427395.1 Chara braunii | reverse complement strand
GAGAGAGAGAGAGAGAGAGAGAGAGAGAGAGAGAGAGAGAGAGAGAGAGAGAGAGAGAGAGAGAGAGAGAGTTTTTTATCGAAAGGATGAGCAACGCACCGGCCAACAGGTAAGTCTCCAACCCCGCGACTGGCCTCACACTACTTCCATCGAGGGCCTGCACATTGGATTGAGACGCACGGGCAAAGCCATGTGTGAGGGATGGATAGAGACGCAGGGGCAGAGCCCTGTGTGAGGAATGTGCCCTCACGAGGCCCTAAACAATATGCATATGTTTTTTTTTTGTTTTTTTTTTTCTAACGGAAACTTCATGAACGGGGGGGGCTGCTAAGCGCATTGATACGAGCATCCACGCTTAGCAGGGTCGCGGGTGTGAAGGCTCCATCTATTGGTGGGGAGTTGCACCTGCTGAGAACCGGACCCAGCGTACGAGTAGCTTAGTTGTTTGAACCAGATCTATGCATAAAGTTACAGCAAGCTGCGGTGCCCTCCTGCAACATGCATATGTTCTGACTCTGGCATATGTTCTGACTGTGGCCCCTATCAAGCTGGTGGCCGCCCTAAGTGAAGGCGGGCCTGAGTATTCATGAGAAACCCTTATCTCAACATTTTTCAATGTGGGTCTCAGACAGTTGATGCACGCCAGTTGGTTGAAGTGCAACCTGGGCCTCAACCTGGGCTCTTCCAGAAGAATCAGCTGCGTCAGGCAGTTCAACCGGAACGCAGGTGGTTGCGCCCTTGGCACACGCAGTGTGAGGCCGACACATCAGGAAGTGGCCCTGGCCCAGTGAGAACGCAGCATTGTCGTCAAATTCAGCCCGCAGGCCAATGGAAACACAGCAAACATCCGGGGTGTGGATATTGTTGGGTGTGCGCCGTGTGCCCAACCGAAAAGGGCCCAGGCCCTCAATTGTGGACATGGGCCTGGGCGCAGACACTGGGGCCCGACCGGTAGCTACTGAAAACTTTCGCGGTCAGGCGCAGGGAGTGCAGCAGCAGCAGCCACTTCCATATAGGAAGCAAGCCAGCCAGGGAAGGGCATTCTGGCCTAGGCAGGCAATGCGGGCACGGTGCTGCCTTAGCGCACAAGTGTCTGCAGTGCGCTAGCGGGCGCTGAGTGGTGAGGGGCGCTGCAGGGCAGCGGGGCGCTAGCGGCCATAGCCGGGCTGCAGAGCGCAAGGGCAGGTGGAGGGTGACGATGGTCTTCAGGAGGAGGCGCAAGTGTGGGTGGACAGGGGATGATGAGGGGAGTCGAGAGTACGTACCTGGTGTATGTTGGAGGTCGGCATTTTTTTATTTTTTTTTTGGTCCGCGTTCGGCCCGAACGGTCGAACGCATCCCCAACGGGTCCCATACGTTCGAGCGTTCGGGTTCGGGCGTTCGGCCCGTCCCGAACGCCGGTAACCCGCCCGAACCCGAACGCCCGAACGTATGGGACCCGTTGGGGATGCGCTCATCAAAATTTTTTTGAACAAAAGATATGTTATGGAGAAAAATACATTGCCTGAGCATTACATCCGAATTCCTTACCAAATTTGAAATAAAAATAAAATACGGAAAATAAATACTAATAATAAAAATAAATAAAATAAAAAGAGAATTAAAGTTAGTGAGTGAGCGAGCATGTTTTCGACACCACCATCTTTGGCGATTTTTTTTTTTTTTTTGGAACATCTTAATGCCCTTAAAATTTACAGATGTGTACTTCACATAATACAAAAGCCACTAAAAAAGTTTCAAAAAATAATAAAATTGTTTAGACCCCGAACTAAAGTGAAAACAAAAAGTAAAAAGTGAAAAAATACATGGGCGAGCTCGTTTTGACACCACCGTTTTGGCGATTTTTAATTCCTATTTGGCTTAGCTAAATGACGTGAAAATTTACAGGCATGTACCTCACGTCATACAAAACTCAGAAAAAAACATTCAAAAAAAAATAATTATTTTTAGGCCCCAAAAGAATTTTTGGCGAGGGCCGAACGTCGTCGGGTTCGGATCCCGTACGGGACCTCGAACGCCCGTACGTACGGAGGTCTGCCCGGGGACCTCCGTACGTACGAGCTGGTGACTCTGTATATATATATATATATGACGATATATATATATATATATACAGGGTAACCGGCATTCGGGACGAGCCGAACGCCCGAACGTATGGGACCAAAAAAAAAAAAAAACCGTCATCAAAAAAATCAGAAAAAACGATATGTTATGGAGAAAAACAAATTAAACAAGATTTGCCTGAGCATTACATCCGAATTCTTTACCAAATTTGAAATAAAAATAAAATACGGAAAACAAATACTAATAATAAAAATAAATAAAAATAAAAAGAGAATTAAATTTAGTGAGTGTCGTGAGCATGTTTTTGACACCGCCATCTTTGGCGATTTTTTATTTTTTTTCGACATAGCTAAATGCCCTGAAAATATATATAAAGGGTTACCTGACCGAACGTTCGGGGGCCACCGGGCTGGCCCCCGAACGTTCGGGCGTTCGGGGTCCCGTTCGGGGGCCGAACACCTCCAGGTTCGGCCCCCGCCAAAAACAATTTCGGGGACTAAAAATAAGTTTTTTTTTTGAATTTTTTTTTGTGAGTTCTCTATGATGTAACCTACACGGCTATAAATTTTGAACCCATTCTGCTAAGGCAAAAAAACATTAAAAATCGTCAAAGATAAGGGTGTCAAAACGTGCTCGCCCACTCACTATTTTGTTTTTTTTTCACTTTTAAACGTTATGTTTTTACTTTATTTCTGGGCCTAAAAAATTTTATTATTTTATGAAAAAAACTTAATGAGTAACTGATTATGTAAACTACATATCTGTAAATTTTCAGGGCATTTTTCAATGCCAAAAAATAGTTAAAAATCGGCAAAGATGAAGGTGTCGAAAAGGTGCTCGCACACTCACTCATTTTAATTCTCTTTTTATTTTTTCTTATTTTTATGAAATTTTATCATATTGTTTATTTTCTGTATTTGATTTTTAATTCAAATTTGGTAAAGAATTTGGATTTAGTGCCCAGGCAAATGTTGTTTAGTTTATTTTTCTTCATAACATATTGTTTTTCGAAATATTTTGAAAACTGTTTTTGTGTTTTTTTTTGTTTTTTTTTTTGTCCGCGTTCGGCCCAAACGGCTGAACGCCTTCCCGTACGTTCGGGCGTTCGAGTTCGGGTGCTCGGCCCGTCCCGAACGCTGGTAACCCTATATATATATATATATCGTCAAATAGAACTGCCCGGTAAACCGTAGGCAGAGAGGGAGAAGAGGACAACAAACGAGGGGCTGTGACAAACTGTTTCGTCGGAGTTTCACCGACTCATCAGGAGGCTGAACCCTCAATATGTATATATATATAGATATATTGGAAAGATTTTCATGGATATGAAAACATGCACACTTAAGAGATGTACACGACACAAGTAGTCAAGAAAATGATTGATAAAGAAAAGCGTCGTGTCCAGCTAACATTCCATCGCACCCAAGTCCTCCGTGGGTCCGCAAAACCCGCTGCCGGACCTGAGTCCTTTGGCCAACCCAAGAGGTCAAAGCAATCGTCACCAATCAACTTATACTACTCGTGTTCGGACTATCACTAGGCTACGCAGTATCAAAAACAAGACCAAAGAAACAGGCCGTGGTACCCAACAATAAAAAAGGGGGGTCCTACGGCTATGCAATACGAAGGGCTAAGGCCAAAAAGGCGGTACCCCTCGCCAGACACATTCCAATGGGGCCAAAACAGGCCAGTAACAAGCGGCTCCTCCTAAAACAAGAATAAAAGACAAGGACTCCCAAAGATTACTGAAAATCACAACTAAAAAATAGAAAATAGAAAACCGCAGCTTACCGTCGACAAAACCCTGTCCGCACAATCATAACCTTTACAACTCCTGCGAATCAAGCGTGGTAACTCCCGATCCAAAGCTGGATAAAACACTACGGCAAAACCCTGTCCAGAGCTTCGGTGTAGCATACATCCATGTTAAGCATTCATCTGACCCACAAATAAAAAAATCGCGTCCAAGCTGCCGTGTCAAAACACCCTCAAAGGGTAATGCCCAGCCTGGGATGCCATTGCTTTAGTATATCAGTTTCACTGTGTGCCGCCAGACTTCATCTTTCCAAACAGAAAACCGATTAAGCACCTGATTGAAAAAATGATCAGGGAAGTCCTTCATGGACAATTCTCGTCGCATCGCTCGTACTCGATTTGGGATCTCCGAGCGGATAGACGTGTTTCGGTCTATCCGATGGAGGTACCCACCAATAATTGCACTCTTTTGTAGCTTGCATTCCCAGGAGAAGTAGGATTGCCCATTTTGGATTTCTAGGCGATCCGACGTCCAAAGACAATCATCGTTCCGAGATGTCTGCACACAACCCATGAAGGATGAGGACTGTGAGATACGTATCTGGCATCCTAGAAAATCCAGAACGCCAGTTCCCTCGTCGGTTCTTTTGAGTAGCAAGTTACTGAGGTAACAAGCGTGGAAGGCTTTCGGAATCATTTGGTCATCACCATCCCGCGTGGAAGTCACCAGCATCACATCATCAACAACTCGAGAGGCAAACAGGTGCCGAGTTGCACGTCCGATTCCACAGGTGAATCCGTACTCTGCGAACGCGCACAAAATACAGGCCAAAGGAGGGCTAGTACTTTTCCCCATAGGGATACCAACCTCCTGTTTGAGTAACACTCCTGTCGCATGGAAGTACGTGTGGTTAAGTTCCAAATGGACAAACAAGCGAATGTCCTCCAGACGCAGCTTTCTCCAATGATCACCACCTGTGCTCAGCCCAAAGTTGGCCCCTTTCCCACGTGTATTAACACGTACGAACTCACGTCCCTTCTCACTATGGTGGTTGATGATCCAATTCACAGCTCGGCGGATGTCGACGTGCGACAATTTACTAAACATATCTTTAATATCAAAAGAATATGAAGTAATCACACGATTAGATCCCAAGCGAAGAAATCGCTTGTTGTCCGTGTCCAATCGAGAAGTTAGAGTTGAGACAGCGGTGAGATTAAAGTGTCAATGTTGTGGTATGGAGTTCAGCAAGTGATTCAACGCCTTAGATACCACACGGCCTGTGCAGACCATTGGTTCCTCAAACGAGGGTCAGATAGGGCGAAAACGCTGTCATACCAAATACCCTTACAAGGGTATTTGGCGTGTTTTCTGCAAGTCACGCAAGTGCGGCCTCGCTCGCCCGACGGCGTGCGCGCGAGAGGAGATAGCGCACCCGATCCTCTGGGGAATTGAGTGAGAGAAAATCGTAGGGAGGGGTTTTAGAGTAGGGCGAATGTGTTAGTAACGTTAGTTTTAGCGTTAGAGTAGTGGAAAAAGAGCTATTAGAAAAAAAGCCTTGCGCGGGGCTATGGCGGAAGATTGAAGGAGGAGAAAGACGGGAAAGTAGATCTCGCTCCTTTCTTAGCGAAAACGAGCGGGAGGAGAGGCGATTTCGGGGTTTCGACCCCTGGCGAGTTCATTTGTGATGTTAGTTTTAGTGTTAGATTAGTAGAAAGGAGGCTAGTAGGAAAACAGACTGCACGAAGATGGCGAAGGCAAAGGAGAACGGGAGTGGAAAAACGAATAACCCGCTCGTTTCTAGATGAAATCGAGCGAGTAAGGTCTCGTTTTTGGCGTTTTGGGGCATGGCGACCCCAAATCCGAGGTCAGTTTTAGTGTTACATTAGTAAAACGAGAGTTAGTAAGAAGTAGTGTGAAAGGGGTGATGGCGGTAACTAGTGAGGGCAGAAAACGGGGAGAGTGATGTTGCACTCGATTCTCGATAGAATCGATCGAGATGAAGTGTTGGGTGGGGGTTTCTGGACATTGCGACCTCGATAGCGGTATTAGTTTGTGGATGAAGAAATTGGTTTTCCTGTCAAGAGTGGCGCCCTGAAATGGAGGTCGACGAAGTACGGATGCACCTGACCGCCTTCTAGCAGCAGATTCAGTCGAGTTTTGCGCATCCTATCCTTGGCAACAGCATAAGATCAGTGGCACTGCGCCTAGAGGGAGAGAGAGAGGGGAGCGAGGGCTACCTGGCTAGTAGGAGCCACGTGTAGCTTTGCGCCTGGTTGCACTGAATCAGGCCAGGTCCGGCGTGAAGATTCATTCGATTTTTGTCCCTCTCCCCGATGAGAACGGTGGGAAGTAGGCAGCGGGTTGTGAGGACTACCCCGGAGGACCACGAAGGAGCAGGAAGGTAGGAGGCCAGTTGTAGCGGGCGGCCGCTCGCTGCCGCGGCTTGCATGGCCGTGGTGCTCGGCTTCGTGATCCGTGTGAGTGCGCTGCCTGTCGTAACAAGGTTGTTGCTGATCCGTGCGAGTGCGTTACCTATCATAACAAGGTTGTTGCTGGGACGGTGGCAAGGGCTGATCACTGTGTGTTTTCGTGACCCAACTGCAGATTCATCTCAATCTTGTTGCGCACATGACTGGGGAATGATGTATACTTCTATATTTTAGCGGAGTATTCAATTATGGCTTTGCCCATACTATCAGGGAGAGGGATGAGAATGATGGTGTGAGGGCACATACCTGGGTTTGGCGGAGGTCTGCAGGGTCGACATCTTCATGCACTGCAGTTGTTGCAGCTGACGTCGACGGGGCATGCTTGAGTCGTAGGTTGCTAGTAGCTGTGGAGAGGAAGTCTGGGCGCTGAGTGCCAAGAAGAGGGAAGAGCTCTGCACACGTAAAATGAAGGTGGTGGGAGTATGTTGTTTTTAACACTCAGATCCGACGCCTTGTCTTTTTCAGGTCGTGATGTGATTTGTTTGGTTAATTTCGTTGTACAACTGAAATCCGACCATTCGCTGCGACAGGGTCTTCCTTATTGACCGTATAGAGACTGCTACCGTATACTGCCCCTGTGTACAGACTGTGGTTGTTGTTGACTGTGCCCAGGTCGCGGCTGCGTACGACACGCAGGCTGCTATTACTGCTTGTTGCTGATTACTGCGAACTGTTGCACCCTGCCGCGAACTATTACCAACTACTACGGCCTGCTGTATAGCGGCGATTGAACTAATGAGAAAGTGTGATGGTCCAGAGGCGTGATTGAGCTTGATAAGGGAGATTAGTGTCGCGATTTGGGAGGTCGGCAGAGGGTTGGCCTCGACAGTTTGACTTCAGAAGTTGGCTAGGCTGCTATTTGTTTGACCCCCATTGCGGGGCCCTCAGGAGTGTGAAGGTTACGAGGCCCTCTCCTGAGAGTTGAGTTGCCCCCTTCTTGTATCTCGAGCGTCTGAAACCCCTTATTTCTGCCTTTCTAAATCTAAGTCTAATCCTGTTCAAAAAGGAAGGCGGCAGGCAGGATTTGCAACCCGTAGGTCCGCAGCAAGACTCTGTGGGGAGTCAGCCCACCGATTGAGGGAGCCCTGCCGGAACTCAGGAGGAGTTCTGGAGGCAAGGAATTGTAAGGTAACTATTGCTTTCCCTCTATAAACCCCGCTATAACCCCTATCTGTATTTTCCATTGCATGTTTGACTGAGTATATGGTATGCAGCCCTACTTTGACTCTTTGTCTGACTTTCAGGACTTAAACCAGATTAAATAAAAGAACGTTTGGGCAATCTCAGTTTCAACTTTTGTTGACTGTATGAAAGCAGACTGTCTAAAAAGATTGCATCTGGGAAATGGGCAGGATGAAAGGCGTTTTGCGTGAAGTTTGACTGGGTCATTAAGGCTGGGAGGTCCCCATAAACTTGGGGAGACCCAGTACTTTGTTTATTTTGGATTGTGTGGAGCGTCAGACCCTTCTATAAGTTTAGGGGGTCTGATTGCTCTGGAGGCTGGGAGGTCCCCATAAGTTTTGGGAGACCCGGTGCTGTGAGTTTGCATGGAGGGTCAGGCTGTTCTATAAGTTTATGTGGCCTGACTGCTCTGACCTGTGAGGGTTTGACTGTGTTCGATTTTCAGGAGCTTAGGGCGCTCTATAAGTTTAGGTACCCTGAGTTGCCTTACTTCTTGGGTTTTCTTAAGTTTCTTTGTTTCTGAACGAGGGGGCCGAGTTGTTCTGTAAGTTCAGGTGGCTCACTCTCTTCCTGCTTTTTATTCTGAAGAAATAATCTTGGCAAAGGGCAAACCCTTCTGTAAGTTCAGGGGATTTGACTCGATGCCACATACATGGCGATTCAGAGAGAAATGAAATTGGCAGAGAGTTAGATCCTTCTGTAAGTTCAGAGGGTCTGGCTCAAAGCCTCGCACATGCTGGAACCCAATGGTTATAACTTGGCTATACTTTACTACTATTCTATCTAACAACGAGTTAATCAGACTGTTCTATAAGTTTAGGTGGTCTGACTATAGCCGTATCACAACTTGAAGAGAGTATAACTAAGAATAAAATTGGTGATAAACTGGGACAGACTGAACTTAAGTTAGTTCAGTCACATGCAGCCGTAGAAGACAAAGGGGAAGACAAGTATATATAACTTGGATATTTTAAACAGTTCAGGGCGACTAGAAAGGTCTAGTCATATGCCCAAAGAAGAGAGAAGTAGTTGTGCCCTCTGTTTTGTGTATACTCTTTGACTAAGTTAGACACATTCCATAAGTTTGGGTGGTCTGACTTTATGCCTTATGTAAGCTGGGTATAAAGGGCTAAATCATGAAAGACTATGAACTATTGTTTGTCCAGATTGACTTGGGGCTGGTGAGAGTACTTACCTTTGTGGTTTGGCCTGCATGTGGCTGAGTGAGATGACCACCTGATCTGAGTTTCAGGTTGGCAGGCAGTTGCTTTAGATGCTCGCCACATGCTAGAGCGATAGGAGTTAGCTTCAATTCCTGCATTTTTTGTGATAGTTTTCTTTACTTAGGTCAATTCCTGCATTTTCTGTGATAGTTTTCTTTACTTAGGTCAATTTCTGCATTTTCTGGGATCATTTTTTATACTTGGCTTTGTATAAATTTTGGCAAGCTACTTTCTCTATGGGAAGCCCTGACGAAATTTTTACAAATCCAAGGAGTTAGTCAACTTTTGACTTGTCAAAATTCAACTTATCCTCTCTTTATATCTGAGATAGTATAAATCAGGGAGTTCTCATTTTCTAAAGGGAGTGTTGCCCAAATTTTTACTAATTCGGAAAGTTAGACAAAATTGGACTTTGAGAAGTCAAAGTTAGTTTCAAGTTCTGAACTTAGCTTTGTATAAATTTTGGACTAGCATTTCTCCGAAGGGAGTGCTGCCGAAATTTCTACAAATCTAAGGAGTTGTTAAATTTTGTCTTGACAGAAACTCGAGTTATTCTTAGTTCAAATCTGAGATAGTATAAATCTGGGAAGTCTCATTTTCTAAAGGGAGTGCTGCCCAAATTTTTACTAATTCAGGGAGTTAGACAAAAAATTGACTTTCTTGAGTTAGAGATTACTTCTGCTTTCATATTTGAGCTTATATAAATTCTAGGAAGACACTTTTCTACGGGAAGCGCTGCCGAAATTTTCTTAGTTTAAAGGAGTTAGATTATATTTTGACAGGTGGCGATTCTGGTAATCCACCCTGGATAGGGAAGATTGTGCCATGAGTCTACCTTTCTTTGGGCACCGGCTTAGAGGTAGACTTAGGCTTAGCTATTAGGAGAGACTTTGAGAGAAAATTGTGGTGTGAGGATTATTCTCCAGGAGCTTATGGTTTTAGCCTGGGACGTTGACCTGTCTTGTGTTAAAGGCCCTTTTGATCGTTTGACTCAGGATTTAGACTAGTTTCAGCTTGATCCTACGAGGATCATTTTCTGTTATCACTGATAACAGGTCGGTTGGTTGATCGGCGATTCGTCGGCTCACGACACAACTCTGCCCATCCCTGTACCCCAACTCAATTGCCTTAGCCATGAGGCTTGATGTGTTTCTTTGAAGGTTTTAACCGGATTTCTTTTAATGGCCGTTATAAAGAACTTGCGAGATTTATGAAGATTTTGACTATGGCTGGGGCTTGAAAGTGTAAGGCACGGTGTGAGCTACAGGGAACGGTAAAGTTGACCACATTGGTGTATGACAATGTGGCTATTGTGTGTGTTTGTGTTTCATACAGGTCAGTATTTTGGAGCTTGGTATATGAGTCATACTTTGGACGCAGTGAGAATGACAACCATGTGTCGCACGATCTGCATACCTGATGGGTCAATGTTTTCCCTTCTTTGGTTGTTATCTCGATATCTGATTTGATATACAAGTGGTGGGATGTTTATTTATTTATTAGATGATTTTGCTTGTTAATTTTTATAGTTGGACGTTGTAGTCCGTGGCAGCCGTCAAAGTCAAACCCCTTGACTTCCGCCCAGACTTGGAGTAGGACTCATCCCCAGGGCCGCAAGAGACGACTGCCACCACAGGTATGGACCTTTGTACCACCCACTCTGCACAGAGTGCAGAAGAGGGTGTGTGATCTTCAACCGCGCATGGCGGTTGTCCAGCATCGAGAGGTTAACTCTCAAGGCGCGTGTCAACCGACACTTGAGTGTCGAACTCGACCCTCGAGATTAACGAGGGTCGTGCGAGTATGGGTACTACATAGTACATCATCATTGCAACTGCTTGCGTACGCTTGCATTGCGAGTTGATATGAGTTAGCCCTGCGTCCGCGCGGTTTTATACTAAGTCTCGCACGCGACGCTTGTTCGACTTCCGCATTGGAAAGTTATGGGTTGGTTACCGAGGGGCTAGGAGCGTTGTCGCGTTGTTTGTGTCGTTTCGGGTATATGTGTGTGTGTTGTCGTCTTGTGGTTGTTAGAGTGGTGTGCGCATGGTGTGTGGGATCCGTCCTAGTCGACCGACGACGGGCTGCGCTTGTGTGTTCGTGACGAGGTTGGTCCAACTCCTGCGTGACGCGGCCGAGAGGGTCCCGCGCTGCCACGTGCGGTGCCGGGCCGATGCGCCCGACAACGCCCTAGGTCCTTCTGTTTGGGGAGAAGATACGCCGAACCAAACTTACCATTCTTGTCCCACCATGAGAAGGTTTTCAAACCAGCTTGGGAAACATCTTCCCGAATCTCCCTGAGCACGAGGCTCTCGGGGCAATCAATGATTCGATACCCCGGATTCAGCACAAAGTTATCCATCATTGCATTATAGTACATCAAGGGACACATCACCATAGTTTCACCTGGGTTACGATCAACCCCGGTGAAAACCAAACCATCGAACCTCTGCTTAATCTCCAGCACATCATGAGTGGACAGGCATCGCTTATTCACTTCCGAAAGGGTAAAACACTTACGCAGAGCATCACTACAAAAATCCGGGGGAGCCTGTTTGCATTTGCTCCAACTAGCAATGCCAGCTCTCAATTCCCCTCGCGAAAGGAAGGCAATCGATCAGCGACCCGTGCACAAGGCACATTCTTAGCATTTTTCATAAGCGGATGTATCCCTTCCAGATCGCTAAGACGAAACAACACATGATTAGACGAGCGTGGGAGGTCCAGACCTGCGCAAGTGCAAGTCAGCACAGTGCGTGTCGAAAGACTACGCATGTTGTGCAATAAATCGGCAATAGTGGGGTTCTTAGTTGCCACTATCCGAACTTTCCTCCTAACTCGATACAGGAAGCACAAGGGTAAGTCCAATTGCATGATCGCATCGTTAACCACCTTCCGAACCTAAGAAATGATCAAACGATCATCAAAACGTAAACGAAAAATTAACTCAGCACAAAGACTTAGATCAAACTTCTCACGAAAGAAGCGGCTAATAAGTGTACGGAAGTACTTGCGAGTAGATTTCCTCGAAAAATCTTTGATAGCCCGATAGATTCATAAGCAAGAACTTATGCCCCAGTTTCGAATAACAGAAATATTTCGAGGGTTATGAAGAATACGCGACAAAATCTTTTTCAAGAAACCGTACCGTGCCGACCATTTGCAAACATGAGAGACCATGAAATGGCCCCCCGATTGCAATAGAAATTTACAATCCCTCAAAGCGAAGGTTCTAGAAGTATGCACAATTTTTGTATTGCCAAATGCCTTAACCAACTTGCTCTAGCTCGGTTGCCAAAGGTTACCTTGCTGGGTGCAAAATTTCTCCCCATGATTACCGGAATTCAAGATATTATCGAAAAAGTCGTAGAAATCAACTCTCCAATCAACGACTGTCAAAATTCGGAAACGAATAGGTTTCCACGTAGGATTAGGATTAGGGTCACCCGCCCGTCTTGCACGTTCACGCTTGTCTGTCTTGCTCTTTTTTCCATAATTACGTCGTTTAGTACAGGCGCTAGTATTCAAAAATGGGGACCAGAGCCTGATATATGCATTCTCAAGCTTCCCTAGATCCGATCTAATGAGGACATCAACCGGTAAGAGCAAGTAGTTCTCAATCCCAAAGTTCGCAAGCCATCGGTGGAAGTGCGATTGTTTACGGTTACGACAGCAATAGAGGTGCTCACGCCAACTAGTGTCGACGTCACGAGTGGACGTCCCAATGTAACTAGATTTACAGAATGGTGAGATCCCTACATACACACAATCAGTGAGATCCAAGAAGTCCAATCCGTGACGATCGTACAGATATACCCAATTAGCAACACACTTATTAGCCCAGCGTACCTGGCCCTGCACAGCGAGTAACACAAAAACAAGACGGAGAAGCTTCTCCACACACCTATCCACCCCGGCGAAATCGCAATGAAGGTGGGTTAAGAATCGGCAGACCTTCCATAACTGTGGTATGGAAAGGGCACTTCACACCTCCTTCGTGGGGGTCACAACTGGCTCCGCGGCAGTATCATCGGAGACTGCAATCCGTTCAACATTAACCGGAGCAATAAAAAATGCCCGCTCGGTTCTGTGATCTGCGATGTCGAAGATCGGGTCGATCTTCTTATCATAATGGATTCCCTCCTCCCGGCAAATGTGTTGCAGCTCAGTCGCATCAAGGTCCTTGAGCTCACGCAACACGTCTTCACGATAACCGTGACGCAGGCGTTCGAGCGTAGCTTTTGACTGCAGCGTCAAACCCGGTACCGGCTTGCGAGTCCGAGTACGAGCCTTCGATAGTGGCGTAGCCACCTTCTTCTTGTTCGATGTGGGAGTAAGGTCGCCCCCTCCTTTTCTTGATTTCGATCGGGTCAATCGCCCGGACAACTTTACTGGCTTCAGTATCCCATGCTTAGGCATGCGCTTCGCTGGTTGCTCCATCGGCGGACTTGGGTTTTGAAAGACCGGTTCAGGGCCCCGCTTCCTCTTCTCGGAGATCGTCAATTGCTCCGCCCGAGCACTCAACTCCTGCGTAACACTGGTGTCACTGCCGCTGCCCGCGCTAGATGAATACGCATTATCATCAGATAAGTAGGTCAACTTCTTCCCACGATCGCGGCATGTAGCAGAAGCAGTCGAAACGACTTGGTTCAAGCGCTGGACAAGACGGTCCTCCATGTCTCCCACGTGTATGGCTAACTGGACCTGCAAGTCTTTTTGCATCTCCGCTCGCTTCTGTTCCTCGGCCACCAACTTCTGCTTACGCTTCCATGCCTTCTTCTCAGCCTTAATTCGCTCCTCTTCCGTGCGCGCCGCTTCCTCCTTTGCACGCCGTTGTGCCTCCTCCTTTTCCATCTTCCGTTTCAACTTCGACTCTCTCTTCTCACGTTCCGTTGCATAATACTCTTCCATAGCAGCAACACTTTTCCCTAGTTTCACAATTGTACTTCGAACTTCTGGGTCCACACGCGGCACAAGTTCGCGTCTAACAGTTTCATGTCTTCCAGGCGAGCACGAGCGTCTCGAATCCGTTGACGTTCAAGGTCTGACACTCGAGTATCTCTAACTGCGGTTTGGGCAATGGTTGGCGTAGTGCCCAACCTTGTGGCATGCAAAACACGTGGGAAGTCGGTACGGCCTCCTTTCACCTCCATCGTTTGCATGTTCTCATTCCAGTCGCTCACGAGCCCAATTGCCACGACCTCGCTCCCGCTCTCCCCGATCGTTCAGGTCTTGTGAGGACATGTTGACGTCAAGGACAGTCAACTACCGTTTGAAAAGTCCAACGTATGTGGACAACACCAGCTCCAGAACAAAACTGCACTTCGCCTGTCGGCAGCATCGACGCGCAGATGTTTGGTGAGTCAAACAAAACATTATCTTAGTCATGACTTTACGTGCTCACTCTAACCCGGTCAGTTTGTCTCCAGGTAAGTCCACACGCGCAATATCAATGGATATGGAAACATGCACACTTGAGAGATGTACACGACACAATTAGTCAAGAAAACGATTGATAAAGACTAGCGTCGTGTCCAGCCAACATTCCATCGCACCTAAGTCCTCCGTCTGTCCGCAAAAACCCTCCGTCGGACCGGAGATATTTGGCCTACCCAAGAGGTCAAAGCAATCGTCACCAATCAACTTATACTACTCGTGTTTGGACTATCACTAGGCTACGCAGTCAAAGAAGATTTTCATGCCCGATCAAGCACCTGAGCGTGAAAAAAATAAAAAATAAAAAATTATTTTTTTTTTTTTGCCTTTCTGCGCTCTCCCAAAGGACCCTAAATCCAGGCTCTTTTTAATTTTCGAGAGTTGGCTGTCATGGGGGGAAAGGGCGGCATATATTTATTTTAAAGGGGCTATGGGGGGGGGCTTAGTATGATTTTGTTATGTTATTTTTTATCTCCGATTTTGTAGGGAATTTTTATGTGACCCTCAGCCAAAAGTTTTTTGTATTGCAATTCTAGACAAAATTTGGTTTTTCTGAAATTTTGTGAACTTTTTTTTTTTTTTTTTTTTTTTTTTTTTTTTTTTTTTTGCGTTGGGGCTGCTAAGAACCCTGCCTGAGAGTCATGCTCAGCAGGGCACCCGAGCGTGTACCCGAGCAGAAGTTAGGTGCCTAGGTGTTTGGAAAAACAACCTAGTATATATTACCTAGTACAACTGAAATAGTTTGTAAGTTTTTTAAACTTAAATTAATAATTATTTTTGAATTATGAAAGTCATGTTCTATAGGTTTGCAACAAAATTATTTTTAAGCGGAGGGCACTTTAGTTGATTCAGTACTCGAGGATCATTGTTGTCCCACGATGTAGGTTTAGTCCCTGTAAACCAATCGTAACTACATCAGTGGGGGGGGGCACTAAGGTAATTTCCTCTTATCTATTATCCTCTCACTATCATGCCTTCCTCGGGTGGTAAAATCTTATTCAAGAGGGAAAGGTGGAATGCAGGGTATCGATGGGAAGGACGAAAAGGGGAAAACCCAATTCGTTGAAGGGTAAGGAAAGAGAGAGTGAGGGAATATCAGGTGGGTCCTGGTGGTGAATCATAAGCGAAGTTAACCGAGAGTGATATTAGGTTGGAAAGCAGGAGATATGATTGACCAAGAGGTGAAACTCCTTTTCGGTATTTTTACATGTCTGAAGTCAATAAAATTCAAGATAATTTGATAAAAACGAAGGAGAATCAAATATCTCATAAGTTTCTTTATTGACTGTTTTATCCGGAAAAAAAAAAAATGGTTAACTTGTGCAAAGTGATTATTTAATTTAAGAGTAATTATATTACATATTTTATCATTGTATATGACAAATATTTGATATAATTTATATGACAAATAATAATAAATAACCAAAATTATAATTAAATTAATAAAATAAAATACTCAATTTGATAATTAGGATAATAAATATAAATCGCTAATTAGACAATTCATACTTGAGTTATGAGAAATATAAAAATCATTCAACTTATAAAAACTCAACATTAGTCAGCTCCGAGTTTGGAAGGAAGATACATCATTAGCCAAGTCATTGAAATGATTGTGGATGCTATCTATAAATTGCCCTCTTCTACTGGGCCTCGTGAAGCATTGCGCAAAGTACGAAATTAGAAAAACACAAAATGGCTAGTGAAGGGCGAAGCTAAGGGAGTACGGTCGCAAGGCTGAAACTCAAAGGAATTGATGGGGGGTCTGTACAAACGGTGGAGTGTGTGGTTTACTTCGATTCAACGTGCAAAACATTACCAGTCCTTGACACATGAAAGAAACTCCTCGTAAGAGATGTATTTTGACTTCATAACCGTACCTCCAAATAATATTAGAGAAGAAAAATCAACATGAAATTTTGATAAACACTGTAGTTCCATAAATACCTCATCTAGGCAATCTCGAGATTGCCTTATTAATATAATATTTATAGTATATATATGATCTCTAATTTATAATATAAATAAGATCTTATTTTTGGGAGAGCAGAGAGAATGAGGGAGGAGACGCGAAGGCGGGTTATCGATTACGTTTTCGCCTACCGCAAAAACAAAACCGATAATATTATCGGTCTTATTTTTGCAGTATGTGTAAACAACCCATTTTCATTGTCTTTCCACTTTCCCCACATTCACCCCTTCCTCCTTCACCACGCATCCTAATCAGACTTGTTGGCGTTTCTTGCCTCACAACTTCGGAATCTATGCAATATCCGGTGACATCCTCGTTGGTGGGGAGGTAAAGTTAAATGAGAAAAACAACGGGAATGAGGGAGCAGACATGAGAAAAGACTATTGGTTGCATTTTCGCCTACTGCAAAAATAAAACCAACAATATTATCAATTTTATTTTTGCAGTATGCATAAATGACCCATTTTTATTGTCCTCTCATGTACTAAATTCTAACCACTTTATTTTTTATTTTATATTTGGTAAAAACATTCTATGTGACCCTGATGCAAAAGTTGTGCAGTTTACTTTTCTGCATAACATACTTTTTTTTTTCAGATTTTTTTATTTATTTTTTTTCCAGGGTTTTCATATAGGGAATGGCGTCGGGCGCATAAGTGGGTATATGTGGCGTCGCTATGCACATAAACAAGGTTGCGGTCACGAACCGGAGGCAACGGGGCAGGAGTCGTGGGAGACAGTGGTGTGGTCTTACATCTAAGTGCGGGCAGCTAGAGGTCGTAGCGAGGTATCTCGTATAGGAAAGTTTGGTTGTTATATGTTCGTTCATCCTAGTAGGTGCATCAACGGATGCTGTTCGTTTTTAGTATTTTAGTAGAGGTTAGTTAGTCGACGGTAGACGAAGTTGCGACCGGATGCATGCTGGTTTCATTTTGTCTGTAGCGGGGGCCAATGGAGTTGAAGCTTTATCTTGTTTTTAGTCTTTTTTTTTCCATTATCTGTGCAATTGTCGATCTGCCGCCGTAATGGTTGCGCCCCCTTTACGTTTTTTCAATAGTCTTGCATCTCCACACATCCTATCGAAAAATGAGGATTCAAAATTCTTCGATAGGTATCAGAAAAGGGAATTTGATAGCCCTATCGAACCAACTGCGAACGTCCACCTGCAATAGCCTTTTTTCGATAGCCTCCTTTCCGCACCATCGAAAAACCGCCCAGGCACGTGCTAACCGCCACAACCTGCACATTGACGAGCGTCAGTTTTTATTTTTTTCTTTTGGATAGTAGCCTAGCGAATTTCCAGAGGGCAGCAACGTTCGTGGTCTTGAAACCCGCCAGATGCAATTGGGCAAACAATTCATCAGGAGAGGGGTCGTCGCTACACAGCACTATCGAAAGTGGACTTGGAATGGAAAACATTCGATACGCCACGGATTCGACAGTGTTGTTTGGCGAAATGAGGGGGTTCTATCGAAATCCGGACTATGAAAAATTTCTGACACTTGTCGAAAAAAAATGCAATTCTATAGTGGTGTGGCGAGACTCTATTACTTGTGTGCCCATTTGTCAGAGCCCTGGGAAGTCTCAGGCCAAGGGGATTGGGCAAGGGATTTTTTATTTTATTTATTTTTTAACAAGAAATCAATTTATTACCAAGGTCAAATTGAGGCTGGGGACCTCACAATTCAACTCGGAATTATCCTGGCAGCCTCAACCAGTTTAGCTTACGAGCAATTGCTCGCTGAATACAACATCACAAGTGAGAGTCAGAGGATACTATAGGAACAGGATTTTACCAAATCTATGCCGCTGTCTTGAAACCTCACTCTCCACACAAAATAAGCCTCAGGTCTAAAAAGCCTAACAAAACAAAAGAAATAAAGAAAAAATAAAAAATAGAGAAAAACTTTCTACCCTACCTATATCTAACTACTCCAAACCATCCGTCTGATACGACGGGTGGACCGAAATGGACCACAGAGCCAGTGTGTACTCCCTCCTCTCCACTATCCAACTGTCGTCCTACTGTGGATCAACAAGGTTGAGTACTAAGTTTGTGGTCCTAACTCGTTCCCAAAACCAGTTATCGAAGATCAGTTTCCCTTCCTCTGATTTCACCAGTTTCCCGCCTAACTCCCTAGTTTCACTAAACCAGGATCCTTGACGCTTTCTTCTCCAGTCCGCCTGGATAATCCTCCTCAGTGAGGATTTGAATAAGGCCCTGATTTCCTTATTGGTAATTTCTCGATCCTCAAAAATCTGTAGGTTCCTCTCTTTCCAAATAACATTACAGCCCACCGCTCTGGCTGCTTGGGCCATGTAGCCGTAGCCCTTTTTCGGATCCATGTGTTCCGGAATTCCCCCCAAGAGTACCCAAACTTTGTCTCATACAAGGTTTCCTTCTACCGTGCAAGCCCAAAGGGATTCCCATCAATCCCATACATACCACAAGTGAATGGTTGACTCATCATAGTACATGACGCAGGGTTGTGAGAACATATGTCCAATTAACTCGGTCATAAGCTTTCTCTAAATCAAGCATTACTACCGAGATATTGACCTTTGTTCTTTCCAAAACTTTCAGTGCTTCTACTGCTGTAGCAATATTGTCAAAGATGTATCAACCTTGTACAAAGGCTGCTTGATCCTGTTTAATTAAAGATGGCAAGTGTCGACCCAGACGACGCGTGAGTAGCTTAGCTAACAGTTTATATGATACATTCAAAACTGAGATCGGACGCCAGTCAGAGCGGTCGCCTTTTTTGTAGAGAAGGGAAATGATCTCATTCCTCATACCTTTCGACAAATTTTTACCTATCAGAACCTTATTGTAGATCCCGACTAATTCTCTTTTGATATCATCCCAGATGATTACATATAGCTCCACAGGGAGCCCATAGTCCCCATGGGCTTTACCATTTGCCATCGAGTGTAGTGCTTCCCAAGCTTCCTCCTCAAATAACTGCTCGGTCCATATCCAACCTTCCCTGTGTAGAAAGTCTAGATGTGTACGCAGACCAGTGGTTTGATCCCTCTGAGAGATCCTCTGTTATATCTTCGTTTGGGCGCCTGGTGGTTAAGATATCTTGATAATACATAGCATCATATTCACAGAGTTGGTATCGGTCTTGTGCAACTGGAAGGTCGTGATCAAAGGGATGGGTCAGTAAGCTCATTGATTGAGTCATTCGCTTGGGTGTTATTTTTTCAAACGTTTCTCTAGTCATGCGGTCGTAAACCGCAATTCCTTTTATTTTCAGCCGCTCAGCCTAAACTTTCGACTATTTATGTTGGTAGGCATCCCACTCTGCCATGTACTTTGCCCTAATAGAACTCCATACAAGGTTAGAGACAGGGTGCAAGTTCATTCGAGATTCGACATATTCCACTTTTTTTGTCAAAGCAATCTCTCGATTATTCCTACCAGCCGCCAAAATACGTGAAAATATACTCAAATATTTCGACAAAATCACTGAACTTGCATCCCACCAATCAGCAGTTGAATCAAAGGAGTCACGGTTCTTTTTCCAATCAACCCAAAATGTGTGCATCCAGTCATTGATCCCCGGATATTTTAGGATCCATGTATTGACCCTAAAATAACCAGGGTCCCTTTCAGTTACAGTACAGTCGAGCAAGAGCAGAAACGTTTTATGGTATGAGAGAGTACTTGACTGTTCAAAAATATCAATCGTGGTATTTCAAACCGTAGGGGAGACTAAGTAGAAATCCAGTCTTCTGCTCACTGTACCTCTACCCTCCCTGTAGTTCGAAGTCCAGGTGAAACCTGGATTGCCGGGGTGCAATAGGCTGTAAGGTTCGGACACATCCAAATCAGTCATCAATTCAGTTAGCTCTTTGATATCTTTGTTACCCCTAGTTACTTCGTTCTTATCCAAGGAGGTGTTCCAATCACCTGCGATAATTAAATTCCCACAATCCGGAATAACCAAAGGGAGATTACTGAAAAAAAGTTCACGTTCTTTGCAGTTGGTTGGCGCATATATCGAGACAATCACCTATTTCTGTTTTCCCATCCATAATTTTACCCAGGACTAGCGGCCCCATAAATCTGCACAAAAGTCTACAATCTCACATTCAAGGTTTCTGTGGATCAAGACAGCAACACCTCCCCTCGAACCACAGGCGGGGGACCAAATTTGTGGCCCATCCCACCATGCTCCTAGCTCCACAATCTTTGATTATGAAAGCTTTGTCTTTTGGAGACAAATGATATCCACTCTTTTGTCGTGAATCCAACTCTTTAAGCGGCCTCGTTTATTCCTGTCGTTTGAATCTCCTAACCCACGGATGTTCTATGTAGCTAACTAAGTTTGCCCATTCATGGGCAACGAGCCAATCAGTTGGATCTGGATTGAACCAGTCGAGGCTGCCCCAAGTTGGGGCCAGGGCTCGAGCAACACTCGTTTCAGGAACGACGAGTCGAGTTTTTTGTCCTTACCCAGATTGGAGTTCAATTCGTGGAGAAATTTGACTGTCGTATTGACAGCCACTTTTATCCGTCGAAGTTCCGGCTTCCTTGCGTCTACGAACCAAGCTAGAGGAATTTAGGCGAAGGCCTTATTTCTCCAGGGATTTTAACTGACCCATGGTGAAGCAAGCATCAAAAAGAGGTGCGAAGATTTTCACTCGACTACCGGCAATATCAACAAGAAAACGAGGCATGGATACTTCTTCGATGAGTCGAGGAGTGAGTTTGCCCTGGAACAATGTTTGAGCTAGATTTTCAGTAATACAGGGCATCGGGGACTCCGGACAGGACATGTTAAACATCGGAGGGTTCCTATCCAATCCTATCCATGCAACCACCCAGAAGGAATCTCTAACCGCAGAAATAACAATCAGAAGGAGTCTCGCTTCTACACTACTCTGGCCCTTCGAAAGGGCTTCCATTTGGGTTCGAGAGGACTTGCGGTTACCTGAGGTCCCCGAGGATGTTTGAGACGCAGATCGGAGGGAGTCATTTGAGTTATGCGAGGCTTGAACCATCAGTCCATCGATTTGAATATCAACTCCCGTACCCTCGCTTAGCCTTCGTGCTTTCCCAGGAGATTTTCCCCGGACACGGCTGCTAACTTGAGAGGTTGAGCCTCCTACAGGGGCCGTTGACTATTGGTATTGAGTGTTCATTTCCATACCTTGGTTCATGCTGTGAAGCGCTCCCCCCTGCCCATAGGGCCAAGGGGCAAAGGCATGGAGGTTGACGACAAATGAACTTGCATTTAGAAGTGGATCTGCAACGGAAAAGCCTTGTTGTTGATGAAGATACGGATGCGGCGGGATTCCTTGCAGGTACGATGCCCACGCAAGATTTGCAGTCGAATTCATCGGAGTCGGTTGCAAAATTCCTCCACCTCCACTCGATTGTCGAGGGAAGGGGGGAAAAGTAGGGTTGACCCAAAGTACGGTTTCTGCTGGAACTCCAGGTGGCGCCATACTGCTGGGTCCTGCTCCGAAGCCTGTTGAGTGGTCGCTATGGTGCTTGAAGCGGACCTTGATACGATGGTCGAGGTGATCCTCCTCCAGAAGTTGTAGACGCCTGTGGGTTGTTGGGAGCTCGCTCCCCTCTCCTTGCAGGTCTCTTACAGGTATCTTCTGTATGGAAAAAGGTGCGGCATCTTCTGCACCATTCAAGTTCGTTGTCTGCATATGCCAACTTCACTTCCATTAAGTCTCTCTGACATGTTTTGACCCAAATTTTGTCCTTCATAAACTCCTTCTTGCTTGAGTCGATGTCGAACCTCAGGTTGACTAATTTTGGATCGGTCTCGTCAGCTTCTGGGAGGTGGGCCTTCACAATCCTCCCAATTGCTCTTTCCACGTGGCCCCGTAGGAAAACCATCTCATCTAATGGTACTCAAACCGCAACAACCCATAAGATCTTCTCGTCAATTGTCATTCTCCACTCTCGAAGCTCCGCCCTGGTCATCCAGGGTTTGAATTCCGTGCGATAGGTGATTCCTCCCAAATCGATGAAGTCGGTCTTCTTGTTTAACATCCAATCAGTGATATACTGTGCCCTTGGTATATAAAAAGCCACGTTCAAAGACTTCACTTTGATTCGGCCTCGTTTGAAATTCTCTCCAAAAGTGTCATCCCTTATCCAGCCATCCTCGTACGCACGAATAACATCATCTTTGACTCTCCGTGGAAGAAATCTTGCCCCGTCGCAGAAAATCACCATCACTATCCTGGCCTTCAGCCACCTCACCTTCAGTTCATCGATCGTATTGTTAAGCACGAAGGTTACTTCCCTGCCATTTACTTCCATGATGCCTCCATCGATGTTCGCCAGAAGAATCCCATCTTCGTAACATGCTCTTACCAACTCCTTCACTCGTTATTCTTCAAGTGCGTTAACATTTGGGACTTGAGCTCTATCTCCTTGAGTTCCTATATCTTGAGCCCACGGAGGGGTATGGACTGCTTCCATGGCTATCAACGAACTAACAGTCGCCCTTGGAAGACGTAGCGTGACAGTTGACTAGGACAGTGAAGAACTCGTAAAAGTTCCAGTTCAAAGTTGCAGGCTCCGAGGGACGGACACAAAGAAATTCTAACCATCAGCGCCGGCTAGGCCCGCCGAAGGCGGGCGGAGCTAGGACCAAGTGCATAACGCACCAATGCTAGCGCAATTTCGCGCCCGTCCCCTTTCCAATAGCGCTGACTGTCCACGGAACCGGCAAGGGAATTTGCGGTCACCTGCCCTATTTATTTTTTCGCATGTTCTTCAAAAATTGGCGAGAATTTTTTCACAAAAGTCTTGCACAATTTGGGCATGGCCCCGTGTGACCGGTGAAGTACCAAAATTCCCATTTCTCCAGAAGGCCGCGACCTTGTCCCATCCGAAAAGGTACAGGGGCGTGGTCCCACTAACAAAGAGGATCGGATAGAATGCCTGAATCTGGACGAGGTTACGGAGATGTGCAGGAAATCGAGATTGAACTCCTTTTCTGCATCTCTGCATAAAACACATCCAGATTCAAGCGCTCGATCCTATCCTTTTTGCTACTAGTGGGACCTCGGCCCAGCAGTCCGACCCGGAGCATGCCCAAAACCTCAAATCGGTCGATCCCATATGAGTATGCCCTGAGATCCGTGCAGTCTTGTGATGGTCCTGGCCGGGGGCTACTGGGTAGGTCCCACTTACACTAATTGAGCGATATTGACCGTAGATAGCAGATAGCAAAGTTCAACGGCCAGAATCTCTCTTAATCTGTGCACGTGGCACCTTGCCCCGGAGAGCCTTGGCCATGCCCGCTAGACTGTCGCTGTTGTAAGGGACGCCAGACCCGTTTTCAGGCTTGTATAAGGGTCAGATCCCACTACCCTGGATTATTCATTTTTGACCCTCGATTACGAAGATCAACGGTGAAGGATCTGGCCCTAAGGGCGAGATCCCACTGGCAAAGAGGATTGTAGCAAGTGTCTGAAATGTGAACGTTTTTGTAGACGGGTGCGAAAAATTGCGATTGATCACTCGTCGACTTTTCTGCCCCTCTGCGTGGAACACGTCCAGATTCAGACGCCTCTTCCAATCCTCTTTGCCAGTGGGATTTGGCCCTCTTTGCCACAGTGGGATCTGACCCTAAAGAGAACCACTTGTCAGAAGAAATCAAGGGGCTGCCCGTGTTGTAAGGGACCGCCAGACCCGTTTTTCGACTAGTATAAATATAACGACTTTTAAAAAAAAATGAAGGGGGCCGACGGCGGGGAAGGGCCAGTAGCGCTATCGCTGCGCTAATTTTCGCGCTATTCCGAAAAAGCGCGGCAAGCCGCACTCATGCTAGACGAACGGCATCTATCCGACTAAGAGTTCAGGCGGCCATGGCGAATTAGGGAAAAACTTTCTTTTTTTCTCCATTGCAGGTCAAGGAACGTACAAGGCTGGAGGGCACAAGCTATGGCCGTCTACCATAGGCATAGCCCTCAGCCTGAAATGTGACACCTCGATAGAAGTAAGGGGTGGAGAAGGGGTATAAAGTCAGGAGCGGTCTTCCACGGTGGAATTGCTATGCAGGAGAGGAGAGTAAAAGAATGGAGACACCATGTCATCCCAAGAAGTATTGAGGTAAATCCTACCGTGACATTTCTTCCTCTGTACACAGTCGATGGTAGGAGTAAGAAGTAGCTTAGGGGTGAGGGGGAAGAAGCTCGGCGGTAAGGAAGCCAACGAGGCAGTAGCCAGGAATTGGAATACAGTAATTACTTCCCCGAAACCTGCTTATCCCTCCCCCGCGGCCCTTACTTCATAGTACCCTCGTCTGTTATAGGAAGAAAATGCCGCGTCTCCACCCATCCAGGAGCACAAGGATCGAGCCAAGACCAAGCAAAATCGCATGGGCGAAGTGCTTCAGAGGCTTTGTCAACTAGTCTTGCCCAGGGACTTTGTCCCTACATCACTCGCCTCCATCTTCTTCATCGGAGGTGAAGGGATCTTATTTGAGCAATAAGTTCGGTGGACGTGGCCGAAACACAGGGACGTTGTAATAGGAAGAGCGCCCTCCGTCGGGTTGGGCCGGCCAAGTGAAGCTCTACATACCGTGTAACAGATTGACACGTGGATGCCGTCTCAGCTCAACATGTGGAAGGGCTGCTTACACCACGAACGACAGACAGAGAATAAAATCAGTATACTTTAAGCGAGATTTCCACCTCGCACATAAGAACTCCGATTTAGTGGAAGGAGGCATATAGCAGTGCCTTCACGGGGCACTGTCCATAAAAGCTCAACGTCCTTCATGCTCTTCTGCACATTCCCAGAGAAGCAACATGTCTGACCCACCACCTCCGAATGGTATACCTATGTCAGGCACGGAAAAAAAGAGAATCAGGGAGGTGATCGAAGACTGTTATGCGAAGGGGATCCTGCCAGATGAATTTGCTCCTACCATTGCGACTACAGGCCAAGACTACGTAAGGGTGACGGTTGATAGCTACTTCTACGAAGTCCAGGCTAAATGGTTGTCTGAGCATGCAGTCTCAGTACAATTTGAAAACGATGCCTCCACCCTTCCCCCCTCCGTAAAAAATCGTATGATACGTATATATGACGAGGGATGGGCACGATCACAAGAACTTGATAGCACTCCTAAAAGAGGAGTATTTCGGTGTGATGGAAAAAATTTGGTGACTTATGTGGCTAGTGTCAAAGCTAAAGCCACGTGGATGATCCGTAAGGGATCGGATCTCATAGAGCTGGATGGGAAGATATGCACAGTTCATTTCAGAAATTGGATGAACGAGAACGAGCTCTATGAGTGGAATCAAGCCCTGAAGAAACGTTATTTCTGGGTAAAAGCACTACAGGTGCCGATTTCAATTCTGCCCCACATCAAAGGGGCGATCCATAAAGCATTTGGGAGAATCATAAAAACGCACGACGCTTTTGCTGATCCAATAGCCCCAGATCTATGGAACCTGTTGCTAGCGTATGGTACAAACAACATTTGATTATCGATCTGATGGAGGATGGCTGGGTAGATCTTAATGTTGCATGCACTGATTCTCCTTGGTGTAAAAAATGTCGTAAGTACTTCCATGCAGAGGATGATCTTGTCTGCCCATTCCAACTGAGAACGGCAACAGGGAAAAAAACATTCGTGGAGGCGGTGGTAAATGGCAAATCACAGGCGGACACAACCCCCCGGAAAGAAAAGGGAGGAGGGAATGTCCCCAGATATCCGAAAAAAGGGAAGGTAGTCACAGAGCATGACACACATCCACTCCCGAAACCCTCTAAGGTAAGTAAGGAGAAGACAGAAAACGAGGTTCCCCCTGAGGACGAAGAAACAGACTCAGAGGATGCACTCAAATCATCCCGACGGCGAAACCAGAAGCCATATGCCACAACAACAAGGACAGATGCAACAACCAAGGACAGAAGAGTCCGTATCAAAGTTGTTTCCAGGAAGAAGAATTCAAAGGTTCTCTCATGGAGGGAAAAAAAGGGAGTTATTCTAAAATATGTGCCCCCTACCTCATCGAATGATTCTTCCAAGTATAAAGAATGAGAGGTACAAAAGGAAAAAGATGAGGGCGGAGTCTCTGAGGAAGGGGGAGAAAAGCTCAGTAAGGTAGACCCCTCGGCCTCCCAGCCTGATGGGAGCCAGGGATCAATGGACATGGAAATATCCTCCACCCAAGAGCCTAACCCTCTAGATCAAGAACCCACCCCCTCGTCACCGACGCCCAAACCTCCCCTGGTTAACTTCGAGTTACTGAAAAAGATAATGAAGGAGGCATGCTTGGGGTTCCCAACCCCAGAAACGGCGGAGGAAACAAGCACGGACAGAATGCCCTCACATGCCCAAAAGGGGAATGTGGACATAGAAGATAAGGATAGTTCCCCCGTTGAGGATCGGGATCATGGGAAGGCGGACGCTGCCCCCCATCCAACAGCCCTGCTATTCAAGGCAAAAATGACAGATGGGACTGCGCAGGGTGCTAAAAAGAAGAAGGGGTCCAACCCCAGCAAGCCCGCCAAACCGGCCAGGCCCCCCCCGGAGCAAACAATAAGCGAAGCTCCGGCTAAACGCCTGAAAGCCAACGATGAGAAAGCCATCCCACGGGCCAACCTCAGACAGGAGGAAGGGGCTGAACGGGTAGAGTCCCCGAGCCGCAAGAAAAGGCCTTTTCAGCAGAAACAGGAAAAAAAGGCTCTCAGTTTGGCCTTACCATTGAAAACCCTTTCACGCAAAGACAGAGAGAAGAGGAAGATAACATAATTACTGGTTCCCCTGATCCATTCGAAGGTCGCTGTAGTGGCAGGAATCCTGTGTATACAGGACTCAGACAGTACTCAGCGGCTCCCCTTTGTGGAAGTTCAGACACAACCCACAAAAGCTCAGGCGGTGGAGGTAATCAACGCTAAAATATTAGCGGATAGAGGGGATGTTTCCTCGCTCCCCAAAAGATGGTTGGGTCGTCAGACAGTATCCCTGAATGACAAAGAAACTTTGGTGCTGCATATAGCAGTAGTCAGGCTTTCAACATGGAAAACGACACAGGATCAGATATATGAGCAAAACTTCAAATGGATGGGACTATCCCCCTTGCTGTCAGCTGCCTCCATAGCCCTTTCACAATTCCAAATAAGACAGGATGTCTCAGCTCGCCACGTTGCAGATTGGATTATCCAATCTGAATTACACGAGTCACTACTCGCAGAAGACCTGCTGACCCACCTGCAACACTTTATCTCTTTACAGGTGCTCATCCCCCTGCATCCCAAGGACAACCCAACCCGCATCCAATCCCAGAGCAGCAGTGACCACACTGATGGTCCTGCCAAACAGGATTAGGATAATAAGCAGCACTGAGGGTTGGGGGATACCTCCAACCGCTTTAAACACGAAAGGTTTAGATCATGGGCAAGGAAAGAGAGCCCTCACATTATCTGCATACAAGAAACGAAGCTGAATGAGGCAAAATTAGAAAATTTACAAAACTGGTGGGATGGCCCTAAATTCGGGGCCCCAACGGACGGATCCAAGGGAGGGGTTGCCATACTCATACACAAGGACCTGGATACGCAGATCCTCGATACATTCCAAAACCCGAACGGTAGATGGGTTTGGGTGAAATTGACGGTAGGGGAGGAGGACTGGGCGATCATGTCTGTGTACGCCCTAGTGGAATACACAGAAAGGACAAATTCCTTTTCTTCACTCCCAACCTACCTACCGAACGTGGAAAATCTAGTAGTTGCAGGGGACTGGAACACCACCCTCAACCCGGGACTAGATTCACCATCCCCCACCCCTATCCGCCAGGATGCACATATGCTTTCCTGTTTCATGGAAGCACAAGGATTCGTCGATGTATTCAGAATGTTGCACCCAGAGACTCCGGGGCACACATGGTACGGCCCCAGACCAGCGGCCAAGGTCATCCCGCCGACCAGGAGACTGGATTTCATCCTTGCAAGGGGGGTGACATGGGACAGGTTCATATGGAGTGATCTGTTAAACGAACACCTGTCAGATCACTACCCTGTAGGAATGGAAATCCTAGCCAAGGACCAGTTCGAAAGGGTCAGACCACCATTTCGCCTCAATACCAGACTGCTCAAGGACCCAAGCATCCCTGCCTGGGTCGAGGAGCAAATGTCAAAATGGATGCTTGCCAAGGACTTGTTCCACCATGAGCACTCATGGGCGGAAACGGGGATTAACATCATCACCGCAACCCTTAACACCTTCTCGAGAATGAAGGCTGCAAATAGATCCTAGTCAGAGCTCAAGCTACGCAAGAGGATTACACAGGCGGAACAGAACATGGGCAAGGACGTGTTCTCAGATCATTTCTGGTCGAACCAAAGATCAAAGGACATTGCCCTGCTAGAAGCGCTAGAGATAAAAAAACAGGAGGACTGGTTGCTATGGCTCAAGGTAAGAGGGTTGGTAGGTTATGACAGAATGACAAGGGACACGTTCAGAGTCCTCATCCTAAGCTTAGTCAAGCCCATCATCCATGAGCTAACACACCCATTCTTGCCATCTAACCTAGCGTCCTCCAATACGGAAACCATGTGCGAGTATGCACTGGAATACTTCAGAGACATTGTCTCCACCAAGAGACCCCAGGACACGATTAATGCTGATCTTTCATCCACATCAAGCCTTTGGGATGGCATACAGACCTGTATCCCGCATTCGGCCAGAGACGCATTGGATGCTCCGTTTTCTCAGCATGAACTTCACCAAGCGGCAAAAAGGATGGCAAGTGGTAAGTGCCCCGGGGCTGACGGGTTGCCGGTGGAGCTCTTCCTAAGTGCATGGGAAGCCTTTGCTCCATTTCTTTGCCAAATATACAACAACGCCCTTTGGTCTGAATCCCTCCCGACGGGGTGGCTGAGGGGGGTCATCTCCCTTCTTTACAAGAAAGGGGACAGGAGAGAGGTCCGCAATTACAGACCAATCTCAGTGCTAAATGTGGCATACAAGATTCTTGCTAAAGCGCTGGCCATTAGGCTGGCCGGCATCCTACCGGGGTTGGTGGGTAGAGAGCAAGGGGCTTTTGTCAAAGGTCGTTCGATCTTTGATAATATATTGTCCACAATGCAAGCCCTGGAAATCCTTGACTCGAAACAAATGAACATAGCCATCCTACTCCTCGACATGGAGAAGGGATGTGACAAGGTGGGTTGGGCTTTCGTGACAACCACACTTAGGAAGATGGGATTTGGGGAGGGCTTCATCACATGGGTAAGAGCAATGCACGTCGACGCGTCCTCGATGGTCACAGTGAATGGCAAACTTTCTAGATCTTTCCCTCTCACCAGATCCTTAAGGCAAGGCTGCCCACTGGCCCCACTGTTGTTTGTTGTTCAGCTGGAGGTGCTGATGTCCAATATAAGGAACAATGACGCTATAGTGGGCCTTAGCATCCCACACTCCATCCAATGGAAAGGGGGGGCGCTGGCTGACGATCTCACGATTGCATGCGCCAACATGCAGCCCTCTATGGGGGCCCTGAGGGGAGTCCTTGATGATTACTGTGCCCTCTCAGAAGCCTCAATCAATTGGGAAAAGTCAACTTTCCTCCTCCCTGCACCCTTCGAGATATGCACAGACTGGGGCCTCAAAGAGGTCCCAGCAAACAGCTCAGAGGTTCCTGGGTGTACAGGTGTCGCTCCGAGACTGTTCGTGCATGCAAGACTCCCTCCTAGTTGAAAAAGTCACTGCAAGGATACTAGGCTGGGCACACAATTTCAAACTGTCTTTATTTGGCAGGGCACTGGTCATTTCCTCTGCGGCCTTCGCGATCCTTTGGTTCCCCCTAACGGTCCACCTGTTAGGGGAAGAAGCCTACCGAAGATCAAAGTATGTAGCAGCCAGGTTCCTATGGAAGCCAGCAGCTTCGGACATCCAGGGGTATATCAGGAAATTGGCATGGGAATCTGTATGTTTTCCCAGGGACGAAGGGGGTTTGGGCATTCTAGATCCCATCCAACAGAACTACGCCTTGCTCGCAAAGTGGCCAATACAGGCCATGTTCGATACGGAAAACAAATGCTGGAGAGCGTTGGCTGTGTTTATTCTAATGGAGGAGTGGTAACTCACTCATCAATCCCACGTGTGGTTGTGTTTCTTCATCAAATCATATTGTAACAGACGGTTCAGATCAAAGGTCTGGGGAAACATCCTCGCAGCCTGGAACAAAGTCCGACCATGCCGGATTGCAGAGCCGGTCTCTCGCTCCCAGATTCTGAACGAGATATTATTTGAAAATGATATGATCAAGACYGTAGAGGGCGGGCCCCTCATGGCGGATGCCTCCCCAGGTGCGTTCGGAAGAGCATGGATAGAAAAAGGGCTCATTCAGATCAGGGATATCTGGGACTCACAAACGGGAGACTGGGTCACCCTAGACATATTAAGGAAAAAAGCCCCAAGACTCCATAATCTGGATCTGAACTACAGCAAGATAAAGAGGGCTGTCCCCCCGCACTGGGTAGCAGCCCTCAGCCCTGGTTCTGATTGGGCCCCAGGCACATGGTTGAGGGATCCATCAGAGACCAATACCTTCTGGAAAATCCTGGGGCCGGCTCTGAGGCCCGCCACCAGGGCCCAGAAGTGGTCCCTCCCCACAAGGGGTCGAGCAGAGGGCCCCCTGATTCTCAGCGAGGAAGGGGAGATCTCCCCGACACCACAGTGGGTGGAAGTGAGGGTACAGGAGACCCCCGCCGCCAAAATAACACAGTGTACCTTACTCCCGATAGAGACGACTTCCCTGAGAGTGGAGCCTCTCATTCGGGGCTGGGCGCCCAGGGCTACCCAACCCAACGAGGAAAGAGGCCCAACCGTAGTCCCTCTACTAAGGTACAAACCAAAGACAGGAGTTAAAAGCCTGAGGGCTACTAAGAAAAAGAAACCATTAACAACTGTAAAGAAGGAAGCAGCAGCCCTACAGATAACCCTTCCGAAGGACGCAGACTTATACAAGTTCTAGAAGGGCCTGAAAAGACTCCCATCGCAGCGAAATGCCGCAATAATGTGGCTGCAGCCCATGAACGTTACAACAACGGCAGTCTGGCTAAAAGCCAGGGGTCTCTCCGTACCCGACACATGCATTAGATGTAACTGGGCCTGGGAATCGGCCCCCCACCTCTGGCTGTACTGTCCCAAGTCATCAGAGATTTGGGAATGGTGGAAGGACAGATGGAAACTCCTGGAAGAGAACAGTACGGACTGGTCCGACAATTTCATCTTACAAGGCATAACGGACAATGAGGGCCCACTCACGAGTGGGAGAAACTACATTTTATCCACCTGCAGGGGGATAATCCTGGCGGGCATCTGGTGGTCAAAGGGGAGACCCATGCCAGTCAACACATCTGTAACAGAGTAATTTCGGACCTCCGGACCACGGTTATATCAGACTGGAGATCCAAAAACTTCATTTGGTTCAGTAAGACTTGGGCCTGCAAAGGGTCCTTTGCCTCCCTGAGAGCGGATGGGAATATGATTGTAGCCAGCTGGCTAAGGAATACCCAAACCCAGGGATAGGCTATCTTCCCTCTGTTTTCTTCGCTTGTTTGTTTTGCAATTACTTAGTCCATCTGCTAATTTGTTTTTAGGACGGTAGTTTTATGGGACGCTGGACCCGGTTTCCAGCCTAGCCTAAGCTGGGTAATAGTCCATCTGCTAATTTGTTTTTAGGAAGGTAGTTTTATGGGACGCTGGACCCGGTTTCCAGCCTAGCCTAAGCTGGGTAATGGCCCCAGTTTTTCCTCCGGGTTGTCATGTGGAGGTTTTCCCGGCCTCCATCTTTATCGTTTGGAAATAAAGCTATCCTTCTCAAAAAAAAATAAAAAAAAAATAAAAAAATAAAATAAAATGAAGGGATTGCACCTAGGCCCCCCTGCCCGGGAGTGCTTCATGGTTCATGGTGCAGGGGGGAGAGGGGGGAAGGTTGGGCCCGCCGGTGTGGGGTCCGGGGCTAGCACAAAGACCGAGCAAATTTCCGCGAGGCCCTCTCTACCTTTTCTATTTTCTTTTTTAATTTTCTATTTTCTATATTCTATATTTTATTATTTTCGATGTTCGATAATTTCTTCCTCAGCAGGAAAACCGGAAGGAGCCTACGTGGAAGATCACAAATGGCTCGGGGTGAAATGGGTGGGGTGCAGAGGAGGGGTACTCAGAGAGGTGGAGCGGCCTTGGCGAGGCGCGGAGGATGAGTCGTTGGAGTATAGGCCGTTCGATTATATAAATCGTTCGTTCGTCGAGTATTGCCCGAAGGTTCATGGATGAGATTCATCAACCAATTGATCCTTTGCCACGTGGAGGTCCAGCAGGAGATAAGGCTGGAGTGACGCACCTTTTTTTTTTTTTTTTTTTTTTTTTNTTTTTTTGTCCGATCGATTTCGGATCGATTTCCTCGCGAATGGGTCGTAACGACAGCCGTTGGATTTTTTCAGGTTGTTGCTCGTCGTGGTGGTGGATGCGCTGCTAGGTATGGTTTTTTTTTTTTTTTTTTTTCCCCGGAGCAGTTGCGGGTTCTTGTGCTTTGTTTCTAGTTGATTAATTTAACAAATTAAATAAAATAATAATAATTTAATAATGTTATAATATATTCGATTATACTTGTATTATCATTGCTATTTTCTGGTTTAACTTCAAAGATTAACCTATAGTATCCGTAGGCTATGGCGATATACTATTATATCGTCAGACAGAACTGCCTGCGGTAAACCGTGGGCAGAGAGGGAGGGAGGGAGGGAGAAGAGGACAACAAACGAGAGAGGGGCTGTGACAAACTGTTTCGTCGGAGTTTCATATATGTATATACACACACGTATATATGTTTTGTTTGACGATATATATATACATATTATATTATTTATATTAGACATACTGTTTGTGACGATATATATATATATATATATTTTTTTTTTTCTTCCAAAAAGCTATCTATATATATTTTTTCTTAAATGGACGTTTACATCGTGGGGATTTATATTTGACAGCTGGGTCGGGACAGGAGCGCCAGAGAGTTTGCCACTTGTCGCTGGCCCCCTTCGTCTCTCTCGTTCTCCCTCTCTCGCTTCCTCTCTCTCCTTCTCGCTCTCTCGCTCCCTCTCTCTCTTTCCCCCTCTCTCCCTCTCTCCCTCTCTCTCCCTCTCTGCCTCTCTCTCCCTCTCTCCCTCTCCGTCTCTGCGTCTCTCCCTCTCTCTCTCATCCTCTCTCTCCTCTCTCCCTCTGTCTTCCTCTCTCCGTCTGCCTCTCCCTCTTTCCCTCTGCTTCGAAGTGGGCGAGCTTGGACGTGCAGCAACATTGGTGACGATGAAATACGTGGCAATATCCACGGCGATGAAACACGTGGCAACACGTGGCGACGTCCAATTACAGTGAAACACCTGACACGTGTTTCATGGCCGTGGAGATTGCCACGTGTCGCCAGGTGGTTCATGACGTCACCACGTGTTGCCAAGTGTTCATGGTCGGGGAAATGTTGACGATGAACACGTGGCAAGAGGTGAGAGAGAGAGAGAGAGAGAGAGAGAGAGAGAGAGAGACCAAATAGATCGTGCCCGAGCACAAGGCACCCTAATCGTGAACGTATGTAGACTAGGAGTCCGGCCGGATTCCGCCATGATGAGGGTGAACTGTGTTTGGGGGCAGGGGGCAGGCAGTAGTTGGCGACACGTTTCATCGCCGTTGACATCGCCACGTTCTGCCACGTGTTTCATCGTCGGGGCAAACCATTCACGAGGGTGAAACACGTGGCAATGTTCATTTGATGAACACGCTGCGCGCGCGCGCGCGCGCGAGAGAGAGAGAGAGAGAGAGAGAGAGAGAGAGAGAGAGAGAGAGAAA
>BFEA01000155.1:670737-685195 GCA_003427395.1 Chara braunii | reverse complement strand
GGGGGCCTTCTTTTTTTTTGTGTGGGGGTGTTTTTTTCTTTGTTGCGTGGGGGTGCTATGTTGCAGGCGGGAGAGGATTTGTGCACGTCTGCTATCGGAAGGACGACCTTCTTCACTCGAATAGAACGCCCGGTCAATATCGATGTATCTAGACCGAAAGTTCCACCAAATGCACAGCTGTAGTCACCGTACGCTCTATTTCGGTGAGACGGCAGGCGGGGACCCATGCCCTGAATGCGGAGAGGGAATGGGAGAAGAAAAGAAACTCGAGAGGGAGGTCAGGTACCTGGTGATCAGAGAGAGGGGGAAAGAGAGGGGGAGGGAGAGGGAGGAGGTGGTCAGAGGCCCGCGGCCAGAAATAGAGGACCAGGAAGAGGAGACGATGCCCGTCGACATCTTCAGCGGCTGTAGTAGCAGGAGAAGGCCGAAGGGGTGGGGGTCGGGATGCGGGATCGGGATGCGGGATCGGGATGCGGGATCGGGAGGATGAGAGGTGAGGTCGGGATCTGGTCGGGGTGAGGATGCGGAGGCGGCGATAGAGGAAGGAGAAGGTCAATGAGGTTGTGGAGGGGGAAGACGCCGAGACGCATTCGAAAGAAAAGGGGAGGGGGGTGTAGGTAGGGAACGCAATTTCTGAAGAAGGGGATGCAGGGAGGACCTCCTCCTCCCTCCTCCTCACCCTCGAAAGTGAATGGGAGGGGGGAGGAAGGGTGATGATCAGGATGATGTTGGGTGCGGAGGAGGAGGAGGAGGAGGAGGAGGAGGTCGGAATGAAAGCCAATCAGGGTGAGAGGATGTATGGACCAATTAAGGGTAGGAGGAGAAAGAATGCCAAGGCAACAGGGTAAGGAATGGAGAGGAGAGGAGAGGAGGAGAAAGAATGCAGGTGGTAGAGGAGGGGGATCCGGACGAGGTGGGGAGGAGGGAAGAGGGGCTCAGGGAGGAGGGAGGGGAACAGGTCGTAAGGAAAGGAGAGAGTATGATAAGGTAAATTTGGATGTGTGTGTGTGTGTGTGTGTGTGTGTGTGTGAGAGAGAGAGAGAGAGAGAGAGAGAGAGAGAGAGAGAGAGAGAGAGAGAGAGAGAGAGANAGAGAGAGAGAGAGAGAGAGAGAGAGAGAGAGAGAGAGAGAGAGGGGAGGTGCAGATGGGAATTGGTAATGCATCAGGCGCTCTGTGAACTGACTCTCCACTTACGTTATGATGTGTGTGAGTGGTAGGCAAAGAGGTAGCAGCACGCACAACGTAGCACTGTCGTCGTCAAAGCCCATCGTCCGTCCGTCCTCTGCACCAGCATGAGTGGATCACCCCACTTCTATCTGTCCTCTTTTAGTTTGGAGGTTCGATCCTCTTTTTTCTGTGTTTTGAATTGTTTTTTTTCTTTTCCCCCTCTTCTTTTTCTTTTCTTTTTGTAGACCACCACCAAATAAGTGATAACTGATTTACAGTAATAATGAGCCATTCGCAGTTTCTTTTTTATATATATATATCTGATTCACAATGTGACAATATATATATATATTTTTAATAAAGGTCCAGGGTGAGCCATTCGCAGTTTCACAGTACAAGTGTTCACACTTAGTCTTTGAGACAAAAGCATACGACTACTAGTGGCAGGAGCAACCTTCTCTTTTTTTGTTTTTTTGTTTTTTTGTTTTTATGTTTTTTCAACCCTTTTTTCCTTCTTTTCACTCTTATTTTTTCTCTTTTGTTTCCTTTCGTTTTTTCCGGTTGTCACTTTTTTTCCCGCTCTTTTCTATCCCTTGTTTTCGTTTTTCTGCCCTTTTGTTCCCCTTTTATTGTTATTCGTTTTCTTAATTTGTTGTTCCAATTGACATCAACATTTATCATCAACGTCAGCATCATTCTCCTCCTCTTCCTCCTCCTCATCATCATCATTCTCATCATCATCATCATCATCATCATTCTCATCATCATCATCATCATCATTCTCATCATCATCATCATCATCATCATCAATCATCATCATCATCATCATCATCATCATCATCAGTCGTCATCATTATCATCATCATCGTCGATGTCGCCTCCCTCGTCATCTTCATGATCATCTACATCGTCGTCCTCGTCTCCCACGTGCCTCTCTCCGTATCGTCATTTTCTTCATCCTCGTCATTTCCTTCCATCATTTCCCTAGTCATCACTACACGCAATCCTCGTCATCATCGGCATTATCATCCTCATCGTTGCCACCATAATCATTCTCATCATCTTCGACATCATAATCCTCTTCTTCTCCTTCATCTTCCTCATCTTTCTCATCTTCCTCATCTTCCTCAACATGTCTATACGATCCTCATCCTCATCGCAATCATCATTGCAATCATCATTGCAATCATCATCGCCATCATCATCCTCATCATCTTCTTCATCTTCCCTCATCACCTTCATCATCATCTTCCTTATCGTGTCCTAATCCTCCTAATTTTCCTTATCGTTCCCATCGTCTTCCTTGTCATACTGATCTTCCTCATCGTCCTAGACTCCATCTTCTTCCTCCTCCTCCTCCTCCTCCTCCTCCTCCTTATCATCGTCCTTATCATCGTCCTTATCATCGTCCTTATCATCGTCCTCCTACTCCTTATCATCGTCCTTATCATCATCCTAATTACCATTTTTTAATCATCCTCATAATCTTCCGTATCATTTCTGTGCGTCATCTTAATCGTCGTCGTTTTCATATTTTCTGTCTCGTCATCATTCTCATCATCAGCCTCGGTCCGTGTCCTCATCATCAGTCTACTTCATGATTTTCGGCACGTCATCAGCATTTTTACTCTTATCATCATCATCATCATTTACTCGTCGTTGCGATTTGTTTTCTTAATTATCATTATCCTTGTGCTCATCATCATCGTCGTTCGCGCCATAATCATCATCGTTCGCGTAATTAGCGTCCTTATCGTCGTCCCTCATCATTCTCATCTTCGATTCGTTGCCATCATCCTTCGACACTACATCACACATCATCACCATCTTGACGATCGGCACCCCATCGTCATCATCATCATCATCGTCGTAATCATCATCATCGTCATCATTATCGATGTGTTCCATCCATATCATCATCATCATCATCATCATCATCATCATCTTGATCAGTATTCGAAAAGATTGACACGTGGATTGATGTCGTGAATCTATTTATAGTGAATTGCAGCGACACTTGAGGGCAGTGAACTGTGAAAATGCTCAGGAGGAGGTCACGATCCTCATCCACGTGTCAATCACTGCGCTCACGTTGTCGCCGTCATGCGTTTCCTCCGCAAGGGACTGTCGTCATCGATTGTCTCCGTGATGCCGTTATGACACGTGTCAATCACTGCATTCACGTTGTCCCCGTCATGCCGTCATGCCACGTGTCAATCGCTTCGTCATCCACGTGTCAAACACTGCATTCACGTGTTCCATACTCAATCGACTGGCGTCGTCACCGAATCATCTTCGTCATGCCGCCATGCCACGTGTCAATCGCCTCGTCATCCACGTGTCAAACGCTGCATTCACGTGTTCCATACTCAAGCCGACTATCGTCACCGAATCATCTCCGTCATGCCACGTGTCAATCGCTTCCTCATCCACGTGTCAATCCCTGCGCCGACGCTGTCCCCGTCATGGGGGGAGGGTGTTGTGTATTGGGAGGAAGGAGGGGGGGGGGGGGGGGGGGGGGGGGGGTTTATGTTCGGAGAAAAGAAGAGGAGAGAGTTTTATATCGGGAGGATGGTGGTGCTGTATATTGGGAGGGTGGAAGAGGGGGGTGTTTTGTATTCGGAGGAAAGAAGAGAGATTTGTATTTGGTGGAAGGGCAGTATAAGCTTCGATTTTTTTCTTAAATATATATATATTTTTAAGTATACTTTTCTTGATATATATATCGTCAAATAGAACTGCCCGGTAAACCGTAGGCAGAGAGGGAGAAGAGGACAACAAACGAGGGGCTGTGACAAACTGTTTATATATATATGACTGTTTGTGACGATATATATGACGATATATATAATTATATTATAATATATATTATATATGAATTGATTTTTTCTTGTTTTTTTTTTTCGCTTTTGCGCTCTGACATCTTTGTGACACTATATATATATTGTCACAAGAATGGGCCTCGCTGCACTACTCTCGAAATGTGCAAAACGAGAGTGAATCTTCTGCTAGGAGATGGAAGATACACCACCATGAATTTTGTCTTTTGTGCATTTCGAGAGTAGTGCAGCGAGGCCCAATATCAGAGCGCAAATGTGAAAAAAAAAAAAAAAAAAAGAACAAAAAAAAAAGAACCAAAAAAAATAAAAATAAAAAATAAAACAAGAAAAAAAGAAAGAAAACCAGGAAAAATGAATTGAGTTTTTTATCTTCTTCCTTATAACTCCCCCTGTGCAGTATAATTTTTGAAACTAAACCTCCAGTCCACTCGTTGGGGAGCAGCGTGTAGCGCGATTGTTCATTTAATCGAGAATTTTTCTTTGTTATAAGGATAGTAAAAAAAAAAAAACATCAAATACTCCTTCGAGCAGCACGTAGTGCAATTGTTAATTTAATCGAGAATTTGTCTTTGTTATAAGGATAGTATTAAAAAAATAAAAACAAATAGTACTTTGGGCATTTAACTGTGACGTTCCTGGTCTCATTTTGGGCATTTTTGGAACCGAAATCGTACGGGCTTGCTTACCCGGTCCCTGCCAGCAGGACATGACGATGTGCGGGGAATATCAAAGTTAAATGCCCTAAGGGGGATTTTTTTTTTTTTTTTTTTTGGGTACGAGTCAGGCATTTATGTCGAAGGAACATCATCGTCATAGATGTGACCCACATCAGTAATAATCAGTAGGGAAAAAAAACAGTTTGCAATTGAACAAAAGAGTGATGCGTAATAGATATTAATAATTAATAACTTAGTAAGTGAATGCATAAGTACCACCGGAAAAAATAAATAAATAAAAAAATAAAAAAATAAAAACCAACATTATGTTTTATATGACGCCTCGAACTCTAAAATAGGAAAACGTACATTAATGTATGTGGTTAAAGTATGTAGACGATGTGCATTGATTCTCCTTCTTCTTTCTCTCCCTCCCCCCCCCCCCCCCCCTCTTCCCCCCCCCCCCCCCCCCCAACACATGCACACACGCACTCTTTCACACGCGAACACATAAAAAGCCCTCTTTGAAATCGCTTGGTGTGGTGCAAAATTGAATCGAGGTTTTTAAAAAATTTCCCCCGATGCGGTCCAGATATTATACAAGGAAATTCCTCTTTGTCATTTTTTAACTTTTTAAAGTTTTTTTTCCTAATTTAGTAATTTGGATTTTGTGAATGGTTGTCAGCGTCCTTCAGCTCATCCGTCAAAATTGAAACCAAAATTCAAACGATACAGAGAATGAAAATTGGAACGATACTGAGAATGAGAAGATTAGCATGGCCCCTTCGCAAGGATGACACGCATAAATCGAGAAAAATGGTATTAGCAAAATGAAAATAAAAATTAGTATGGTTGTCTGAACGAAATAGAGAGACCCCCTCCTCCCATGGATTGGCCTCTTTGCTCATCATCCTTTTTTAGTTCAATTTGGGTAAATAAATAAAAAGTTAAAAACAGGGAAAAAAAAAACAAGAATGGTTGTCTGAACGAAAGAGAGAGACCCCCTCCTCCCATGGATTGGCCTGTTTGCCCATCATGCTTGTTTGCTTCAATTTGCGTAAAAAGAAAACTTAGAAAAAGAACAGAAAAAAATAAAATCAGAATGGTAGTCTGAACGAAAGAGAGAGACCACCTCCTCTCATGGATTGGCCTCTTTGCCCATCATGCTTGTTTGCTTGAATTTGCGATAAAAAAAAAATTTCAAAAAAGAACAGAAAAAAATAAAATCAGAATGGTAGTCTGAACGAAAGAGAGAGACCACCTCCTCCCATGGATTCTCCTCTTGGCCCATCGCCCTTGTTTGTGCAAGGAATATGAGCAAGAGCGATAGACAGAAAACCAAGTTGCAAAATCACGAAGGAGCGATAGACAGAAAACCAAGTTGCAAAATCACGAAGTCGTCCAGATAGTCCATGTACCAAGCAGAGAGCGCAAATGCACCAAGATACCATCCAAATGCACCAAGAGTAATACAATGAACTCGAGTGCCAATGTTGACGCTCTCTGGTCACACCAACACTGTATCCAATGTCACTCCTATTGTCTGGCACCCTACACAGACATATGTTGGTTTCCTGTGGATTGCCCTCTAATTGAATTTAATTACTCAGCGCCCTGCCTACCACTACTCAGTCTATCTGTCCTATCTAAGTTCATGTGACTGGCACGCATTGAAGTCAAAGACCAATGTAGGTGACGTCAACACCAATGCTGACCACCAGCATACACCAGGTACGTTCTCTCTCCTCCCCTCGTCATCCCGTGGTTCCCCTCTGCATGCGCCTCCTACCCGAAGACCACCATCGGCACCACCTGCTACCGCACGCTTGGCCTGGCTATGGCCGCCGTGCGTCCGCTGCCACTGCAGCGCCCTCTTGCCTCTTAGTGCCCGTGTGCGCCCCATCCTGCCTGCATAGCGCAGTGTCGCCCGACATAGCAGCAGCGTGGCCGCAATGCCTGCTCAGGCCAGGATGCCCCCCACCTGGGGACACACTTTCCTTTTATGGAATGTGTGCCCGCTGCTGGCTGGCCTGCCCAAGCGTGTGTGTGGGCCCCCACTAGCTCCCCCACTAGCTCGACTCTGGCCCCAAGTTTCTTCGCCCAGGTCCAGTTTTGTATACTGGCCTCCGCCTCGTGCAGTTAGGCCCGTCCAGGCCGCCACCCAGCCTCCCATGTGTTTGCCCCCTTCTCATTGTCTCGCCGCACATGCGTGACGTTAATTCTGCTTTCTCGTTGGCCCACGGCCAGTCCGTGCTGTGTCGGCCTCATGCAGCGTCTGCCCAGGGCGCTCCCACCTGACCCCTGGGCTCAACTTTACAGCGCACCCCTTGCTTCTGCAAAGCGCCTGGAGGCTCACGTTGCTCTGTAACCAACTGGCGTGCTGCAACTGTCTGAGCTACCTCTTATGGAAAAATTGTCGAAAACAGGCCTCACTTGAATATTCAGGCCCGCCTTCACTTAGGGGGGGCCCACGAGGCTTGCTGGGGGCCACGGCCCAGAACACTTGACCTTTAAAACAAATAATGACATCCTCGATTCTCAATTACCATACCAGTGTCACTCCAATTGTAATGGATTATGGATGTGCATGTTCCTTTCCCCCCCCTCCCCCCCCACTCCCCCCCCCCTCCGCTCTCTAATCTGCTCCAAGCTCTTTTCCATCTACTCCAGCAATTAATAAATAATAAATACTGTATCAGTGTATCTCAAATTTAGAAAAAAAAAGCCCCAAAAAATGTGTGTACTGATGGGAGGGAGCAGACCAGTAAACACCTATTAAAAAAAAAAAGAAAAAAGAAAAGAAGGAAAAGAAAAGGAAACCAGTAAACTGAGATCAGTTACTGCGACCCTCAGTGTTTTCTTGATGGGGGTTGGGGATGAAACTACTACCCCCCCCCCCACCCCCCACCCCCCCCCAAAAAAAGGAAGAAAAAAGGGGTTGGTGGTCTCAATGTCTCCCTACCCACAACCACCAGTTCATCTGAACCTGACTTGCCGAGTCTACACTAGCGGTTAATGGAAGGCCCGAAATTTGGGGTTTTTCGCCGCATCACTACAAGCAATGTTGTCGAAACTTTTGCGAACAAACTGTGCAGGGTCATAATACAAACAAAAAAAAAAGGATCAGGCACGAAAAAAATGAAAAAAATAAAAAAAATTGAAGAGCACTATAAAACCCTATTCAGAGTAGCTTTCGGAGTTCGCCGAATTTTGGGCCTTCCACGAACCGCTTCTCTAATGGGGCTTGGTACCACGGTACCAATGCACCGGTTTCAGGTAGTTCCCAGATGGGAAAGTCCCTATTTTGGGATGAATTGCTGGTATGGTATCAATGTCGTAAACTATGATTACATCCTTGCACAGAGGGGAGAAGTCCCAGAGGCTGCCTGTATTCCCTTTTTTTTTTTTTTTCCATTTTTTTTTCGAAAGGACGACGGCCTTGAGATATCATCATTGAGCTGACCGGCCCGGGGCTATTCAGAAATATTTGGTTTTACTCATCGCGTTTGCATTGAGCCTCACAGCTCGACACCATGAGCACACACACACACGTTGAGAGATCACACAAAATCCACACTGGAGTCCAGAGGTGCAAAGTCCAGATATGCGCACCTTAGAAATTCCAGCAAATTATTACATTAAACAGTTTTGAAGACCCAGCCACCAAGCGCTCAACAACAGCACAGACCCAGCCACCAAGCGCCACCAAGCGCTCCTCATCTAAGGTAGGTGCCTCTCTTCTCTCCCTGGCTCTCTCTCTCTCTCTGTGTCTTCTCTCTCTCTCTCTCCTGATCTTTCTTCATGCATGCGCTCTCTCTCTCTCCCCCTCTCTCTCTTCTTGAGAATCTTGACTCTGAATACATCTGCTACCACTCAGCTCCATCTCCTATGGACGCCTTCCGTCCTCAGCACAGCGCTTCCCAGCAGGGCTCTCGCGCATGCTCCTCGCAGATAGCGCACAAGCGCTTCAGCAGCACTTCCACACTTCTCATGAATGAGCAATCGCCCTGAAATGTGGCTGGCCAGTCTTTATATTGACTTGGACTGAGCTTCCCCTCGTCCCAGCCTCTGCTTCTTCCGGTTTGACTTGGTACTGGTAGTACCACATGCCCACGACCTGTTTGCTTCTCAATGTCCGGCCCTGGTACTTTCCCCGAATTTTCATTGGTGTGCTGCTGCTTGGACCTGTGAGTCACGACTTTTTTTTCACTTGGATGGAACCTGACTTTTGACTGTGGGTTGTGACTCACAGTCAAAACCTCTGGGACACGACTTTTGCCTGGCGAAGTGTCCTTTGCCCGCGGGAGGTGACTTTTCGATATGAGACGTGACTTTTGCTTATAGAACGCAACCTTTGCCTCTGGGATGTCACTGCTCACCAGGTGCCTGTTGGACTTGGGACTCCCAAGGTACCCGACTGTGACCTTTCTGAACTGGCTGGCCTCTCTTGGCCTCCCTTGGCCTGACACCTTTACCCTGAAATTCAAATTTGGGGTCTTCATCGTGGACTGCCTTTCACGTTCCGCCATCTGGATTCGAACTCGGATCTGCATTTCAACAGCCCATGGGTGTTGTCTACCCACTGAGTCGGGCTCTTCGCTGTAGTGCCTATTTCGGGATGAGTGGCTATCGATGTCGAAAACCGCGATTGTATCCTGGTACCCTACCCAACTCAATCGGATGGGACTGAACTGGTGCCGACTTTTCTGGCAGTCTCAGAGGGGGGAAATCTGGCGTAGCTCAGTTGGTAGACCCGTTCGCTGCTGAAATACAGACCTGAGGTGAAATCCAGATGCCATAAAAAATGAAAGTGAAAAAATAAAAAATCTGGGCCCTGCCATCATTCACTGCGTTGGGTGGAGTTGCCATTCTTGATGTTCTAAACTACCATTACATCCGGACAGCAACCCTAACGCAAAAAAAAAAGAAAAGAAAATAAAAGAAAAAGTAAAAACTACTAAAAAGAGTTCGTCAACCCTGACCAGGCTGGGTACGGTACCAGTTTCAGGCAGCGGAGAGACGGTTAATGGAGGTCTGAATTTTTAGAAAATTTCTAATGCCATTTATCATGGTTGTCAACCGGACGTCGGGATCGGGATCCAGACGGTCCGGTCTGGATGTCCGGATCCTGTGTCCGGTTTGAGGGGTCCGGTTGGGATGTCCGGATCCTGTGTCCGGTTTGAGGGGTCCGGTTGGACACCATTTCGAGAAAATTCAAAAAAAAGAATTGGGGTTCCCAGGCGATTTTCCAGTGCCTGGTGCCCCCCCGAAAATTGTTGGTGGAGTTTTTGGTGCACCGCTGGGCCAACCGGCCCGGCCCTGAAGGGCCTGTACTTGCAATCTTGGGTGAGCTTCAGCGGGCCAAGGAGAATCGGTTGTGTGTGTGTGTGTGTGTCGTCATATTCGCTATACACTCAAAAAAAGCATAACTGTGCCAGACTGTTTCGTCGGACTTTCACCGACTCATCAGGAGGTTGAACCTCGACAGTCTGCCCAGGATTCATTTGACTGATGGATAAGGACTCACGACATCACCCAGAGTTAGCGACACCCCTGAGAAAAGTGGTCTCTGTGTGTGTGTGTGTGTGTGTGTGTGTGTAAGTGTGTTCAAAATAAGTCGGATAATACTTTAGCAGCGCGCGTGTGTGTGTGTGTGTGTGTGTGTGTAAGTGTGTTCAAAATAATTCGGATAATACTACAGCAGCGTGTGTGTGTGTGCGTGTGTGTGTGTGTGTGTGTGTTTAATCTGGACTTTTTTTTTTCTTTTTCAATCTGGACATCCGGACCTGTTCATTCATAACCGGACCGTCCGGTTCCGTATGTCCGGTTGTCCGGATCGGTGTCTGGATTACCGGACGTCCGGATTAATCCAGACACGGGTCCGGGCCCCGTGTCCGCTGTCTGGATGTCCGGGACCGGGGCAACCATGCCATTTATTTATAAAAAAAGTTATTCCGAAGGCTTTGTTAATCAAACTTGCCACCGGTACCTAGTCTGGACACTGGACACCATATTAAGTATTATTAATTTATTAGCTAACAGCGAAAAAAACAAAAAACAAAAAAGCAAGAAAGAAGAGGAAAAAAAAAAGTATGAAACTCCCAAGGCAAAGGTGGACCATCATCAAAATTCGCCAAAATTTGCCCAACCCAAATTTCAGAAAATTTCAAAACTTTGAACTTTCAGATTTTTTTTCAGAAAATTTCAGAAATTTCGGTTGAGGGATTTTCAGCAGTCCAAACGTCACCATATTTGGCACGTAGCGACGTTGAGTACATTGAATCGAACACACACACTAGCATTCACTCAGTCATGGAGTAGTAGAGAATCACTCAAGTCCACAAGGCACGCCATCAACACGAGCAACCTTGACCTAAGTCGAAAACGGGCAACAAAAAGAAGAATTTCAAAAGTGGAAAAACAATCTGAGGAGGGAGAGTTATGGCTGCTGGTCTTCTTGTTTTCAATTTTGGACTGTATTGTTTTCTTTTTTTTTTTGAGAATTAAATTAGGAGTAATTTTTCACTTAAAAACAGGGAGTAATCTTTCGTTGTCCTGTGAAAACATGTATTGTTTTCTTGCAGGTATTGGACGAGCGAAGAGCGATGTGAATGCGTCACCAAAAAGGGAAGGTTGATGACCAAAGAAGGAAAGGTTGATGACCGAAAAAGGAAAGGTTGAGGACCAAAAAAGGAAGGTGGGGTTATTCATGCCGGTGGTGCTGCATACAAGGATGATGGAAGCGAAGGGAGAAAAGGGAAAAAGAAGAATAAGAGGAAGAGCAAGAGGAAGAGGAGGAGGAGGAGGAGGAGGAGATATCGTTGTAATGTGAGTCTCAGAGCGAGCGATCTCTGTCATCACGGACATTTTGCTTTGGAAGGAAGGCTTGCAATTGGCCTTTGCTGCCGAGATTTGCTCTTGCAGAGCGGCAGTTCAGTTCTCTCCACTTTTTTTTTCCCACCAACGAGTCTATAATTAATCCAAAAAATGAAACATAATCAAGGTGGAGTCGGATAATTGTACGGCATTGTCTGGGCCGGAGATCATTTTGAACATGCTGCTGATGTGCAGCAAGAACCACAATTAGCGAAGTCGAAAACAGACGTGGTATTGGTATGGTAGTTGAGTCAGGGAGGTCACTTTTTTGTCTGCCTACCTTTGCTTTTGCAAATTACGCTCACAAAAAGCGAGAACTAGGGCGGTTGTTCCACGGCTGTTCTGTGTTCATGTCTTCTGTGCGCGTTCTGTGTTCATTCTGTGTGTAGTTCTTTGCGCCACACAGCAACCTTCCTGCTTCCATCTGTTGAAAGAAAAAAAACTGGCCTGCGATGTCTACTCAGTTTGTCCATTTGTCCGCTCACCCGTGCTGTGAGTTCTATCCGTTGATCTGCGGACCCAACGCTGCGTAGTTTATCCGTTTATCGGCAGACCCAGGGCGGTGTAGTTTATATCTACGTATCCGCCGACCCAGGGGGCGTCGGTTTTTATATCTACTTATCCGCCGACCCAGGGCGGTTGTCCATCTATCCGCAGCGGTCTGTTCTACGTTCGTGCCCGCGCCTAGGATCGCTGCTTCTCGTTGTTTCGAGGACTTGCTGGCGCTGGCATGTGTGTAATTACCCTAGGCACTCTGCTTTACACGGACACGATTCCTGGTTCCATTGATTGGCTACTGGGCTCTATGGCAGCATATTATCCTCATCAAACTGCAAGTTGAATTGGTGATGGTCAGATGCTGTTCTAGTATTTGAAATTTGAAGCGACGACTGTCGTAAGAGAAGACGTTGGCGCGAGATCACCATGAGGTGAGGTGAGGTGAGGTGAGGTGATCTCAGCGGTCTAGTTTGGGCTGCAGTTTGTTCGGTCGTTTGAGAGAGGACTACGGGCTCTTCGGTTACCTCCTCCCTCCCATATGATGCTCGGGCTACCTCCTCCCTTGCACATGCTCGCTTGTGCAAGACGATTACGCGCTGACGCGGGCTGTAGTCAGCCTCACATTTGGGCCGGCTACGTGCTTGTGAGAGCTCTTGTTCTGCCCTCGACAACCTTCACTTGTTGGAGTGTGCTCTAGCTCTGCGTCCATTGTCGAGCTTAACTCTCTGAGTCTGTTATGCTTAACTCTCTGAGTCTGTTGAGCTGAACTCTCTGAATCTGTCGAGCTTAACTCTCTGAGTCTGTTATGCTCAACTCTCTGAGTCTCTTGAGTAGCTCCGCGTCCATCTAGCTGAACTCTCTGAGTCTGTTTAGCTTAACTCTCTAAGTCTGTTGAGCTTAAACAACTAGTGCACGGCCGAAGACTTGCACTCGGAAACTTGTCGACACAAGAAAACAGGGCCGAAACGTCGAATGCTGGGCCTGCCGTTGATAAAGTGGGGATCAGAGGTCGCGCTTTCATTTCGCGCTTCCAGAATTCGAGGTGTCAGGCCCGCGCCCCAGGTGCCCATGTACCGGTGCTCTTAACTCTTGGAATCTGTTGAGCTTAACTCTCTGAGTTGGTTGAGCTTAACTCTCTGAGTCTGTTGAGCTTAACTCTGTGAGTCTCTTGAGATAACCTCCCTCAGTCTGTTGTGCTTCCATCGCTGCGTCTGTCCAGATGAGATTTCTAAGTCTGTTGAGATTTTATTTTTCTGAGTCTGCTGAGCCCAGTTCTTACGCTGTTGAGCTTCACTCTCTCACTCTGTCAAGCTTTACCCTGATACCGTTGAGCTTTTACCTCTTTACTCTTGATATACCGCTGAGCTTTTTTTAGCTCTTCCGTCTTATCTACCGTTGAGCTTACAGCGAGTGTCGCGCCCTAATTGTTGACTCTAGTTCCGAGCTTGCTGAACTCAACACTGACTCTGACTCTGCTGAGCTTACCTTTGAGTCTGTGAAGCTTAACCTTAAGTCTGTGGAGGGTAGAGCCTGAGTTAGGCTGCCGGTGAGCTTTAAGAGACTATCTTTTAAGTCTCTTCGAGCCTGAATCTCTCGAGCTTAGAGACCGAGTCTTTTCTGTTCAGCTTTTTAGATTTGAAGTTTTTCTTCACGCCTGAGTCTGTCAAGCGTGGACTGGTTTTCTGTTGAAGATTTTCTTATGATGATGGTTAGATGATGGTGAATGGGCAAGCCTCATTTGGTGCTGGGTTTGGTTTATTAAAGCTATGATGATGCCATCTGAGTCTATCGAATTTTGAGTTGACTTCGCATCTGTGGAGTATATCACTTTTGAGGCTTCGTCGCTTCGTCGTCGGAGTTGGAGATCGTCGACAAGTGCGACTGAACGAACGACCTTGTGATCGAAGAAGTCGCTCTACATCCAGGAGTTTGCCAGGTAGCCAGCCAGTCAGCCAGCTAGCTAACTGGTCCGTCATGGCTGCCGCCGTGGACAACCTGATGGACTTCAACCCGCCTTCGGGGCCTTCAACTGTCAGATCGCTGTCTGGTAATGGAGATCGAAGAAGCCGAGGTCGGCCAGCAGGATTGCAGATCAATACTGGACTGCCAGGCGGAGAACAGAAGATTGTAGCAGAGAGTCCTGCTTCGCAGCAACGGGTCAGTTCTTATCATCTATTGTGCTGGGATAACGGGACAACACTGCCTCTCTCCACTTTTTCTTTCGTTCTTTATTTTTTTGTTGTGTTTTGCAGCTTTCCTTTCTCACCTAAGGCGAAATGTTTGCATGCCGTTCCTTTTGGGGGTTTGTATATTTCTGGTGTGCGTGTGTCTCGGTGCATGTGTGTGTGTGTGTGTGTGTGTGTGTGTGTGTGTGTGTGTGTGTGTGTGTGTGTGTGTGTGTGTGTGTGTGTGTGTGTGTG
>BFEA01000155.1:476703-495233 GCA_003427395.1 Chara braunii | reverse complement strand
GAGAGAGAGAGAGAGAGAGAGAGAGAGAGAGAGAGAGAGAGAGAGAGAGAGAGAGAGAGAGAGAGAGAGAGAGAGAGGTCTCGAACCTCGTGGTTGGCATCATGCTATTTCCATCGATAGGATGAACAAAATCGAATGAATCATCCGCTAGAACATGGAAATATACACTACCTGGCTGAATATGGCCGACACCTGTCGAACAAGACTTTCTGCAATCGACGGCGCGGCGCAAAACAAACCCGCAGCGAAAAAAGACCCCGTTCATAAGGCCACGTCAACACCAACCCAAAAAAAAAAAAACGGCCGTAAACGAAAAACCGCGCCGGGCCCACGGTGCACCGGGCCCGCACGGGAAAAAGGTATCAGCGGGATGCGTCTCACGAGATCCGCTGTTGCCTTCTAGAGTATAGGGATTACAATTTATAGTAGCATATTTTTATCCAATTTTATGTTATATATATTATATATCTGATTTATTATGTTGTAATAATTTACTATAAATTAATAATCATATTTTGTGTTTGCTAGGTTACAATGCCATCAAGTGGCGATTCAAGCCCAAATCTCCTGGCCAGGTCCATTTGGCCAGACAAGTCTATGCGTACCTCCTGACCGACAACATAGTCAAGCCGGAAAAGCCTCTCGGGCTATACATCTTTTCACCAATCTTTTCAGCTTTGTGTGTGTGTGTGTGTGTGTGTGTGTGTGTGTGTGTGTGTGTATGGGTGGGTGGGTGGTTTTTGCGCTCACCAGGTGGCGGCTTGCACTCATCAAGGTGGGCGGGTCCAAAATCTGAGCTTGTTACTAATGCGGCAATACCTTATTTGTGCTTCGGGGGCGGTTTGTTGGGGTATGCTGAACCCTTAGAGATGATATGACTGTCAAACCACCAGTACATTTCCCAGTGCCATTCTGTAGAAACACGCCGTGCATGCTGGCGGGTGGGGCGGGATGCCCCAAGGGTGTCGTTTCGCCCGAAACCCATCCGGGGAGATCGGGCCTTGCATGCAACCCATTTTTGCCTAGATTGATTTGGGGTGAAATGCCACCCCGGTTCATGCCGCCCGACGCACCAGCGTGCACAACCTGTTTCTGCAAAATGACTGGCGGAACACGTTGTGTACGCTGGTTCATGCCGATTTGGGGTGAAACGTCACCCCGGTTCATGCACAGCCCGGCGCACCAGGTACTGGCGGTTTAAGGACTGCCCATGACAGAGGGAGTCGGGATGTTCTCAGGAAATGCCAGAGCTTTCTTGTCCGAGGTAGGCTGGCAACAGAACTGAATTACCAGGGGCAGATTCAGTCAAACATGTTGTCGTGTATGTGCTTAGATTATTTGATTGCTCAAGAAAGCTAATAGCAGAGGGAACTGGGATGCTCCGACGATTCCAGAAGATGCTAGAGTTTCCACTGCATCGGAGCATCCCAAGCCCATCTGCAATAGTAGTCTGCCCCCCCAGCAATTGAGTTCTTTTACAGCACTGGCCCAGAAGTGAGCCAGTGTGGTAACAGAACTCAATTGCTGGGGCCAGACTACCATTGACATTATCATAAAAAGCTCGCGATGCCTCGCACACTTTTCAAGAATAGAAAGGCCAGGCTGTGAACAGGAGGAGCTCTGTGGCTGACTGATGGTGATGAATACCTCAAGGTTGGCATGCGCTCGTTACCCTGTTCCTTCGCAGGCAATGCCTTGTCGGTTTTGCGGCTTTCGTCTTGATCGGATGTTATGCCTGTTGTTCCTTCGGGAGCGCATTAAGAGACTCGAGCCTTGGGCCCAGAGCGGGTTAAAAGCTTGTGCGTATCAGGCTCTCCGGGGCTTTTGTGAGCTCTCCAGGATTTCCACCCTCTCCGGGTTAAGGCGGATTAGGGGAGTGAAACCTCCGGCGCAGGTTTGAGTGAAGGCTTGAGCATATCACTGGTGCTATCTTCATGCTCGGAAAGCATGAACCTGGCAGCAATAGCAGTCAGGTTAGTGCGCTGCTGTCGTAGCATGATCCCTGGGCTTCTTGTGAGGAAGGACTCCCATTCTCAGTGTGTTAGGGCCAGGCCCCACACGTGCTCTGCTGTTCATGCTATGATAGTACGAACCTGACCGCTATTCCTGCCAGCTTCATGCTTTCCAAACATTTTTTCACTGCTTGGTTGGTTCTGAGACTCGTCTGCTTCAGTCGGCGCGATTATGCTTCGCTAGAAAACGTCATCGATAGCACCAGTAGTGCCTGATCATTATTACTACTCGCGGACAATGAATCGAGCCGAAGCTCTACACAAGAGAACAGAGCCGCAGGCTAGGGTCTTCCTTTTTTCTTTTTCTTTTCTTTTTCTTTCTTTTTTTGTGAGTCTAGGAGCTTAGGGGATCCTGTTATTACTAAACTATGTATTAGCAAAAGGATGAACCCCCGAGAGTACTCCCGCACTCAATACCCCGCCTCTACAACAACCGGGGCGTTAGTGACCCTTCTTCTCTGGACTAGCCTCCCATGTCACCTCTCTAAATCGGAAAGACTGCCTTCTTCCCCCGAATACAACGTACGGTCATTATAGCTGTATTTAGACTGAAAGATACCTCAAATACAGCTATAATGACCGTACATTGAATTCGGGGGAAGAAGGTAGTATGCAGCAACCAGCAAGGTAGATCTATGTGGGCCATTTGGAAGGAATGGTGGGTGCATCATCACCTTTCCCAAAACAGGGAACACAAGGGAGCAGGTCTGGTTGTCAGCGAAGGAGTTGGTTGAAGCAGAGAGAACAGATGCAAATGGAGAGAGACAAAACGCCTGATCCAGATGAGCCGTAGTCTGCTGCATGCTGGGGAATAGGTTGATTGATGAAGGGATAGGCTTGGTCTCGAATCTTGAGCTTTAGTCTGCTGCATGCTGGGGAATAGTTTGATTGTTAAAAGAAGCTTTAGGGAAGTTAGTCTCAAATATTGATTCTTGTGCCTTAGGCTGCTGCATGCTGGGGAATAGGTTGATTGATAAAGGAATAGGCTCGGTCTCAAATCTTGAGCTTCAGAAGGTTTAAAAGGACGCAGGGGTGGAGCGGTAGTACATCCTTTCTGTGAAAGGACTTAATCAATGCTGGTGTCTAAGGATCCCTTGGCCATAATGAAGGGGGGTGTTGAGTTTATTTCTGATGTGATGGATGCTAGACCCAGTTTCCAGCTTTTACTTCAGAAGAAAAAGAGAAAACGAAAAAGCAAAACAAAACATTAGATCTGCACAGCCGAGGGGACTCTGGTAGCCTGGAGAACCAGGAAGTAATCAATGCGGCTGTCTCGGGAAATCTTGGCCATGAGAGGGAGAGAAGCATTGAGTGGGTAATGTATGTAAGAGACGCTGAACCCACCCGGTCTTCAGCAATGAATACAAGCTCAAAAAAGAAAAAGAACATGCAGAGTCGCTTGCAGACTCATTGCAGAGTAAGAGAAGAACTAGCGAGGAGGAAAAGGTTTCAGAGAACACTGTGTAATGGGACCTATATCGCCGCATAGGGTCATATCAGGGAAAACTTGCCACGCCCAGACATAGAAAGGATTGACAAGAAGGGAAAAAAAAAAAAAAAGGAAAAAAAAAAAAAAATGGAAAGAAGAACGGATCTGACGGCCTCATTATGGCCAGGTACAGACAGCTTCTGAATAGCCACAACCGGGTAAAGGCCCTGCTAAGTGTTTCATACGGAGACACATGGTTGTTTATGGGACGCTGGACCCAGTTTTCAGCAGGTCCTGCTCCTCAACAATAGACCGGAGCTACGCGTAGCAGGCCATGCTAGGGGGGGGTGCTCATATCACCCTCTCTAGCACGCTCACACGGGGTTTCCTAAAAAAAAAAAAAGAAAGAACGAATCTGGCGGGGAAGGGTCCTGAATGTCAAGACTGCCATGCCAGCACAGGGGACAGATGCTATCTGGGTGATGGTCTGTAACTGCCGAGAGGACGATTACACAGATTGCATGCTACGCCAGCACGAAGTGTAAAAGCCATCTCGGCAATAGTCTGTACGCGCACTCAGAAGTTGGAAGGAGACTATATGGCTGAGCTCAGGGTAAATTGTACGACTCGTATGCCTAAGCGCTGTCGGAGGAGGAAAGCCAGTGAATGGAGAGGCCAGAAATGCATCACCAGGAATAAGAATGGGATAGGCCAACAAAAAGCATGAAAACCGGAAATTCAATGGACACACTAGGAGAACGACTGTCTTCACCCGAATATAACACCCAGTCATTATAGCGGCAATATAGCCGTATATGGGGCAATTTTCTGTCCAGATAGCCTTGAATGCAAATGCAGGAGTGAAGCTATCACTCAACACTGTTGTCTTCCCCCCAGACACTAACACATCCTGAACAAGAACGTAAACAAGTTCTCTTTCCGGTCCCCTACGGTCGTAACGAAGTGGTGTTGTGTTCAGCGGGGAACGGTATAATGGGGTTAAGTGCGGTAGGTTAACAAAGACCAGAAATCGCTCAGCATTTTGGCAAAGATTTTTAATACTGTGTCTTTGCGGATGAGTCGACCTTAAACCACCAGTACACTCAGCCAGTATTTTTCTGATCCTGGAAATGCCCTGCGCACCAAAAAGGAATGAACTGGCCCGCTCGGGCCTGGTTTTGGCTGCCGCCGCCAACCATGTTGCTCCTGTAGCCCAACCCCTGGAATTTGCGGTGCGTTAAAGCACCAGTACATGGGCACGTGGGCCGCACGCCCGACACCTCAAATTCTGGAAGTGCGAAACGACAACGCCAGTGCCGATCCAATTTATCAACGGCGGGCACAGCGTTTGACGTTTCAGCCTCGTTTTCTTGTGGCAACAAATTTTGGACTGCAAGGCCGGGGCCGTGTACTACCGTCTTTACCCGAATAGAACACCCGGTCATCATCGCTGCATCTGGACTGAAAATTGCCCCAAATACAGCAGTAATGACCGGGTGTTCTATCCGGGTGAAGACGGTAGTGGTTTAACGGCCACGTCAGAGAAAAATGGCTGGGCGAGGTACTGGTGGTGGTTTGAAAAGAAGGAAGAAATGTCGAGCGGTCGGTCAACCTGATAGAGTACATGATTGAGTTCTGCTGAAGTGAAGTTTCAGGAAAAAAACAAGATTCTTATGGAGTGCCTAGTGACAGGTCTTGTTGCAAATGGCCTTGCTCCACTGCATAACACTCTACATGTGTAATGAACCCAGTCTGGCAGATACTCACCAGCCGTCAAATCACAAGTAGTCTCAGATCTGCACAAAGTCTCCAGTTAACGTGAAGTGATATCTGAAACAGTATCTCATTATCAATATACGAAGAGAGTGGAGGGAGGAGAGACGGAGGAGAAGGTGGAAGAGATCAAGAATGATCACACAAGAGCAATCCAAACAAACCCCACTTCTTCTCCGGGCTTCCTCTCGCCTCCATGTCATCAACCAGTATACCATGACAAGTACGATAAGTCCTGATCACCCAGAAGTGCCACGTGGCACTCTTATCTCGTGAAGACCATGAAGACAACAACAAAATACGGTAACGACGTCAACCTCAAGTGAGTACCTGATCCCAATCATCCACAGATCCTGATCTCCTCCTTGTCGCAACCAGTCACATCATGAAGACAGCGTGGCCAATTCCACGTCAGATGCAGAGACAGGTGGCATGCGCTGCATCATCAATGTAGACCGGTGGCAGCGCCACACCAGCAACACAATGTACACAGGTGGCCGCACCACATCAGCAATGTAGACCAGTGGCATGCGCCACATCAGCTATGTAGACAAGTGGCATGCACCACATCAGCTATGTAGACAAGTGGCAGCGCCACATCAGCAATGCCTGGTGCACAAAGCAGAAAGCGCCAGCATGTTGCCACAGTCCTGCGTCGTCGTCCACAGTGCCTGAGCACAGCCAGCGTCAAGCCAGTGATTCGCCAGCGTCAATGTCAGCGTCCAGTCGAGCTTCGAGCCAGCGTCGAAGCAACATAGCAAGACTGAATGTCGACTTCCTGGAGACCCAGTCCTTAAGTAGTGTTTGACGAGGCTTTCGGCCTCGGGTCTCCTGCTCGTAGTTGTACAGATTGACTCACAGTCGAGAGCCTGGATTGTACAGTTGCAGATTTCCCCTTGGTCCTGATGCTGTCTAGGTACCTGCATACAAACAAGTGTGTGCGTCTGACTGGCGGCCTAGGCTGGGTACTTTTGGACTTTGATCGTTGGGGATCCGATAGTTGACTTTTAGTCAACTGTAACTCGCCCAGGCCCTGAATCCTTGTGTGGGGTTCTTTTGCCCCTTCGGCCTGGGTTCGAGTGCGGCTCGATAATGCCCTTAGATGTTCCATGAAGCATACAGCATGGGTTATTGCATTCGTGCCGGCCCGGTTTTCGAGTTCCATCGCAGAATAGGCATTAGTTTTCCTTCAACCCATGTTCGTATGCAGCAACAATATCAGGAGCAGTAGGTAAGAGTTCTTTCTTACTAAACCATCTGGCTTCAGACGGAGGTTGAGACTTGAACTTTACCTTGTACTGCTTTTGTGGTCTCCCTCTGCCACCTGTAGAAAAATAACCATGTTCCAGAATCTTCTCAACTTCGTATCCTCCATTCATGGAGGGTGGAAACATAGATGACCTATTAGGAAAGTTATCTCCTTCATACGGTAGTGGTTTAGACACATGGAAAACAAGGTAGGTCCGTAGATGTGGGGGAACATTTATTCTATAGGAAGGTCCATCTGCATCCCCAATCACCTTGAGAACTTCTCAGGGACCATAGTAGACAGGCAACAGTTTTTCAGATACGTTTTCTTCCAAGGCAAATTTTTTGGACTTCACCCAAACCAGATCTCCTTCTTGAAACTGTGATGGACGACGATGTCCGTTAGCTTGCTCAATCACCTGAAGTTGGGCTTTCTGTATATTTTCTTTTACCTTTTTTATATCTTCTTCATACAAAATTGCAAATTCATGGGTTCCTGGGGGTAACCTCTGAATTTGGTCACAAGTTAAGGCATCAATGGGACGTCGAGGCTTCCAACCTTTATGTAGTGCATTAGGAGTTCTTCCTGTAATAATATGTATATTGTTATTATAAGCACTAGCAATTTTAGGTAAGTTCTCATCCCAATCGATTTGATCGGGTCGGACATACATGCACAAAAGTTATTGGCATAGACGATTCATTTGCTCTGTTTGTTCATTCGTTTCAGGATGTTTACCTGACGACGTGGTCAACATGGTGCTATAGAATTCCATCAACTTTTGCCATTGTAGACAAGTGAACCGAACATCCCTATCAAAGACGATGGTTTTCGGGAATCCATATTTAGAAACCCATCGCATCTGAAACTTTTGGATAACCAGTTCGGTTCTAGCTTCGGCAGGCAAAGGAATGAACATAACATACTTTGATAATTTATCTACGATGACCATCACCTGATTGTTGTCATTTCGACTCTTAGTGAGACTCATAAAGTCCATGGAGATAAACTCGCCTGGCTCACTTGGAATAGGTAGTGGTCTCAATAGTCCCAACTGATTCTCATGTGTGGGCTTGTTCCTCTGATAGACAAGACAAGTCCGCACATACGTTAGTACATCCTCTTTTATTGCTTTCCATTCAAAGCGTTTTCGGACATCGGCATACGTCTTCTTAAAACCAAAGTGTCCCTCAGCACCATGGCATTCTCCAATGATTAAATTTTTAATTTGGTCTTTGTGAGGAATACATAGTCGTTCTTCGGTTTTATCCATGAAGAAGAGTAAGTCATCAGTCATTCGATACTCTGGGAATAGTTCAGGGTTCTTGCGTAAGGTCCCAATGATAGGACTCCAGATAAGATCACTCTTGTAACCCTTACGTATCTGTTCTTTCGATTCATTCCCAATATCGAGATAGGAGACAATGGTTCCAAAGAAATGTGCACGCCTGGACAAAGCATCCGCGACGACATTAGACTTTCCTTTGATTGTCTTAAGTTCATGAAAGCGGACCATCTTACTAACTTATAAGAGAGTCTAGGTTGAGTCTTCATCCATTTCAGAGTGAAATGATCTGAATAGATAAGAAAGTGCATCCCTAATAAGTAGTGTTTTCAGGTGTTTAGTGCAGAGACCAAGGCATACGACTCCCTTTCATAGGTGGAGTTGGCTACTTTCTCTGACGGAAGTCTCCTGGACATTATTGGTCTATATCCCTTACCGTCGTCCTGTTGTAGCACAACCCCAATCCCATATTGACTTGCGCCAGTCATGACGATGCAAGGAAGAGAAGGGTCAACAATTTTTAAGACAGGGTAGTGAGTCAGAACATGCTTTAACTTCCTAAACGACGACTCACAATCTTGTCCCACAACCAAGATCTTTCCTTCGTCAGGAGTCTTCTCATAGGAGCAACTATCAAGGAAACGTTTTTGATGAACTCTCTGTAAAAACTAACGAGTCCTAGAAAAGATTTCAACTCTGTTATGGTCTTAGGTTGGGGCCAATCTCGAATTGCTGTAATCTTATTTTCTTCAGGTCTTACTCCTTCCTCGTTTACTATATGCCCTAAGTACAAAACTTCAAGCTTAGCAAACTCAGACTTTTTTGGGTTTAGTTTGAAGTTGTTTTCGCGCAACTTCTGCAAAACCATTCGTAGATGTTTCTCGTGGTCTTCTAGTGTCTTACTATACGCTAGAGTGTCATGGAGAAAGACTATTGCGAACTGGTCCAGCCATTGACGAAACAATTCATTCATTGACTAGTCAATCCAAACGGCATGACTATACCTTGTTCGGAAAGTCGTTTTGTGTTGATCCTCATGAGCCACCTCGATCTGGTGGTACCTTGAGTTGAGATCAATCTTACCGACGTACCTGCAACCTTGCAAATGGCCCAACAGGTCGTCAATGCTCGGAAGTGGTTTCGCGTTTTTTCACAGTGACGGAATTCAGCCCACGATAATGTATACATAGTCGAAGTTCACCTTCCTTTTGGGGCACGAATAAGACAGGGGCTCTGTAAGGAGATGAGCTTGGGCGAATTCATCCTTTGTGAGTAAGTTCTTGCAGTTGCTAATGCAGTTCCTCAAGTTCCCTAGGAGACATTCGGTAGATGGGACCCTTGGGAACCATGAATCCCCCGCGGTCGCGGTCGCCGCGGGCACGACCGCGGATCGCAGTCTCAGCCGCAAGGTTGCAGTCATGAAAAAAAAAAAAAAAAAAAAAATCTGAAAAATCTGAAAAAAATATATGCTATGCCAAAAAATAAATTGAACATTTTTTGCCTTGGGGTCATATCAAAATTCGTTACCAAATTTGAGATACAAAACAAACAAAATCCTTTGTTTTTCTTACTAAAAGAATAAAGTGAAGAACTTTTGTCTAAGGGATTTCTGTTGTTCATTTTTTTTAAATAAAAAGAGAAGTTAAAAAAATAAAACTAAAAATATGCGGTTGTAGAGCGCACAAAAACCTACAACCCCATATTTTGTTTTTTTTGGGGGGCCTATTATCCTAGGATTTAAAAATTTCGGGGTTTTCCGACCGCACCGGGCCGCCCGTCGTTGTCGGGATCCAGACCGCGGGCGGTAAAATGGCCCGCGGTCACGACCGCGGGTGATACATAGCTTGGGAATCTTGCTTCCGAGAATAATCTCAATCGTGTGCTTAACAGTACGCGCAATGATTCCTGCCGTCTCAGTCTGCAAGTCCTTATATTCGTCGATAAGTTTTTCAATGGAAGGAGGATAGTATAAGGAACACTCATCGACTCGTTTAACGAGTACCATCATTACAGCCTGATCCAACTTCTTCTTATAGACCATTGTCCTCAAGGCTGGGTAACTCGTACAACAAAAGACAGAGTAGAGTCAGAGTCAGACCTATGGTACAATTTTATTGCTCGAAGGTTGGACTTTTTGTCCTTTAGTTTAACAATTTTTTCTTTGAACCTGACTTCTGGGTCGGCTTCCTCGTGCCAATCCATTCCCAGAATCATGTCAAAAGGCAGGTTCTTATTAATTAGGAAGGATATCTCGTTTAAAATATTATTTCCTTCCTCAGTCCTAAAATAACACTTAACACGATCAACGTATTGAGAGACACTAATTGTGCTCTTGTCAGCCAGCATAGACGTGATAGGTCGAGGTAAATCTTTCACCTTCGTTCCCAGATGCAATTTGCGAATTGCCTTCTCTGAGATATAAGACCGCGTCGATCCTGGATCTAGCAGTGCACCTACTCGTGTGTGTGCAATCTCAATATCCACGATCATTAATTTCACCTATCTGATTTGTGGTTGGGAGGCTTGTTGGAAAAAAAAAAAAAAAAAAAAAAAAAAAAAAAAAAAAAAAAAAAAACTCACCCTTAGACTTAGCTTTCTTCGCCCATGAACTCCGAAGTGCTATGAGTTCATTACCGAGCTCGTCAAGGGAATCGTCCAGTGAGACTGAACAAAGCATAGTGTCAGGGTGTCTTGGACGATGGGCGGAAGAAGAGCCATCCTCTGCCTTAAGAGTCAAGGAGTTAGAAGGGGTTGTTGGCTCCTTACCTTTATCTTTGTCTAAACCCTTTTGACTCAATAGGAGCAGATGCTACTCCTACTGGCTGCTCGCTTTTGGGTTCCGAATTAAACGACACCAAGCGATTACGTGTCCCACGGTGCCACACTTGAGGCACTGGGGATTGTCCATTTTGGACTGCCATTCCTCTCGTGTCATTCCCATTTTTTCCCAGGGCTTCTCGAACGCGATGTCGGGATGCTCAGGAAACAAGCGTGGCCTCTTCTTCTTCCATTGACTTTGGACTCCCTTGTTGGCCATTACGACAGTGACATCACCCTTCCCAGATTCACTGTCGCCATTACCTCCTCCTCCCTTAGACTCGTCGAGGGGTAACTTCTCTACGGTACCATCATCAAAGACAACACGCATGTGGTCCTGGCGCTTTTGTCGCCAAAGGACCCGTTTGCTATACCTACCAACCGGTCCCGACTTCACCACCGAAGCATACATACCTTTCACCTGTGCGGTCATTTGCTCTCGTTGGAGAGTGAGGTCGTGAAATTCCCGGTAGTTATACTTTTCAGACTTGGCTTCTGCCACGAGCTGTCCGCGAATGGGCTAGGGCAGTGCACGTGAGTATATGTACAGGATCTGGTTGTCCTGCAAGTTCAACCTAGGTACCTGCAAAAGACGGTGAACCTCACGTGACAACACATCCACAGAAGTCCAACGTTTCTGGCCTATTGTGGTGAGTTCGTCGAAGGCCTTGTCGGCCATCGTTTTGTCGAGAAAGCTCTCCTTAATCTTTTGGAGAAACTGTCTCAACGTGAGGGTCTTAGCCCACTCACCAATATCTTCACAACCAGCAGCATTGGCTTCGGACAACACCCACTCCTTGGCCACTTTCCCCAGGCACGACGTGGAGAAGGCCACCTAACTCTCAAGCTTAACTGGAGCGGTGTCGCAGCAAGTGTGGATCTCTGTGATCCACAACAACAAATTTGCATCTTTCTTGTTGTTGTAGGTAAACGGCAGTTTCATTTCCACTTTTTCCTTTCTCTTCAGCTTTTCGACCTCCTTGACCGGTTCTTCCTTCTTGGCGGGTTCTTCTTTCTTCTCAGCCGGTCTCTCAGGTTCTTTCTCATAACTTTCGGATTTCTCCGGCGTGACTCTCTTCATTGCATCCTTCATTAATTTTTCCTGGGGTTCTTTCTTCATTACCTCCCCCTCGGTCTCCCCCTCGGTCTCCTCCTCAACCTCTACCTTATCTTTCCCTTTCAGGAGTCTGGTCGCTGTCTCCAATGAGGCAGCGTTGCTATCAATTTTCCTCTCGAGATGAACAAGGTAGACCATGATAGACTGAAGGATGGATGGAAACTCGTTGTCTGTTTCTTCGTAGTCGAACTTCTGCCTTAGTTCCTCCATTCTTCTTCTTGTTGTTCTTGCTGTCTCTTGAATTCCTCGATCTTTCTCCTTTCTTCTCTTAATGTATTCTCTAATTGGCTAATGTTTTCTTCCATTACCTCCACAAACAATTGTGGTCCTACTTTCTTTTCTTTCTCCTCTTCTTTTCTTTTCTTCCTTTCCTGTTCCATCTTGTCAAAACCCTCGGCGACATACCGGTCAAGGGCCATCCGCCCTTGCTTTATGAGATCCTCAACTTTCTTACCGGTTTCCATCATCTGAACGGCAGTTTCAGCGGCCTGCAGCTCATTTTCTGCCTCACGCAGATTAAGCTGTCCGTGAACATGCCGTTCAGCTTCTGGACCGGCGCCGTGTATCTCACCGAGAAGTTGGCGAAGAAAACTGATCAAGGTCTGTCTTCTCGCATCAATTTGACCACGGGTCTTAAGTTTCCCCCCTTCTTCATCAGCGTAGACAGTGAGAGGGAAAGGAAAGAAGAAGAGTGGTATGAAACGTGTGAGGATAGAGGCACGCAGACATTTCCAGAGATAAGTCATTTTTCCCAGCGTGTAGATGCCACACAATAAATAAAATTAAAATTTAAAAGACAAAAATAAATTCCACTGCACACGCAACTTCTACAGCAAGAATTAATCAAGGCAGATAAAAGAAACAGGTTCTCAATTAATTTCTAATCCAAACTTCGCTGTCTGTTCTTCCTATGTGTGATGACGTCCTACCGCAAGTGTACAGGTACCGCAGCCACGGCCAGTGTGATCAAGACAACAGAACACAGGTGAGTATGCAGAGCAACCACAGAACAACCAACAGGTGAGTAAATCAGCCAACACAACAACACAATCAATTGTTAGCTTCCTTCCTCTACGGCTGTACCATCTGCAGAAACAATGCAACCAATCAACACCTCACCCTCAGCAGCGTGTTATGCATGCCACGTGTCACCCCTGGAATGCTAACACAGCAGCTCGAAAGAGTCTGCCACATCAGCACGGCAGGACCTGAAAGGTCTACAAAGGGGGGTGCCACGTCGGCAATGCATGCCTGCAACACACACGACACTGGCATGCCACGTCAGCGCTTCATCAGCAGGCACTCACAACACAGGTACGTGCCATGTCAGACCATGCCCTTCCAGAATGCCACATCAGCATTCCTATTCACACACTTTCTCTCTGGACCAACGCCACGTCAGCCTGTTGCCAACGAAGCTCTCGCCGGTATCTCGAAGTCTTCAGTGTAGCCACGTCATCATCTTCGAGGGAGGCTACACGCACGTGCCGTACTACATGTCTAGACTTGCGGTATGACCGCGCGCGTTAAGAAACGCGTTTCGTCCTGCACGTGCGGCACCTCCCACTTACCCGGGTGCCACGTCAGCACCTGACAGCAGATTGTGATGAAGGAGTATGCTCCGATACCAAATTGTAATGAACCCAGTCTGGCAGATACTCATCAGACGTCACATCACAAGTAGTCTCAGATTTGCACAAAGTCTCCAGTTAACGTGAAGTGATATCTGCAACAGTATCTCGTTATCAATAGACGAAGAGAGTGGAGGGAGGAGAGACAGAGGAGAAGGTGGAAGAGAGAAACAATGATCACACAAGAGCAATCCAATCAAACCCCACTTCTTCTCCGGGCTTCCTCTCGCCTCCACGTCATCAACCGAAGGTGAAAGACAAAAGCAGATTACAGTAACGAGGTCAACCGCAGGTGAGTACCCATTCCCAATCATCCACAGATCCCGATCTCCTCCTTGTCGCAACCAGTCACCTCATGAAGACAGTGTGGCCAATGCTACGTCAGATGCAGAGACAGGTGGCATGCACCACATCATCAATGTAGACAGGTGGCAGTGCCACATCAGAACACAATGTGGACAGGTGGTGGCGCCACATCAGCAATGTTGACCAGTGGCATGCGCCACATCAGCTATGTAGACAAGTGGCAGCGCCACATCTGCATTGTAGACCAGTGGCAGCGCCACATCAGCAATGTCTGGTGCACAAAGCAGAAAGCGCCAGCATACTGCCACAGTCCCGTGTCAGTACCTGCATACAAACAAGTGTGTGCATCTGACCGGCGGCCTAGGCTGGGTACCTTTGGACTTTGATTGTTGGGGATCCGGCAGTTGACTTTTAGCCAACTGTAACTCGCCCAGGCCCTGAATCCTTGTGGGGTTCTTTTGCCCCTTCGGCCTGGGTCTGAGTGCGGCTCGATAGTGCCCTCAGACGTTCCACGAAGCATACAGCATGGGTTATTGCACATGCATTCGGACACGCTTGCAATCGGACGAGTCCAACATTTTGAGTGTATCGAGTCCAGGAGGGTCCAAATGCATGTGTAGAGTGTTGTGTAGTGGAGCGACGCCCAAAGCCTGACAAATGTTATATACACAGCAATCGGACGAGTCCAACATTTTGAGTGTATAGAGTCCGGGAAGGGTCCAAATGCATGTGTAGAGTGTCTAAAGCCTGACAAATGTTATATACACAGCATGTAATCGTAGAAGGATCAAATAAAGTAAACACTCAAATCAGAACACTGCTACTACTACTTCAATTCACCTCTAACTCTTGACTCAATTTATTATTATTATGGAGAATTATTGTATCCAGGTTTTAATGTTTGAGAATACTTTGGTAAGTTTGGTTCAATTTGACTGCCGCAAGTGTTTGGTTTTCGTCCTGGTAGATGTGTTTTCATACACCATTTTCCTAAGAGATTCAAAAAGAACTCTTTTTATCTGTTTATCGAACTTTATTCTCAGAGATGCTGAAATTTCAGAATACGAGAAAATATTTAGAAACAGGTATCGACTCTATTGAGTGTATTACCCGGAAGCTCAGCCCGCCGCCCCTCCTGGCGGGCCTCGGCAGACAAGGTAACGGCAAGGTGCCATATAATCCAATTGCAGAATTTTAAGGAATAAAAACTTATTAAAAAGTCCAAAAAATGTCTGGACTGCCCAGAAAACACAACAAGATATCTGAGGATCAGCCTTGCAGACGCTCACAAGTTGCCAGCTCCAGCTCCGAACTTTTAGGGGCTCAGGGCGACCGGACCGCAATGGCTGGCAGCAGCACCCAAAGAAGGAAAAAAGTGCACCGCGGGCTGTTAGGATCAGCTCAGCGCGCAATGCAGCACCTCCAGGCCTGGGTGTACTGGTGGTTTATGAGGGATGGGCAACTCGCTCCGGCTCCGAACTTTTCGGGGCTCAGGGCGACCGGACCACAATGGCTGGCAGCACCAGCCAAAGAAGGAAAAAAGTGCACCGCAGGCTGTTAGGAAAAGCTCGGGGTGCAGTGCAGCACCTCCAGGCCCGGGTGTACTGGTGGTTTATGAGGGATGGGCTTGCCCTGCTATCCTCGCAAACAATCTCAACAGAGTAGGGAAATGGCAGCAGACCTTGACATCGCTAGCGCCCAACACATCTGTCTTCTCGATGATCGGCTGCACTGCCTTAATCCCAGATCAGCCAATTTCGCAGTTCAAAAAAGAAATCGCTACAGCCTACCCCCGGCCGGCCGGTGCATGGAACTATATCACCGGAAAGCATTCCGCAGGCAGCCTACCGCCTTCGCCCGAATAGAATGCACAGTTATTATCGCTGTAGTTAGACTGAAAAATTGCCCCAAATTCAGCTATCATGACTGGGTGCTCTATACGGGGGAAGACGGTAGTGCGAGGACTGAGCCCTCACGGGGCCGTCAGAGACATGCAAGTGAGCTGGGCTGCGGCCCCCAGCAAGCATTGTGCCCGCCCTAAGTGAAGGCGGGCCTGAACATTCACGTGAGGCCTCTTTTCGACATTTTCCATATGTGGGGTATCAGACAATTGCAGCACGCCAGTTGGTTACAAAGCAACATGAGCCTTTCCTGGCTCCTTCCAGAAGCAACAGCTGAGCTGCACAGTTGAGCCTAGGGCCCCGGTTGGTTGCGCCCTGGGCACACACAGTGGGAGGCCCTACGGATGAATGAGAAAGCAGCATTGTCGTCACACAACCTCCACCAGCCAATGAGAATGCGGCAAACACTCGGAGCCTAGACGGCGAACTGAAAAGGGCCCAGGCCCGTAACAGCCGAGGTGGGTCTTGGCGCAGACACTGGGGGCCGACTGGAAGCAACTGCTGGAAACTTCCTCAGCCAGGCCCACGCAGCTAGACACAGGTCCGCACTCTCCATAAAGGAAAGTGTCCTACCCAGGCAGCCGCATTCTGGCCTAGGCAGTCATAGCGGCCACACTGCTGCAATGCCAGGCGCTGATGTGATAGCGCTAGCCGGCCAGGGCGCACATGGGCGCAGAGAGGGGTGAGGGCGCTGCGGTTGCAGTGGGTGCACCGTGGCCATAGCCGGGCCGAGCGCGCGAAGGGGGGTGATTGCGAAGGTGGTCTTCGGGTAGGAGGCACATGCAGAGGGGAGACAGGGTGTGATGAGGGGAGGAGAGAGAACCTACCTGGTGTATGCTGGTGGTCGGCATGGATGATGACATCACGTACATCGGTCTTCAACTTCGATGTGATCCAGTCGCATGAACGTAGATAGGATAGATAGGCTGAGTAGTGAAGGCTGGGCGCTGGGCGCCAGATAGTAGGAGCGACATTCGATACTGTGTTGGTGTGACCAGAGAGTGTCGGCATGGACACTTTGTGTTCATTTTATTACTCCTATTTGGATGTTTTTTTGGCGCATTGTGCTCTCTGCTTGGTAGATGGCTCTCTGGTGATTTCGCTAGTTGGATTTCTGTCTATCGCTCTCGCTCATATTCCTTGCAGTAGGAATCATTGATCCAAAACAAGAAACAAAAGCACTCCAAATGAAATGGATCGTCAAGCTTGGGCTTAGGGGTTGGCTAGGGTGCACTGCTGTAGGGCTCGACTTGCGATCTGCTATGAGATTAGACTAGGAAAAAAAATGATATTCCCGGGTGAAGACATCCCTAGCGAGTTTGAGACCCATTGGATCCTCCCATGGCTGAGTACTACAGGTGTCTCCCGAAGCCTAGGGGAAAAAATGATATTCCCGGGTGAAGACATCCCTAGCGAGTTCGAGACCCATTGGATCCTCCCATGGCTGAGTACTACAGGTGTCTCCCGAAGCCTAGCATCCGACCTCTACTAGTACCTCTACTTGGTAAAAAAAAAAAAAAAGGATCGTCAACGTCCGATGTTCGAACCAAACAACAGCTCTCTGTTGAGGAACTTGGCAAGGGGAACAGCATTATAGAATTCTTGCGGCAGTTACCTTCTGGTCGACAAAATACTAAAATGACTCAAATGAGACATAAAACGGAATGAACTGGGTTTGTAGCACGTATATCCATAACGCCAGAAACTAAAGCGATGCTTGAAAAAATAGAAAAAAAGTATCATTGTAGTGATAAATCTTTTTAGGTTTTGTGCATTTACTTCGTGATGAATATATTGAAAAAGATAGAAATCGCAGCGTTTAGTTTACCCAAGATTGGGTTTTTCTTTACCAGGTGTATTTATTACCTGTAGCTTCAGGTGGAAACTGTGGAATTCATGTTTGGCATATGCCTACATTAACTGAATTTTTTGGTGACGATTCAGTATTTTAAGTAAAATAAAACAGGTAGAAGAAGACGAAGACGCTACCTCCCCCTGGAAACCAACTTCATATCCTGGGGAGAGTTTGTGAGCGTCTTCTTCTACCTGGCAAAAGAAGACTATTCAGTATTTAAGTATTAAGTAAAACAGGTCGAAGTGCATTTATCACAACTTGGCGGGAGAGATTCCTCGGCCAGTAAGCATTAGAATTTTTGTGCCAGTGACCTTCTCTTCGAACGTGACGGGTCGATTTTAGGGGTAATAAACGAAGAATGGATAGGGTTTAGGGTTTTAGGGCTTAGGGGTTTAGGTACAAGAAGAAGAAAACGCTCACAACTTCCCCCTGGAAACCAAGTTCACAGCCCATGTCAGAATGCATTTATCATGACTTTGGAATGAGAGATTTCCCCAAACAAAGAAACCCATAGAGAGGAAGTCCTCAGACCAGCTCGTTTTGCCAAACCGTGGATTAGACACGAAGACCACCACCACCCCCCGGACTCTCACCCAATGGAACCACCGTAAGCCGACCTGGTCACAAAAGGCATACTGTGGGATGAAGACTCAAATAATTGGATCAGTGAAGCAAGACTACGTATCTGCCTCTGAATGCGGTCACAACCTAATTTATAAAATTGTACTCCCAACAGTGTAGTAGCATAGGGGGCATAAATGGAAGTATGGATGGAATTGTGAGAACTTAGAAGAACATTTCACTTGGACAAGCGGTAAACGGGGACTGCTGATTCTAGCTCCGAATAGGAGGATATATGAGTTCGACTGCTGACCAACCTCATCACATCGCCTAGCAGGCTTCACAACCTGCCCACTAATATATGGATGAAATCTGACCCCAATGAAATGAGGTCAGATTCCATCCGAAATGCTGCCCCCTCTCTCTCTCTCTCTCTCTCTCTCTCTCTCTCTCTCTCTCTCTCTCTCTCTCTCTCTCTCTCTCTCTGTCTCTCTACACACATATATATAGATGTCCGGTCTGCAGTCAACATGATCCCCAAGCTGCTCAGCGATACGCCTTCACTTACCGCCTCATTGATGATGTTCTTTCATG
>BFEA01000155.1:443461-453727 GCA_003427395.1 Chara braunii | reverse complement strand
TGGAAACTCTACAGACTGTCGGTTCACACCCCATCACAAGCCAGCAAAACATCCACGAAACAAAGAAAGGTCTGTCACAGCCAAAAAATACACTCCAGACACGCCGCTGGCACTAAAGGCACAGCATGGCCGCCTAGTAACGGCCCCGACCACTGCCGCATACCCGACCGGAAAAAACCGTAGCAGGAAGCTAGCGAAGTCGTAGCATATATCGTCACAAACAGAACTGCCCGGTAAACTGTAGGCAGAGAGAGAGAAGAGGACAACAAACGAGGGGCTGTGACAAACTGTTTCGTCGGAGTTTCACCGACTCATCAGGAGGCATATGTATATGTTAATGGTTTTTTCAACTTTTTTTTGCGGCTGACAGGGTGTTGATTCGAGCTCATCTTGTTTCTCTTGTATTTTTCTGGTATGTCTGTTCAGCTTGTTTCTCATCATGATGTTGTGATCACTTAAGCTCGTAATCTTTCATGTCGGTCTGTTGTCACTCGGTTTATGGATCGACACTGCGCCAAGACGTTACTTGTCTGAACGGAAGTGGGCATCGCTCCACCATTCGATAAATATGCAAAATGAGAATGAACCTACCACTAGAACAGGAGGAGATGCACTGCCATCGTTTTTGTTTCTTGTGCATGTGGTGCACCGTGGAGCGAGGCCCGGTATGTTGTTGTTTCCATTCTCATTGTGGTCCTGTCACGATGGGCCTCGCTCCACCACTCACCAAATGTGCAAAATGACAATGAAGCTTCGACTAGAACCTGGATTCCTGGAAAGACGTGCCACCATATGTTTTGTCTTTTGTGCATGTGGTGACTACGCGCAGTGGAGCGAGGCTCTATGTAATATATGGTGTGTTCTCGTCAATTCTGTCAAATTTTTTTTTTTTTGAGTTTTTGGTAAAACATTCCCACCTTTTCACACCATTGCATCTCTAAATTGCTTGTCTGAATGGGTGCAGAATGAGGGGGCTATATCAAGGAATACCCCTAGCAGGGTACCCTTGCCTCCTCTGGGTGCTGAGGGTGGCGCTGAGGGAATGGGAATGGGAAGGGGAGGTGATAGTCCATATCTACCAAGCGATGTGGCGGTCGAGAATGTGGGCGGACCTCCGCTGTCATCAAGAAAGCCTCCCTTGCCGGGACCTTTACGATCCGACAGCGGTCCCGGATCAGTGGAAAGTGTCGGGCCTGCCCAATCGACGGATGGCGAACAGAGTGAAGAGGGGGTGGAAGGCGCAGAACCAGGGAAAGAGGCCAAGAATAGCAAAGGAGGGAAATCCAAGCGCAAGAGTGGGAAGAAGGAGAAGAAAGGGGACAAACCAAACGACGACAACTGCGTTGTGTCTTGAGCAGTGGAGACCGTGTGCCCATTGTTTTTTTTATGGCACAATATCGTCTCTCGCTCAGAGTCAATTAAACAGCATATATACAGAGTATATATGTCTATATACAAGTTCTTCGGAGAGTCGTACCCGCGCGAGGTATCCTTAGGACCAGGGGGGCGTGTCCATCAGTTCATGATTTGGGTCCTCGTCGCCCACGTCACTTGCGGCTACCCCTTGCGTACGACAAAGTCGAAGTCGAAACGCTTCCAGTTGAAAGTTCTCGGCTTGTAGGTTCGGAGAGTCGTACCCGCGTGAGGTATCCTTAGGACCAGGGGGGGTGTCCAGCAGTTTGCGATTTGGGTCCTCGTCGCCGACGTCACTTGCGGTTATACCCCTTGCGCACGACAAAGTCGAAGTCGAAACGCTTCCGGTTGAAAGTTCTCGGCTTGTAGGTTGGCAGCTCTGGTCCCTTGGGCCCTTGGTCTCCCTGTGCTCTGTTATCAGTTTCCGGTTTGCTGGTCATATGCTTCACGCACTAGGTGTCCACGGTATTAGTTGTTCCTTGTGTTTTCCCGAGTTTACGAGCGGGAGAGCCACGTGATGGGCGACCATCTCACATGGTTCGGAGAGTACGACCGTCTATGCTAGACTCTTCACAGGTTACAGCGAATGCTCTCTTCTTTTTCATTTTCATTCATATATCTTCAGTACGGTTCGGATGTGTTAGGTCCATATTCGACTTTTAGGTGTCCGTCGTGTTTTGCTGAGCTTACACTGACCTTCACCCCGCTCGAGGCCTCTGTACGTTGGTGGTCGCTACCAGTGAGTCTGGTCCTATACCCTCTGGGCTCTGTTCCCATGCTACCAGTCCCACAGTGCTTATCACACTTTTACAGAACCAGATGTCCATGGTATTACATGCCTCCTCCCCCCCCCCCCCCCCCCCCCCCCCCCCCCCCCCCCCCCCCCCCCCCCCCCCCCCCCCCCCCCCCCCCCCCCCCCCCCCCCCCCCCCCCCCCTTCTTCCCTCGCTTTTTACCGAGAAAGTGCTGCATTAGTCCTCTTCGGTATCTTGTCGGCCAGCCTCTGTGATGTCTCGAGCGGTTTCGTCTCCGTGCTGTTGTGCAGCTGTGGGTTCGGAGCATGCCAATAATTGTGCCTCTCTGCAGTCTGAGGGCTTTTATGGCCGTACGATGATCTGGAATTACAAATGGCAGTTACTGCCTATCTCCAGGCGAGTACAAAAAAAAAAAAAGGGGGTGAGTCCGATGATCGCATCCCATCTGGTTGACCACAGTGACGAGTGTGCCGCGGATCGATGTAGTTGGGGAATTCAATTTATCGTAGTGGCATTGCCCTGACAGACTGATAGATAGTAATTTGTCAGGTTAAGGGTGTCAAGGGCGGGACAGAGCGGCGGTCGTAGGCCGAATAATGCGACAGTGGTGGGGGGGAGAATGGATGAGTATGAAGTTGCCTTTCTGCGGCTGGAGCGCTGGCGTTGTCTTGCGGGGATCGCATCTCCAACGAGGAGTCATCGAGCATTCATTGTATTGTCACTGCCGTGACAGACTGATGTCTTGCGGGGATCGCATCTCCAACGAGGAGTCGTCGAGCATTCATTGTATTGTCACTGCCGTGACAGACTGATAGTAATTGTCAGGTTTTTAAGGGTGTCGGTCCGGGACAGAGCGTACGTAGGCGGAATAGTGTGACAGTGGTGGCGGGGGGGGGGGAATGGACGAGGATGAATTTGACTTTCTGAGGCCGGAGCGCTGGCGTTGGCTTGCGGGGATCGCATCTCCAGCGAAGAGTCGTCGAGCATTCATTGTAGAGTCGTTGCCCTGACGGACTGATAGTAGTTGTGTGGTTAAGGGTGTTAGGGCGGGACAGGGCATACGTAGGCGGAATAGTGCAACAGTGGTGGGGGGGAGAATGGACGAGGATGAATTTGTCTTTCTGAGGCCGGAGCGCTGGCTTTGGCTTGCGGGGATCGCATCTCCAACGAGAATCAGCTGACAACCACGGGCCTTGCAGTGGATGCGTTACAAAAAAAAAAAGAAAAAAAAGAAGGAAAGTTTGTGTCGCTTCTCCCTCAAGCGCCAGCAGACTCAGCAGCAATGGGGGTCGTGTGGATGAGCGATTGCAACCTTTTCTGAAGCGTATGAATTGTGGTTAAGTAGTTATGCATTGTGGTTAAGTAGTTTTCTCCCTTAAGCGTGGTGTTGGCTGTCCTTTCAGTGTTGGTGAGGTGGCCAGTCTGATGACTGATGATGCCCACACATGTATGAAGCAATTGTATTGGATCATTTTGGATGCGTGTTTTGCAATTTCCTCAGTGGCTCTCTTTCTCTTTTCGAAGGTGGTAATTGGCAGTGATGGTGGTAGTGGAGGTGGAGGGGGAGGGGGAGGGGGAGGAGGGGGAGGGGGAGGAGGAGGAGGAGGAGGAGGAGGAAAAAGGCGGCGGCGTATGTGTTAATATCTGTATGAACTTTGAAGTAAGTTTGTAATGGGTGTGTTTCAGATTCTCCTAGGTTGCACTTCTCCTAGAGGTTATAGTAGCGGATGGAGGGGTGAAGACGAGGAGGAGGAGGAGGAGGAGGAGGAGGGAGATGACAGGAGGAGGTGTAGGACTTCCTACCCTCCACGTTGAAAAATGTGTGACTTGATTACTAGCAATCGGAAGTCGTAGCATTTTCGATGAAAAGCAAGTGAGAGAGTTTGACAATTTGGTCTTATCGTTGAGAGGCAAGTGCTGGGCTTTGTCTTGAAATGTCAACTGAGGGATGTTGGGTGGTTGGGGTCTCGCCAAGTGACTAACATATGTTTGGTGACAGATTCACTGCCCCTCTTCTGAATCTGATCCCTTTTTTTCTGAATCTGATTTTTTTTTTCTGAATCTGATCCTTTTTTTTTTCTGAATCTGATCCTTTTTTTTTCTGAATCTGATGGTCCATCTTCCAGAAATCAATGAAATCGATGAAAAGTGGAGCGACCACGATATTCTGAGAGCCTTGTTCTCATTCCATTATTGCTTCAGAAATTCAGATGCTCTGCAGTGTATGCACACACCTTCTCATGAATGAAAGTCAATGAATGAATGGCCACTTTCTTTTTTTTTTTTTTTTTTTTTTTTTCCGAAACCACTGCTACCTTTTTCATATGAGGGGCCGAGGGCACCGTCGATGAAAAATATCGATGGCGGCTTGGCGGCTATTTTTCAGCAGTATGGCTCCTAGATGGGGTAGGTAGCGGAGGTTTAAAGGGAATGAATGCATGGTTGTGCAAACCACCATTACGGCCGAGGCTCTGTTGTTTGCGAGCCTCCCCCAAGCTCTGCGCAGCAAAAGAAAAACCGAACCAGTGTGGGTGCCTGCCCTTTTTTTCGGTCTTTTTTTTGCTGGTGGCCACACAGCTATTGGGTGGGGTCTCCTGTAAACGCGGGCCTCCACAACTTTTTTTTTTTTTTTTTTTTTTTTTAGGTGGCCCGGTGGACCACGGATCAGATATTAAACTAATCTGATAACAGATGCATTGCACTTGATCTTACTTAGCCAAAAGGCCGAGAAAGGTATACAGCTTTTGGAAACATACGTTTACAGGGGTTTGGATTTCCAGAACTTATGAAAACGTACTTTAACAGGGGTCGGATTTGCCTGGGGTACATAGAAACGTACTTTTACGGGGGTTGGATTTGCCTGGGGAGGCTGGGGTGCATAGTGGGGTGGTTAACCCACCACTACCTTTCACAGGCAAACACACCTCATAAAATCTCAGAAAAACTTTAGTGTGACAGAATCTCACTTTTGGACAGAATCTGGGGAGGCGTGGAATCTCACTTTTGGACAGAATCTGGCTGTCATTGCAGTCAGATACACCTCATAAAATCTCAGAAAAACTTTAGTGTGACAAGTATTGTTTCCCCATAAGAGCGTGTGGTAGGGGAACTCATGTCAAATAATGCAAGATGCTAAGAACTGAAAACCTTCCTCAAGTCCTTCGGGACATCTGTGAAAATGGGAACGATACAGAGAAACCACCAGTACATGTCCCCAGCCTTGCAGTCCAAAAATTGTCACCACAAGAAAACGAACGAGGGGCCGAAACGTCATACGCCGCGCCCGCCATTGATAAATTAGATCGGCGGTCGCGGTTTCGTTTCGCGCCTCCAGAATTTGAGGTGTCAGGCCCGAGGCCCAGGTGCCCATGTACCTCAGCTACTTTTTTTTTCCGACCCAGATTTCACCCTGCTCGCCAAGTTTTGCCGGCACTGAAAAATACGGGAACCCATTCGGGATAGCGAATGGCTGGCACAGGTACCACCTGTCGTTTCCGCTCATGGACCACCACTGCAGTCCCGGCCAGAAGTGCAGTCAGATACATTCTGGAAAGCGTAAACGTCTTTCTCGTTTTCTTGGTCGAGTGCTAGGCTACCAGCCGGGACCTGGGCGGTCATCCTATTTTCCTGGGCGGCCCGGCTGTGCAAGGACCAGGGAAGGTCCTAGCAAAAAAAACAAAAAACAAAAACCCGGAAAAAACTATGTTATGGCAGTTGTGGAGAAAAATACTATGTTATGGCAGTTGTGGAGAAAAATAAATGGCAGTTGTGGAGAAAAATAAACTGAGCAACTTTTCCCTCAGATTCACATCGAAATTCTTCACCAAATTAAAAATAAAAATATATAGGGTAACCGGCATTCGGGACGGGCTGAACGCCCGAACCCGAATGCCCGAACCTACGGGACCCCTTGGGGAAGCGTTCGGCCGTTCGGGCCGAAGGAATGCTGACCAAAAAAAAAAAAAAAAGAAACAAAAAAAAAAATCGAAAAAATCTGAAAAAAAGATATGTTATGGAGAAAAATCAAATAAACAAAATTTGCCTGAGCATGACATCCGAATACCTTACCCAATTTGAAATAAAAATAAAATACAGAAAATAAAACTAATAACCAAAATAAGAAAAAGTAAAAAGAGAATTAAAATCAGTGAGTGAGCGAGACACCGCCATCTTTGGTGATTTTTTTATTTTTTTTTTGGCACATCCAAATGCCCTCTTTGGTGATTTTTCATTTTTCATCTTTGGTTTTTAGGCCCCATAATAAAGTGAAAACAAAAAGTAAGAAGTGGAAAAAAAAAAAAAGTGAGTGAGCGAGCACGTTTTGACACGGCATCTTTGGCGATTTTTAATTTCTTTTTGGCTCAGACAAATGACTTCAAAATTTATAGGCATGTGAAACTCACAAAAAAAAATTCAGGAAAAAAAAAACTTATTTTTAGGCCCCGAAATAGTTTTTGGCGGGGGCCGAACGCCGTCGGGTTCGGACCCTGGACGGGACCCCGAAAGCCCATACGTACGGAGGTTGGCCCGGGGACCTCCGTACGTACGGGCTGGTGACCCTATATATATATAGATATATACCTCCTGATGAGTCGGTGAAACTCCGACGAAACAGTTTGTCACAGCCCCTCGTTTGTTGTCCTCTTCTCCCTCTCTGCCTACGGTTTACCGTAGGCAGTTCTATTTGACGATATATATAGAGAGAGAGAGAGATAGCCCGGCCGGGCAAGTGGTCTCAGGCCACTCTGGTAGCCTAGGTTGAGAGTGAAATGAAAAGAAAAAAATGGTAAAAACGGTGTACTACGTCAGTTCCTTTGGATTCACATGTATGAGGCCACAATTGCAAGTTGATACATTCTGGACTCTGCTTGTCGTGAACTGCCCCAAGTGCAGCCGATAATCTTTTGTTGTTTTTTTTGTTCTAAGAAAAGAAAAGAAAAAAAGCAGGAAAACGGCAGTACTATGTCTCCCTCCTGATTCACACGTGTGAGACTGGAATTGCGGCAAGATGCATTCCAGTAAGTGCTATCTGTGGGCTGCCCCCAATCTCTTTGTCTTTTGTTCTTCTCTTTGCCCTTTTTATTTCTCTTTCTTTTTTTTCCTTGTGCGGTGGCCACACTTCCACATATACCCAAATGCCGCCCGTGGCAATGGTCGGTACGGACACACCTTGCCAACTTTCGAATTTGCGACGCCCACCCGAGCTGGACCAATGATGTCGGCATAGGCACACCTTGCTGAACCAACCTCGCCCCCCCCCCCGCATCCGCTTGTCGATATATGAAACTGGCCGCGGAAGCCCCCGAGGAATCGTCCTCGGGGAACAATTCCGAGGATGAGTGGAACGACGGTGCGAATTTCCTCGGGTGACGATGGGAGAGTTTCCTCAGGCCCCGAGGACGGCCTGAGGAGTGTCGAACGAGCCCCTTAATCTGAGAACAAACTATGTTATGCAGAAAAATAAACTTAACAATTTTTTTGAAGTTTTTTTTTTTTTTTTTTTTTGAGCGACTCAAATTCATTCCATGAGAGAGACAAACAGAGGCCCGGGAATACACCTCAACAATACAACCCGGCACATTAACATGCTCGGGCCATTACCCAGCTGTGGGCTTCTGGAAACCGGGTCCAGTGTCCCTCCTCTACAGTACTCCAAAAAATCAAAAAAAGAGTGATAGGCTTCTGCAAAGCAGATTATCTGATCTCTTCTTCCGAACCAAGAGGTAGCAGATGTGACTCAGATCTGGAAGCCCCAAGTCTGAGCTCCTATCTACTTCAGCTTTCTTTGGTCTAGCAGACCAACAGACTAAAATACTGTTACCAAGTCTCCCCCTTTTACTCAAGAGTCTATCCAATTAACTCCAGTCTGCCTAAAGCGGCAGTTCAATTCCAGTCAGAACTGCTACGGAGATCTTCATTGCTGCCCCGGGACAGCTAAAGTTTAGCTCCTATACAACCAAGAGCTAAGTACTAATGTCCCATCCGGCGAAACCGAGGCAAATTGACTGCTGAGTGCCCAAGTGCGCAGAAACCAACACGGGCCCTTTCTCTGCCAGTCCGGTATGATCACCAATCTAATCTGTGATTTAATCAGATTCTTTGTCTTTTCCAAATGGTAAGTCTCATTGTTGAACAGTTTCTTATTTCTTGCCTGCCAAATCACATTCATGATAAGTCCTCTACAAACCTGGGCAATGTAGCCCCATCCCGATTCAAAGCTTCGTACCAGGTCAGTACACCCTGTTAGAATCCAAGCATCATTCCAAAGGAACTGTGAACTGTTCACCGTAGACCAATGTTTCCTCCACCATTGCCAAATCTGAAGAGAGACGGGGCAGCCAATCCATAAATGCACTGTCGTCTCCCAAGCCCACGTGCACCGAACACACACCAGGGAGACCTTCATTCCTCTCTGGTTGAGCCAGGCCGCAGATGGGACAGACTGCATAGTCTGTAACCACAGCAGGCTGGCTGCCTTCTGGTCCGGAAGCTTTTGGAAGTTGCCTCTCCATAATCTCATGAGATTCTCCTCCGAAATAGAGCTGGCACCGATAACTCCGTCCTTCCATTTCTGGATGGCGACGGCCACCGGACGTTTGGATATCTTTCGACGCTGGATAGCTCTACCCACTTTAGTAGTGTAGAGGGTCAAGGGGGTAAAGCTACCTTCTTTCTCAGCCCCTTCCCAACCCCACAAATATGGTTCCACTTTGTAGGTGGAGGCCAAACGGCCACCACTACAGGTTTCCTTCCCTGAGCCGCTCGCCGTTACCCATATTCGGGCCTCAGCTAAATCTTGGTCCCATAGCACCAATTCTTCACCTTTCAGAGTTAGCTTGTCCGAACTCATGTCACTGGCTCGCTTGTACCAGATTTGAATCCTTATTCCTGTTGCTGACGGAGGACCAATCACCCGCCAATATTCTAATTGGTTGTTCGGTGACTCGTACCAAGAATCTATAGCAGGTGTATTCCGTCTTCTCAGGGATGAAGTCCATGATGGAGGAATCGCGTCCTTCAACTGATCAAAAATTGCCCCTCTGTTATGAAGTCTAGCTAGTTTTACCCTTGGCTGTTCCTCAGAGATCCAATTCTGTCGGATGCCATCCCAGAGGTCGCCCACGGAGATGACACCTCTTATACACCAGGATTTACCAAAATTTCCTGGGGAATCCTGGGCCGAGAAGGACTCCCCGTTTCCTTGTAGGATACAGGGGTCATCAAACAATGGCTGATTCAAGATTTCAAGGTGAGTGACCGGCTCTCTGATAAAACTTAACAACTTTTGCCTCATGGTCACATTGAAATTCGTTACCAAAATTTAAATAAAAAAAGAAAGTTAAAAAAATAATAAAATACGTTTTCTTAACTTTCGGGCCACTCCATATCGTACCGAAAATTATTAAAAAAAGAACAAAAGTGAAAAAAAGGAATGAGGCATGGCTGTGCCAGGAACTGGCCGGTTGGACCGGGCCGGATCCAACGGGGCTGGTTGGACCCCTGGTGGTCCAACTGGAATTCCGGGTGGGCCCAAAAATGGGTCCAAAAAAAAAAAAAAAAAAAAAACTGAAAACATGGTTCGACTGCGCTCGCCGAGATCTCCCCGAATCCGCAAAGAAAACTTTGAACAGAGAAGTTTCGTTTGGGGGGTTGGGGGGGAGGGGGGGAGGCGGGAGGGTATTTCAGGGGTTGGGGGGTTTGTGGTGAGGGTGTTGGTGGAGGGGTTTCAGCAACCACAGGCTTCAGCAGACATTGACAACAACGTACCTGGCTTTCTGCAAACGTTAACCTTCCGCCCAAAAACTTTGAAAGGGGGCTGGAGGTGTTAGTGGCAGGTAGGGACGGTACTTCCCACCCAAAAACTTTGAAAAGGGGGGTGGGGGTGATAGTGTGAGGGGGTGCTTGTCGCTGCTGTCTGGTCCAAGTTGCCCTCGATACTGGCTACCAGTAATGGTCCCAAGTGCTGGTCACACTGAGGTAGGATAGTGGGGATAGGGGGTGCGCTGGGTCACACTGAGGTAGGATAGTGGGGATAGGGGGTGTCTGGTCCAAGTTGCCCTCGATCGCTGCTGTCTGGTCCAAGTTGCCCTCGATACTGG
>BFEA01000155.1:416514-434013 GCA_003427395.1 Chara braunii | reverse complement strand
GGGGGGGGGGGGGGGGGGGGCGTAACAGGTCCGGCGGTCTGCCGCATGTGCGGAACCACCCGGACGGCGTCCGCTTGCAAGTATGATATATGGTGTGCCTGTTTACGAGAGACGTTGCAGCGAACTGCCCGGGCATCGAGTGGCAACAATGGTATCTCCGAGGGGATATGATCTGTTCGTTGACGAGATGTATAGTGGGCACTTTAAAATATTGGGGATGTCTGGTATCAAGACTTGGTGACCAGATGCTTAGCAGGTAGAGTGGCCCTGATCGGGGCGAATGGGATATGTTTCGGATAGAGTAGGAGGGAGTGTATTTGTTTTGGGTAAAACTCTGCAGACAGAAGAACCCCTTTTTTTTGAAATGGGTAGTCCGGTAACTATTCGAGCATTTGATTTATTGTCATTGAGTGGCATGATGGAACCATGGGGGTGGTCGGGATATTATAAGTAAGGCATGAACTCCATCCTAAAAAAGAAACAACCCATGCAATTGGAGTTCATGCTAAAAAAACATGCCTTACCCATAACATTCCGACCACCCCCATAACATCCCGACCACCCCGATAACATCCCGATGCATGGGTTATTTTTTAAGGATGGCGGTCAACGAGTAATTAGGTAATGGAAAGAACGTTCTCGGACGAAACTCTCGTGTGTGAGATTCTGTGTGAGTTACGAGTCTATTCTCAGAATGCATCGTCGGAAAATTGTATTTGACACATATTTGGCATGGATTGATTGATTGGATTGCGCATATGCTTTGGTGCAAGTACGGTCTTTTTGGAACGAATCAGCATGCATCACCGTATAGTGAAGGTCATTCTTAGGTGTGAATGGGCTTGATGGATGCTGGAATGACAAGGGAATCGATGGACAATCTACCTGCTGAGGTGACCGTGAAGGGGAGCGCCCATCTTTATGTGCTGAGGCCTTCGCATTGTTCGCAATATGTGTTCACACACATCATCACACACATCATCACAAACACCATCGCATACAGATTGAGAAACGACTCTCAATCCACGAATATCTACTCTTCAAGTTCAGTCCTCTACTTCACTCTCTGTTACGCCGACGAGACCCAACTGAGGGCCTTGCTGCACTACTTTCCAAACGGCGGCATTTCGAATGAACTAGGGGACAACAGCAGGGTCCAGATACATTCAAAACGTTGGCACTCGGCGGGTGCTGCAACGCCGCTCCGATGCTCTCCAGAACCTAAAATAACCACGACCATGACCTTCTGTGTGATCACTTCCCTCCCCCCCCCCAAAAGAAAAGAAACAAAACAACAAAAAGGGAACACAAGAAGGCAGAAAGAAACAAGTTCAAACCAAGGCAGAACCGTAAGCAAAGGAAAAAGGGAGAAAGAAACGTGTACAGGGGAAGTACAAGTACATGCTCTGGAGGCTGCGTACGCACTAAAAACAACCGGGCTACGCAAACAGTTAAAAAACAAAAAGAGGAGAAATAAAAGATTCCAAGAAAATCTGAATAGTCTACATGTTGTGCAATTTACAAATACAAACAACTCGAAAAAAGAAAAGAAAAAAAAACTCTTGCCTGAAAAACATGTCCAAACTCCTAGTTAAGCTCAACATTAAAAAAAAAAAATAATAATAATAATAAAAAAATAAAAAATAAAAATGAATAAATTCATAATAAATTAATGATACAAAAAAAAAAAAACCAAAAATCTATTAAAAATTTATAAAAAATGAATAAATTCATAATAAATTAATGATACAAAAAAATTCCATACTCCCACGTATAGGAGTACGTGTACTGGAATGAAGTCCCACTAGCAAATAGGATTGGATTGAACACCCGAATCTGGCCGTGTTTGTGGCAAGGTGCACGAATCGGGATTGAACTGCGTTCCTACATCTCTGCATATGCGTTCCTACATCTCTGCATAAAAAATACGTCCAGATTCATGATCTTCACCCAATTCTCCTTTGCTAGTGGGACCTCGACCCAGGTGTACGCACTCGCGTACGAGAGCATGTGCCCTCGTGTGTATGTGAAAATGTACGCATGTACTCTGTGCTACCGGGTTCAAATACAAAAATCCACAACTCAGAAAATGAAGATGATTAATATTTTGATTATCGATATGCAACGATGCCTCAGGCTTGTTCATCTCTATTTCACTCTTTCAAAAAAAAAAAAAAAATCCATCTTTTTTTCTTCGGTGTTTCTATTCCACTCTTTGAATTTTTTTTTTCCCGTCTTTCTTTCGTCGGTGTGTGAATTTGCCAAGCACAAGTGAAGAGACATTTGAGCCTCGCCGCACTACTTGCCAAATGTGCAAAATGAGAACAAATCATACGCTAAATTTGCGGCTCAAACACGAAAATGGTAAGGAACGGCTCATGAATCTGGACGTATTTTCTGCCTCAAACACGTAAGTGAGCAATCAAAAGTGGGGCCTCAAACTCGAAAACAGCTCATACACTTTTCTGCATTTGGTTAGTGTGGTGACTCGTGAGGCCCATTTTCCCAGAGTTAAGCCCTGTAAGTGGGCAATCAAAAAAAGGGAGAAACAAATATCTTCCCTTTTGTATTTGTCAGCGTATCCAGGAAGTTCACGACCAGGTATTTCCCCCGCCCGCCCCCACCCCCGCCCCCGCCCCCCCCAAAAAAAAACACAAGGATTTCCAACATTATATTCCTCATCATAATGGGGCCTTTTCTTACAGATACGGCTTATTTCACGGAGTTTCTTCATGAATCTGACAATGAATCAAGTCGGCAAGTATGCCCTCATTCGAATCGACGACCTGCAATTCAAAAGGAGTAAAACCAACGAGCCTCGCTCAATTAGCACACCCACGAACTGTTGCATTCGGCTCTAATCCAGATGGATTAGATGGTGGCTGAAACAAAAGAAGAAAAAAAGGCAAAGAGAGTGAAAAGAAAAGCCAAACAGTTCAAAAAAAAGGCAAAGAGAGTGAAAAAAAAAAAGGCAAAGGTTGAAAGGGAAAAAAAAAAAGACAAGGAGAAAAAGAACAACAAATCGCAATGTGAGTGGGAAAAAAAAAAAAAGGCGACGGGAGTGGAAGGGGATAGAAGGATATAATCACACGCGGTGTGTTGTCATATGTCCTCCTGCATCCGTCAATTGACACTGATGCGACTAAACGTAATGGATAAGTCGGTGCTGACGACAAGTTTCGGGATTAGAAAGAACGGTAAGCCCTCGAGGGGATCCGCTGCGGCGGCCAATAGTCACAAAACCAATCAGTGCTCGTCGGAGGGTGTCCGCTGCGGCAGACAATAGTCACAAAACCAATCAGCGCTCGTCGGAGGGGATCCACTGCGGCGGACAATAGTCACAAAACCAACCGCTGCGGCGGACAATAGTCACAAAACCAATCAGCGCTCGTCGGAGGAGATCCGCTGCGGTAGACAATAGTCACAAAACCAATCATCGCTCGTCGGAGGGGATCCGCTGCGGTGGACAATAGTTACAAAACCAATCAGCTCGTCGGAGGGGATCTGCTGCGGCAGACAATAGTCACAAAACCAATCAGCGCTCGTCGGAGGGGATCCGCTGTGGGGGACAATAGTCACGAAACCAGTCAGCGCTCATTGGAGGGGATCCGCTGAGGCGGACAATAGTCACGAAACCAGTCAACGCTCGTTGGAGGGGCTCCGCTCCGGCGGACAATAGTCACAAAACCAATCAGCGCTCGTTGGAGGGGCCCCACTGCGGCGGACAATAGTCACAAAACCAATCAGCGCTCGTCGTAACGTGTTTTCGTCTGAAAACAGCTCCACATAGCAACTCACAATTCTTCAAACTTGGCCGATTCGTCAAACTTGGCGGCGGAGTTTGTCACATCGACGTCCTGCATGCAGGCTTGTTTGCTCCCTCCCTTTCTCAGAGCCTAGCCACAGGGATTGCTGAGGAAAGACAAAAATGTAAATGCTTCACAATTTCTTTCCTCCCTTCTTTTTCCACACCTGCTTCATCCCCCCTTCCACAATTTCTTTCCTCCCTCTCCCTTTTCCACTCCTGCTCTCCTCCTCCCATCTTCTACCACACTCGCTCTGCTTGGCATGCTCGCCCAACTCCAACTCATCTTTTCCTCCAATCCCCACTTAATCCTCCTCCTCCTCCCCCTCCTCCTCCTCCTCCTCCTCCTCCCACTTAATCCAGATCCCATGTCCCTTGCCATACATTCATGTTAATCCTCCTCCTCCTCCTCCTCCTCCTCCTCCTCCTCCTCCTCCTCCTACTTATTCCAGATCCCGTGTCCCTCGCCATACATTCTTGTAATCTCTGAACCAAAAAAAAAAATGAGTCCAGCTGAGAAGGACCTCAGCCCCGGATTACTTGTTCAAACCCTCCTTAATAGACAACAACTTCTCCTTCTCCTTCTTCTCCTTCTTCTGCTTCTTCTGCTTCTTCTGCTTCTTCTGCTTCTCCGACAACAGCAACAACGAAAACCTCGTCACAAATAACAGCGAAAACTTTGTCATGAACGACAAACGAAAACTTCATCGTGAACAGGGACAAGGAAAAGGACACCCTACAGGTTGGATTGCGCATGTTTCCCGATAGCAAAAAATTCTCGGTGAAGCACAATGACAAACTTTGGATGAAGTAGCATCACGACTTCTCAGCGGAAAAGAACGACGACCCCTCCCGATGAAGAGCAACGACGGCAACAACGCGAGCAGCAAAAACGTCAATGGACTCGTCACAATCAGGGCTTCCCATCGGTGTACTCAGCAAGCAGGGCCTAAGACGATGAAAAAGAGAACACGGCGAACGAGTCGAGCAAACATGTACAGCAAACCTGGGTTTGCTGATGGCGTCACCAATGAGATGTGATGCACGAATAGTCCAACGGATGGTGCCGCTGTCATTCATGCGCAAACCCTCTGTCACAGAGATCGGCTAGCGTGCGACAAAACTTGCTGCATCCTCCAGGCGGTCCCTCTCTCTGTAGGCTTGACTCACCCCTCAAAGAATCTTTAAACCGCAGTCGGTGAGTCTAAATTTAACACAGCCATCTTCTTTTTTGTTTGTATCAAACCAATGACCATTTATCGTTGATTACCCAAACCGCCGACTTCGTCCAAATCAATGCGGCACAGACTTGTCAGCACTTTCTTCCTCTGCGGCTCTGCCAATTCACAGAAATGATGACATGATAGTATACGGTTTTTATACCGTTCAGGAGATCGGTTATTGGCTATCGGCTATCTAACTTGACAGATCGAGTCCGTCTCACTCTGTAGGCTGCACATTCCCCTCATCCTGCAGACTGGAGCGCGTGAATCGGAAACCCGCCAGCTCACCAGCGCTGCCTGCGACGAAGCCCAGGATTTGAGAATTGGGATAGAAGAAAATCTTCATTATCTCTTTTTCGACAGATCTTCCAACATCGTGGAGAAAGATGTTTACAACATCGAGCTTCATCTCCGTCAGGCAACGCTTCGCCATGCTCACAGACCAATACGCAGCCTCCATCCGGCCAGGATGATCTCTCTTAAAACCCTGCGGACCATCTGAGGCAATCAGGTACACAGCAGACACCAGGAACGCCACCAAACGCTGGCAATTAGTGACGGAAATTCTTTTCTCTCCTCGTGACCAAAAAGAAATCCACATACCAGGCTCGTTGCTCGTTGTCCATCCGCCATGACTACTCTCTCAACCCACGCCCACTCAGAACAATTGACTTTTTGCGTATTTAACCGAAAAAGTTGCCGACAGAATGGGGGAACAGCAAAGACGAGGAACACCACCAAATGCAACCAATTAGTGAGACTGAAATTCCCTTCTCTCTCTCTCTCTCTCTCTCTCTCTCTCTCTTTTTTTTTTTTTTTTTTTTTTTTTTTGGTAGTAATCAGTGTTGGACCAGTCGACGGTCGGCAGCCCTCGATCATTCTGGCGGTCGGCACCGACCGATCGGTGGGGGTTGGCCTGCCGCATTTTTGGTCAGCGGCCACCAGCACCCCGTAGGCCCAGTTTTGGGCTTTCTGGCCGGTACCGGGGTGGTCGGCCGACCGGGGCACGACCTGGGAGGCCGCCGACCGTCAACACTTCCTTTTCCCCGGTCGGCAGCAGTGAAAAGAGTGTGCTTGCCCACACTCTTCTCATTCTCCTGCGGTGGCATTCGAGGCAGTCATGAGTGTGGGCAGCCGCGTTGCCTGGGGAGGTGAGAAGAGTGTGTGCAGGTGTGCTGGAGCAGGGAGACATGGGCAGGGTGGGGGAGACAGGGCGGCAGCTTGGAGCTCGATGTCAGCTGAGGTGAGGGGGAGGAGTCCACTCAACTGGTTCTCATGTGGAGGGTCTTCAACAATACATAGCCGGAATGATTCCTCGGCAAGCTTCCTGCGTTGCGGCATGCAAGAAAGGCTGCCGCTTTCTGCCTCTTCCGGTCAGTGTGTGTGTGAGAGAGAGATTGACAGCCGGAAAGGGAGAGAAAAAGCTTCCACCTTCTTCTTCTTCTTCTTCTTCTTCTTCTTCTCCTTCTTCTTCTTCAAAGCCCTGGCACGCAATGCTAAGGGCACCCGCATTCTTAGAGAGCCTTGGATGAGGCTGCTCGAGAACCTGGTACTGTGGGATAGCAGCGCGCGACCAAATTTTGTGCGGCGAGAGCAGTTCTAAAATAGGACCGTACTTACGATATTTCTTTGCCCGAGTAGCGTAGGGTAAGAAATTCCTCTGTAGGTAGCACTCTTCGTAAATGTAGAAACTCCGCGTAACTTTGTACCAGCGGTGAAATAGCCTACGAGTTAGTTCTTGGAATATTATTGCCTAGGATTTTTTAAGGATTACCGGCATTTTAAATCAATTTAATTTGTTTCTACCCTAGGAACTACGTGGCGCTGCCACGGTAGCCCCATTGCCAGTTAGGCGGCCCAGTTACGGTACTACCAGGTTGCCCGCACATTTTCAAAAAAGAGCGGGGAATACAGCATACGTTGTGATGGATTTTGAAATTGTACAGGCCACGCGCGATACACGGTGTGTCGGATTTTGAAATTGTACAGGTCACGCGCGACACATGTGTGTAACTGACTGGACTACGGAGCCACGTACTAGGTTTTAAGTAGGGATCTGCGACACACGGATTAGCCCAATGGGAAGTCAGAATGGCGGAAGGAGCTGTACGCTTTAGCCCATTAGGGTTCAGGACTGGGATCCGCGCTGCACGACCTAGTCCAATAGGAATTCAGTGTTAGTGAAAGGCTGCTCGAAGAATAAATTTGATCGTTGGAAATGGCAGAAAATGAGTCGTTGCATCGTACCCCGACACATGAACATGCAGGGAAATCTGGCCTGTAGGCATAATCGTCGTGTCGACGTTCAAAGGCTTACGTGGACTGATCATCTGATGCCCATTAAGGGGCCAACACGTAACAGACTTTATAGTGCTTGATGCAACGTCTATATGGCAGTCCAGTCATAGCAGTAGTCGCTCGTGGAAGTGCCCGTTAGGGGAGGGAGTACCGTGCTGACGAAGCATCTACTTGGCGTTCAGTATATAGGAGGGCAAGGCCTGATCGGACCTCAGTTCTCAGAAGGTAGGGAGGTTTGATCGGTGGACCGCAAGGCGAGGGATGTGTGGAAAGCCCCCTGAGGATGATCGGAGCGCAACCGATCGAAATGCGTCGGGGATTGTGCGCATGAGTTGAGATGAGTATGCGTGGCTATGTATTGATGAGCTTTCGAAGCGTGTACGTAAGGCAGTTGGCCACTGTTTCCATTATTCCACTATTCCACTATTCCACTATTCTTCTTCTCTCTTCTTCTTTTAAAAAAATCGTTAGCCTGACCTTCGCCCTAATGATTTGATTCTTCTTCTTCTTCATCTTCTTCCTCCTACCATCACCCACCTCCACTCTCCCACCCCTTCTCCTACTTCTTCTTCTTCTTCTTCTTCTTCTTCTTCTTCTTCTTCTTCTTCTTCTTCTTCTTCTCTCCATCTTCTTCCACTTCTTCTTCTTCTCCATCGTTTACTTCCTCTTCTTCTTCTTCCTCTTCTTCTTCTTCTTCTTCCTCCTACCATCACCCACCTCCACGTTTTTTTTTTTTTTTAAATCGTCAGGTAGTGGGGACACACTTCTTCTTTTTCTTCTTCTCTCCATTTTCTTCCACTTCTTCTTCTTCTTCACCATCTTTTAATTTCTCTTCTTCTTCTTCTTCCTCTTACCATCACCCACCTCCACTTTTTTTTTTTTTTTTCAGAAAATCGTCAGGCAGTGGGCACACACTTCTTCTTCTGCTTCTTCTTCACCATGTTTTACTTCCTCTTCTTCTTCTTCTTCTTCTTTATCTTCTTCTTCTTCTTCCTCCTACCATCACTCAACTCCACTTTTTTTTTTCCKGAAAATCGTCGGGGAGAGAATCGTCAGGCAGTGGGCACACACTTCTTCTTCTGCTTCTTCTTCACCATGTTTTACTTCCTCTTCTTCTTCTTCTTCTTCTTCTTCTTCTTCTTCTTCTTCTTCTTCTTCTTCCTCCTACCATCACCCAACTCCACTTTTTTTTTCCGGAAAATCGTCGGGCAGCGGGGACACACCTCCCACCCCTTCTTCTCCTTCCTTTTTCTTAATCTTCTTCTTAATCTACTTCTTCTTCTTCACTCCATCTTCTTCCACTCTTATTCACCATCTTTTACTTCCTCTTCTTCTTCTTCTTCTTCTTCTTCTTCTTCTTCTTCTTCTTCTTCCTCCTCCTCCTACCATCATCCACCTCCGCTGCTTCTTCTTCTTCACCATCTTTTACTTCTTCTTCTTCTTCCTCCTCCTCCTCCTCCTACCATCACCCACCTCCACTTCTTCTTCACCATCTTTGACTTCCTCTTCCCCTTCTTCTTCTTCTTCTTCTTCTTCTTCTTCTTCCTCCTCCTCCTCCTACCATCACCCACCTCCACAGTTTTTTTTTTTTCTTCGGAAAATCGTCGGGCAGTGGGGGCACACTTCTTCTTCTTCTTCTTCTTCTTCTCCTCCTCTCCATTTTCTTCCACTTTTTCTTCTTCTTCACCATCTTTTACTTCCTCTTCTTCTTCTTCTTCTTCTTCCTACCATCACCCACCTCCACTTTCATTTTTTTTGTTTTTTTAATATTCGGAAAATCGTCGGGCAGTGGGCAGTGGGCACACACTTCTCCTTCTTCTTCCTCTTATTCTCCATCTTCTCTCCATCTTCTTCCACTCTATCATTTTCTTCTTCTTCTTCTTCTTCTTCTTCTTCTTCTTCTTTTTCTTCTTCCTCCTCCTCCTCCTCCTCCTCCTCCTTCCATCACCCACCTCCACTTTTTTTTTCCGGAACATCGTCGGGTAGTGGCCACACACCTCCCACTCCTTTGTCTCCTTCTCCGTCTTCCTCTTCTTCTTCTTCTTCTTCTTCTTCTTCTTCTTCTTCTTGTCCATCTTCTCTCCATCTTCTTCTACATCTTCTTCACCATCTTTTACTTCTTCTTCTTCTTCCTCCTACCATCACCCACCTCCACTTTTTTTGTTTTTTTTTGTTTTTAATATTAAAAAATCATCGAGCAGCGGGCACACACCTCCCACCCCTTCTTCTTCTTCTTCTTCTTCTTCTTCTTCTTCTTCTTCTTCTTCAAGTTCTTCTTCTTCCTACCAACCACCTACCTCCACTGCAACAACGATGGCGAGGAATTGAGGACCATTTGAGCCTGAGACTGGTGAACAGAGAGAAAGGACGCTCAACCTATAGGAGCTTTGGAGATGGGCAGATCGAGGGCAGAGGGTGACGAGCGGCACCTCGCACGGTTCGTGGAGGTTGTGTTGCAGGCTGTGCAACAAAAGAGTTCATCGGCGCGCTTAGCGAAGTGGTGAACCACCACACCCAACCGTTGCCCACTTCCCCCTGTCCACGTACCACCGTGGAGATTCTTGCTTTGATCCGGAGGAACCACCCGAAGGTGCCAATCCCCGCCTGCAATCGTTGGACAATTGATAGAGTTCTAGCTGCTGCTCGACCTCCGCGACCTCCATCTGCTGGAGAGCAGTCGTCCATGAATAATTTTGTGCAGAAAGAGTTTGACCAGGCGGTCGCCTCTTTCTTCTTTAAGAATGCCATTGCCTTCAATGCTGCGAGATCTGACTCGTATAAAAACATAGAAAGGATCGTGAACCTGGCGGCTAGATCAAGGAAGATGTTGTGATTGCCACGATACAAGCGCTTGAGGACGAAGGCCCTACCCACGAGGTACAAAGCCATGGATCACGATTTAGATAAGATCGGTGAGTCGTGGGATGTCATAGTCTTCACCTTGATAACAGACGGTATAACGACGTGGCCGATCATCAACTTCCGTGTAGTCGACGATTCGGGGGCTGTCATGGCGAGGAGTGTGGACATGGAGGGGAAGGATAAGTTGGCCCCAACTTTTGCAAGGATGTGGGAGGAGGTCATAAGGGAGTTGGGGGTGCATAGGGTGAACGCCATCTACACCGACTCAGCTCAACATTTCGGCGAGGAAGATATTGGCTGAGCACGAGGACCCTGTGATCCGCAGCATTCCATGGGTGTCGTGTGCATGCCATGTGTGCAACTTGCTCATGTGTGACATTGCTTCATTGCCATGGATTGGGGAGGTGATTATGTAGGGCAGGGAGATCACAACTTTCATCGAGAAACATCAGCGGCCGTTGGCAATGTTCCGGAGGACCGCGAGGGAGTACAGGACACAGTTGGGTATCAAAGATGGGAGGCCGTTGGAGTGGATCCAACCTCGTTATTACTAGATTCGGCATGACCTTCCTCATGCTGCAGTGACTTCCGGAGTGCGAGGGGGTGTTGATATCGACTCTTTCCAACCCGCAGTGGGATGACTCTCCATGGATCGGACTGTAGCGACACGGGCTTGATCGTGCAAGGAGCTCATACGAGACCCGGCTTCGTGGTTGACTGTGCAGCGCGCATGTACCTTGCTCGAGCCTGTTTATGCCCTGATGAAGGTCATGGACAGAGACGGGAGGATGGGTATACAGGTGTGGTCTTTGGGGACAAAATTGGAGAAGAGAATGGTCATGCTGCCCATGGATTGCGAGACAAGGGAGTTCGTGATGGCGAAGGTGAAAGACCGTGTGCGGATGATGGCTCTCCCCGTGCATGCAACGGCGTGGATGTTGCACCCGCTCCACCAATCAGCTCGATTGTTTGACGACTTAGCGTCCGAGGAGATCGCAAACACTAACTCACTTTGCTTCGTTTCACCTGAAGAATTCAAAGGAGTACAGAGAATGTTGGAACTCCCTTAAGAGTTTCCATTACATGGATCTGGAGTGGCATGGCAAAAACTCTGAGGAGGCTTTGACAGGCGCGCATGTGTCTATGGCGGAGAACCCTGACAAAGATCGAAGTCAAAGTGCTCAGCATGTGGACCACAACCTCTCCATGCGAGAGGAATTGGTCCACGTTCGACCTCATTCATACGAAGAGGAGAAATCTGTTGAGCCCGAACAACCTGTAGATGCTCGTCTTCATCCATAGGAACAAGAAACTGGTGCGCGTGTCCAAGGTGAAGATGGGATTCGTCAACACTGAGCGGCTCGAGTGGGAGACACCACAAGACGAGGCGCCTTTCGATGGTTTCATGAGAGACGGGGAGTACGACCCCACGGAGATGAAGAGGAGGGCCGCTAGTTGGTCCAAATCTCGCGGGCACAAATCGAAGGTTTAGGAGGAGAGAGTGGACAACAAGGCACGGCTCCTTGATCTTTCCTACCACCCTCGCCGTCTCGCGGACAACGACCGCGGGAAGAGCATTGTTGTTGATGATGACAATGAGGAGACCCACGACAGTGAGGGTGACGATGAGTTACTCGAAGTGCGGCTCACAGACATTTGGTCCACCAGGCGCTCGGGCGGCGGCTCATGTTCCACTAGACACGACGACATCACACCGTCGGCGGTCCTTGCATCAAGTGGGCCTTCGACGGCTCCTTCGGTGTCATTGCCCGACGACGCTGGTGTTCGTACACGATGACGGAGCTCCGCGTGACGTGGTGTGGCTTCAGTGCAGGGCACCAACACACTTTCGGGCGCACAGCTCACCCCTCATTGGCGAGCTGTGCTCGAGGAGATACCCACGGGCTGCGGGACGACGGACGGGGGTTCGACAAGCGTTCGCGGGGAAAATGTTGCGGTGGAGGTTGATGCAGACTTTGGTGTGTGTGTGGATGTTCAGGTTCGTGGCACTGCGGACCATGCGGATGGAGACATCGGTGCAGACATGGACAACCCGGCTCCTATAACAGCGGAGGACACCAAGGCTGTGGGCGGCGATGTGTTCTCCACTCCTGACCCGAGGTTGGGGCTGGGGGAGGGGTTTGCCTCCCTATTTCACCACATGGCCCCCAATGCGGCGAATGGCTCCAACAAGGACTTTCGTAAACACCTGTCTGCGATGTCCCCCATGCGGATTGATTTCGAGGAGCAGACTCCTAAATGGGCCAGATTCATTGGACTAACCCCACCCGGTCTACAGTTGAGTGAGGACATTCCAACAGAGGCCGGGGAAGAATCACAGGGCATGGTCTACAGGAGGAGGACCCGTGCTGCTGAGGTTGGAAGGACCTGACCCACCACAACATGTAGCTGCACGACGTGCGTCTGTGTCGCCGCCCGAAATCGACGCCAGCAAGGTGCACCAAGTGACGAGTTAGGCGGGCGAAAAGAAAGGAGGGAAGAACAAGCCGAAGGAGACAGCGGCCCCGACGACAAGAGGTGGAAGAGGCAAGGGACGCAAGACAGTCGCACCGCCGGCAACCTTGAAAGAGAAGCATTTTGTTGTTCGGCAGGCGAAGAAGAGTCAAAAGAAAGTCACCGCGGTCTCGCAGTCTCCGTAAAGACATCCGAAAAAGAAGAGCAAAAGAGTGCAAGAGGACGATGAGTCTAGCAGCAGCAGCGCTTCATCTTCCACAGAGGGCTGGAAGCGTCGGCAAGTTCATCGACTGACGCGTCATCATCAACCGACACCAGTAGCAGTGAATGAGAGAGAGAGAGAGAGAGACACCTTCTTCTTCTTCTTCTTCTTCTTCTTCTTCTTCTTCTTCTTCTTCTTCTTCTACTGCTTCCTCCTCTTCCTCCTCTTCCTCTTCTTCATCATGCACTTCCTCCACGTGTGTTTCCTCCATGTCTAGGGTGGACTCCGTTTAAGCTGACTTCACAAACATACTGGACAGTCAGACTATAATGAAGTGTAACAAGTGTTGCTTTTCTGCAATTGCAGCGCCGATTGCGTGGACTTGTGTCTTCTTCCTCTTTTTTCATCTTTTTTTTCCGGTTATGATTCTGTGCTGCTATTGATTGAATCGCGCACAAGGCTGTATGAGGTATCAATGTCGACGGTCATCCGCCAACAGAATCCCCGAACACCCCTGCCCCCAAACACCAATGCAAAATGTCGAAATATGTAGTGAAACGTTTACCTGCTTCAACCCCCTCTGAGCCCTCAAACAGCCCCTCATAAGCATTGAAACAGGCACCCCCAGGACCTCCCCCCGCCCCCCACCACAAACCCCCATCCCCTCCAGACCCCCCCCTCTCTAGCCTGGGGTGGGTCTCTTCCGCTAAGACAGCTCACAAAGAAAAATTGTAGTCGTCAGTTAAGGGGGTGCGTAAAGCCGGTGAGCGTGAATGGACTAGTCGTAAAGCCGGTGAGCGTGAATTGACTAGTCGTTACTCATTGGCATTCATGTTGACTTTTACTGCACCATCCTGGTTTCCAGCAGATATCATTCCCTGTTACTTTTGATTAGCTGTAAGACAGGTTTCGTCACGGAGCAACTACGGCTACTGGTACAGCACGAGATCACGGCACAATGGCGGACTGTTAAGGAAAAACTGGACCAGGCATGCACCAGGGTGGACATTGACAGAATCATCTCCCGATTCTGCGAAGAATGGCTGGGAGGGGAATGGAGGGGCTGGGTGGCAAAAGTGAGCTGGACAGCAGACAGGCGCCAACGGGGAGAGGAGATGGGGCTGCGACGGGGGCAAAGGATAGAATTGGAAAGGGATTATTCGCTGCATTTCCATGAATGGACAAAGGTGGAAACCATGGAACTGTTACGACCTGCCCAGAAATTCAATCATCCCTTCCCCCCCCATCCACTGTCCCTGGAGGAAAGTCTGCGGGACAGTATCTAATCATCTAAGTACTACTGGATTCATCCGCTCATCTACCCCTGAGCATTTTCCTACCACGGCCTTAATCAGTACAGTCAACCATTGAGAATCGGTTACAGTCAACTGGAGACGATCGGAAAGCAGGGAGATAGCCATGAGTCTCGGTGGCCCCCGGGCCCAAGATGGCAATCTGTTTTTAACTTCCAGGCTACCGACGACTAAGCTTCGCCTGGAGAAATAACCCTGCACAGTCAATCCCCTGAGACCCAGGGCAATCAATGCTGTCAGGGCCCCAAGAACTCCAAATGATGACATACAAGAATTGAGGTACTCAAGGATGTGCTCATGGGACGCTGGACCCGGTTTCCAGCAGGTGATGCTCCCCACCAATAGACGGAGCGGCCCACTAGGCAAAGCCTCAATCCCGGTGGTTCTCTTACTGCCACTGGGATAGAGGCCTTGCACAAGGGCCTTTGAAAAAAAAAACAAAAAGGTTTCGTGTGTGTGTTCTGACCGACACTGTTAAATTATTATTATAAATTTATTACTACTTTTTAACGCTAATTCTTATAAGCAGAACCATTTCAATTGCCTGTCAAATCTGGACAGGGCGGCCTCTCATGCCTTTCTATTATCGTCATAGTACTACGGGGAACCTCGTAGCAGCCAGCCAGAATCCAAGCCTCCAACGAGGGAACATGCATCGCCTGCACCCAACCTGCAGGGGGGCGATACCAGCCAGGGGTCAGACGATAGGATCAGGACTGAGCTTCTTCAATAATCCAGTCGCTGTGCCTCCCCTCCGGTCCCCTCCCCCTACTAGCATCAGCAGTCTACCTTGGCTTATTGTTTTGCTGTCAAACAGTGCGGTTAACGCTAAGTACCTGTATGTGCGTATCGCAGAACCAGGGAACCTGATCCAAGTCTGCTTGGAAAAAAAAAAAAATCTGCTTGGGGATACACGGTCAAACTTACACCCGACGAGTTACTGGCGGCGGAAGGTAGGAATAGGGTGCCTTGCGCTAAGGGTGATTTGCGCAGGGGTGATGCTAATCTTCTCTTGTATTGGGGACCATTTCTCAATATATGCACCGGTAAGAAAGCCTGCTTGGGGACCATTTCTCGATATATGTGTGTCATCCTTGCGCAGGGGCCATGGTAATTTAATTTTCTCTGTATCGTTCCAAGTTTAACGGATGTCCCAAAGGACGAGTGACTATTTCTTTAGAATAAGACTTGGGGAAAATGATCTGAAATCACAGCCAGGGGGGGGGGGGTAGGAGAATCTCGAGGAGCTATACTGCTAGGGTGCCGCACGTGTTTGAAGTTTGAACACTTCCCTGCCAGTGCGAAGAGAGAATTACAACGGGAACAACGTCAGGAACAACAGGCAGCAAGGCCAGCAATGACCGAGGCTGGTCGTTCTGTGGACAAGCTTCGGCTGTTGGCAATCCGTGTCAACCTTCTTTCCCCGAAGACAAAGTACGATCCTTATAGGAATTAACAGCTCTATCTGGGGTGTCTTTCAGTCTAAATACAGCTATAACGACAGTGCGTTCTATTCAGGGGGAAGAAGGTAGTCAGTCTGTAGGCAGTAGTGTTAGGACGTCTGCAGCACCCATTCGTGCACAGGAAATAGAAGAAGAACCTAGATTAACAGGACGGGGACTAGAAACAGAACTGAGAAAGGTTCAGAAAACAGGCACAAAAAAACACAGGCAGGGGGATTTCGGCAGCCATTCGTGCACAGCAGTAAGGACTTAGATTAGCAAGACTGGCACTAGAAGCAGAACTGAGAAAACAGGCACACAAAAACACGCAAGCAGATGTGCAGTAGCGCAGTTGGCGGGGCACCTGTGTTCTACAGGTTTCTGTGTCGCAAAACACAGGCTGCAGGTTCGACTCCTGGCTAACTCCGCGGTTGGAATCCCCCATATTGGACTCCGGCGCATTTGCATCCTCGGCCAGGTACCCCACCGGGGCTTGGTTGCAAGGCTGCGTAGACGTTGTATGGGGTTGAGCGTCCTGCAGGCTGCGCTTACAACCTACACAGTTGAGGGGGGGGAGGGGAGGGGAGGGTCACTGAGGGACTGGGTACCATTGGGAGTCTCCCGCCTTGGAGTGCCCCGCTCTGCCCTGGGTGTGTTGTGGGAGTGTGATATTTGCACCGGCCGTCAGGGTAGGTCCTGCCTATACCTCACCTGCACAACCTTACACACACACACACACACACACACACACACACATGCACATGCACACACACACATGCACATGCACACACACACATGCGCATGCACACACACACACACACACACANCATGCACACACACACATGCACATGCACACACACACATGCGCATGCACACACACACACACACACACATGCACATGCACACGCACAAACACACACACACACACACACACACACACACACACACACACACACACACACAAGCAGGGGATTTGGGGATTTGGGGCAGCCACTCATGCACAACAGTTAGGACAAGAACTTAAGATTAGAAGACGGGCACAAGCAGCAGAACTGAGAAACAGGCACAAAAAACCACAGCTGCTGTTTATCAGTCCAGGTTCATTTTTGTTTGGTTGCGGACACTCCCTGCTGCATCAGCAGGGATGGCCTGGACGTCCGGTAGGGACCCAGGCAAGCCGTTTCAGGCCAGGACCAGAGGCACAACAGCGAGGCCCATCGCCATACATAGCTGGGCCTGGCCAGGGCAGACACACAGTTCGAGTAGCTCACTTCATCGGTGATACGCTGATGGAGCAGCGCGACACAGCGCTGCGCTAGAGGTAGTGGAGTAGGTAGAGGTTGGGGCAGTGGCCATACCTGCAGTGGTGGAGTACTTACCTGGGCGCCATAGCTGGACTTCTCGCCAGCGACCTGCAGCACAGAGAGACAAGCCGGTGGGGTGTACATGGCGGCAGTTACCAGCAGGTGAGACAGCGAGGAGGACATCTTCTTCTTCTTCCTGTCCTCGCCCTCCATCTCTTCCTCTTCTTCTTCTTCTTTCACACAGAGAGAGAGAGAGAGAGACAGAGAGAGAGAGAGAGAGAGAGAGAGAGAGAGAGAGAGAGAGAGAGAGTTACAGGCAGAGGTTACATCGGGCTATGAGGCCCCCCTTTTTTTTTTGTACAAAATCTTGAGATATGCCTGTCTGCATTGATTACTCTGGATTAGAGGATTGACTAAGCAGGTTAAATGAGAAAGGGAGAGAACCTCTTCGCCCTGTGTCGGACAGGCCCAGGATCTGATTTAACATTTTTGTGGCAGATATTGATTGGACATTCAGCAGGGAGACTATTTTTAGACTTCGCTATCGAAATCTTGGTCTTCTCCCTCATCTCCAT
>BFEA01000155.1:385778-400112 GCA_003427395.1 Chara braunii | reverse complement strand
GACAAAGATCAAGTGTAGTATCTATTCTGATCAGTGGTCCATCGGACCTAGGCTACCAGCAGGGCCGCCCGATTTCCAGGTGGCCAGCCCGTGCAAGGACCAAGGAGGTTCCCAGCGGAAAAAAAAAAAAAAAAAATGTTATGCAGAAAAATAAGCTCAACGGGGGATGATTGGGGATAGGACGAGGCGGTGTCGGACCAAATACCCTTACAAGGGTATTTGGCCATGCTTTTGCATTTGACACAACGATGACGTCGGCTACCATGACGGAACCAGTCAGGGATGAAAAGTGTGTGCGCGCTTTAGCGTCACACTTGAAACGATTTCCTCGGCCTTTGAGGCCTGGGCGAATCGGTGAGAAAATTTTGAGAATATGCGCGCGCGTTGATATGACGCGCGCTGTAATGGTTAGGATTAGCAGTAATACCCTCTGGCCGAAAGGATCGAGGGGTTGATTGAGTTAATGTTGTGTCGGGTAGATCTACAACACACACTGAAACTTGGTTCGATACATGTCTACCTACCAGTATTAGGGCACCTAAAAATGTCAATTTTTGTCTTCCTCAACTCGGCCTCCGAGTCGGATACTCATGACATTTACCTCTACTTGGTGAGGTACCGACTTACCCGCCACTTGAGTGTTTTCCCCGCCGCGACCCTCAATGTCGCGGCCACGGCTGAGTACCGGCCCTTCGGGCCTTCCAATTAAGCAAGTACTCTGACGGGTCGCACACACACTCAAGCCGACAAGCACTCAGGCAGGCATGCCGACCGACAGGCATACACGCACGCAGACTTAGAAACATGCTCAGGCCGCTAGGCGGACTGAGCCCCACTTCAATATATACCTGAGCTGCTCTTCCTCTAATCGAAGTAGGAGCTAGCTTAGTGGGTTTCGGTGCGGTTTGAGAATCAGATGACTCGGGGATCGAATCCATCCGACCTCGAACGAGCTCTTTTTTGACAAGGAGCTTTTCTTTGGTTTCACCCGGGGTCATTAGCCCGGGACTCGAACCCGCAACCTCAGTAATAGGGTTTTTAGAGTTGGTAGAAATCGAATGACGCAAAGACCCGACACTCGTTAGTTGTTGGATTTTTTTATTTTTTTTTTTTTTTTTCGTTGTTTTTGTTTTAATTTCAATTTTATTTTATTTTCCTTATAATTTCTTATTTCCTCGTTTTTTCCTGATTCCGTGACTACTCCAAGACGCGAAAGATTCACTTCGGTGAATCTGCATAGGATGGTCGGGCAAATTCATTTCCACGATATCTGCTCGACTCCGAACACAGCAGCCCGAGACTCCGGTCCACATGCTCGGGCTGAGTATTCGATGAGCGACACAGCGGGCGCATAGCAGCACGCGGAAAAGTGACATAGGGAGGAGCGAGAGCCGCGCGGGGAGGTGATGGAAGTAAGCGAAGAAAAGGGGGATGGTTGTGCGAAGAAGGGAAGGCGACCGAGCAGAAGAAAGGTGGCACACACAAAAAAAAGAAGAAGGAGAAGGAGAAGAAGATGAGGAAGAAGAAGCAAAAGAAGAAGAAGAGGGAGATAATGAGAGGGAAGGAGAGGATACGTACCCCTTGCAGTCGGTGATGGGGATGTCATGGGCGAGGATTCTGGGACCTCGTGCTTGAGCTACGAAGGACTGTGCAGAGGCCTTCAGTGCTTCCCCATGTCCAGGGGGGGGTATAACGCCTACAATAGTAACAACGACGACGACTACTACAATGACTATGACAACAATGACTACGACGAAGATGACCACTACGACGACGACGACTATGAAGGCGGCAAAGGACGAAGGGAGAGAGAAACAGATGAGTCTCTAATCACACAAACCACTCCCCTACAGTCCCGTTAGTCGAATAGGCCAAATCGAATGAATCTACCGCTAGGACATGAAAATAAACACTACCACTATCGTTTGTTTGTTTGTATGTGTGTGTGTGTGTGTGTGTGTGTGTGTGTGTGTGAGAGAGAGAGAGAGAGAGAGAGAGAGGTAGCTGATTGACGCAGGGTATGGCAGGGATATGCACGCTTGTGTTTGCGTGAGTGTGTGAGTGTGTCTTAGTGTGTGTGTTGTGAATGTGAGTGTGTGTGTGTGTGAATCGCGCGACAGATTCCCAAAGTCGAATGAATCTTTCGCTACTATATAGGAGTATACACAGCCGTGTTTGTTTGCTTGATTGCGCGCGTGCGGGTGTGTGTTTGGGTATGAGTGTGTGAGTGGGTGTCTCACTGTCGATCTCCTGGTACTTTCACCGATAAAACGAGTAAAATAAAAATGAGCAAAATAAGATCAGTAAAAATCGGATGAATCTACCACAACAAATCAGATATGTGCGCTCTGACACATGTGCGTGTGTGTGTGACCGCGCACTATGCTTTGGGTGTGTGTGTGTATGTATGTACGTGTGCATGAGTGTGTGAGGGTGTGTATGTCAAACGTGTGGCATACTACGTGGTGCTTCCCTACATAGGATGAGAAAGATCGAACGAATCTACCGCTAGAATGCGAAAATATTCATTATTACACATGTGTGTGTGTATGTGTACGAGAAGGAGAAAAAATCGCGCGATGAGAAGAGAATGGAGGACTGGGGAAGGGAAAAACTTACCTGTTTCAGGATTCTAAGGTCATCGCTCCGGATTGTCTGTTTCCTATTATTATTATTATTATTATTATTATTATTATTATTATTATTATTATTATTATTATTGTTCTCTCGAGCTTTATATATTGACGATGAGTATGGCTACCTACATTTGAAGATGGAGAAACGAAGGGGAAGATGCACGTGAGGAGGGGAGAAAGGTGAGTGCAATGAGGGAAAGAGATGGGTACTCACCTGGCCATGCAGTCCATAATGCGACGATCCCGGCGTGAGACTTACCAAGTGGTTGAGGCGAACGGTGTTGGCCGAAATCTGCTCGTACTACGGGGAGCTGTTGGCGTCACCAGTAGCATTGTAGATTAGGCTAGGTAAGATCTGCCATTCGTAGTTTGGGCACTGAGCGCTAAATAGGATATCAACATTGGTTCTTCGTTGATGATGATGATGAGACTATTCCAGCATTGTCAATTATGAGCGTTTGGTGTGCTTTTATTTGATGAAACTTGTGATGCAATTCTGCTATTGGTTCGAGGTCACGATTATCTGGTCTCATGTGTATGATGTTGTTTGGTTTCTGAAATCCACTATCGTTCGTTTGCCTTGCATTATTATTATTATTATTATTATTATTATTATTATTATTATTATTATTATTATTACTATTGTTCTTCTTCTTCTTATTATTATTATTATTTTGTTATTATTACTATCATTACTATGATGATTTAATTATAGTTATAATATGTAGTAGTTAAAGTGTTAGGGGGAAGACAAATAATCTGGTGGTTTTAAGGGAAGGAGGCGAAAAGGGTTTATCAAGGTTTGATTGAGGGTGACGAGATACGTACCTTGTTCATGAAGAGAGGTCGGCTGTGGTGCTGACAGTCATGTACATTGGTCTTCGAGAGTCAAAGTGAGCCTGTTGCGTGGACCGGTTGCAGGTAGGATAGTCGGGTAGAGTAGGTTGGGTGCAGGGCGCCAGACAGAGAGGAGCGACTGTGGATATTGCGTTGGTGTGGCCTTCGGGCTTGAACATTGGCTGATTACTTCATTGTATTGCTCTATATGGATGGTTTCTTGGTGCATTTGTACTCTCTGCTTGGACATGACTACTTGGATATTTGTGTGATTTCGCAGCTTGGTTTTCTGTATATCGTTCACACTCTTATTCCTTGCAGATTATATTATTTTTATTTTTATTTTTATTATTACTATTATTATTATTATTATTATTATTATTATTATTATTATTATTATTATTATTATTATTATTATTGTAATTAGACTTGTCTTTCCTCGATGTCCAGCATGCATGCTACCAGATGACGAACAAGCTGGCAGTTTGCGCCGACACAAACTCGGAGAATACGAAGCCAAGAACATAGATCAAATTCAAACTTGTTTCGGTCGACTATGGCCCATCACTATACTCCCATCAGATTGTGCACACACACACTGAAAGAGAAAAACAGACAAACAACCAACAAAAGCCAGACAAACAGATAACAACAGACATACGAATAGATATACGGACGAACATGCATTGATAAACCGACATGCAGACAAACAGGCAGACAGGCGGAAGTGCCACAACAACAATGTAAACCAGTGGCAGGCCACATCAGCAGTATGAACGAGTGGCCTGCACCGCATCAACGTGTAGACAGCGTGGTCAATGCCGCGTCAGCAGCAGACAGGCGACAACACCACATCAGCCCGGCAGACAGATAGTTGCGGCACAGGAGCAATATAGACCAGTGGCAGGGTGACAGCGACAGTATAGGCTGATGGTCTGCACTACAACGACGGTGTGCACAGGTGGCATCAGCCACAACAACGATGCTGACAGATCGCCGGTAGCGCCACATCAGCAAGGATGAGAGGCCTGCGCCACATCAGCAATGCAGACAAGTGGTAAATACCACATCAGCGGAGGCTGACGCTCAGTATAGACAGTGTCGGGCCAGCATGCTGCCACAATCCTGCGTCGTCATCCACAGTACCAGCGCACACCCAGCGTCAAACTGGCGTCAAGGCAGCATAATAAGATTGAATGTTGATCACCCGGAGACCAACCTTATGCAGCGGTCGACAAGGCCAGCTGGTCTCAGGTCCTCTCCCACAGTCGTACGAATTGACTCACAACCGGGGGCTTGAATTGTGTACAGTTGCAAACTTCTCCTTGATCCTGCAGCTGTCTGGGTACATGCACACAGAAAAAACACAGAGACACGGACATACAGACACAGACAAACGTAGAGATAGACAGACGGACAGACAAACAGACAATCACAGAGAAAATGACAGAAAGAGAAGGGGGGAGAGACAGAGAGAAAGAGAAGAAAGAAACTTACCTAGTCTCCGCCGACTGTCGACCCAGAGTGCTACAAACATTTTTTTATTTATAATTATTATTATTATTATTATTATTATTATTATTATAATTATTATTATAATAATAATAATATTATTATTATTATTATTGTTATTGCAAGGGATAATCCCTCGCGGACCCTTATCAGACATGCACGTGTTCTGAGTTGCGGCCCTTAGCAGACCCCGTGCCGCCCTAAGTGAAGGCGGGCCTGAGTATCCACGAGAAGGGCTTGTCTCAGCGTCCTCCGAGGTGGGTCTCAGATAGTTGTTGCACTCTAGCAGGTTGAAGAACAGCCTGGGCCTCACCTGGGCTCTTCCAGAAGTAGCGGTTGCGTCTAGCAGCTGAGCCCGGGACGTGGGTTGTCGTGCCCTTGGCACATGCAGTGTGGAGCCTACACACCACGAACTGGCCATGGGCCAATGAGAATGCAGCTTTGTCGTCACATCCACCCCACGGGACAAATACAAACACAGTAAGCATTCAGAGTCTGAGTAGATCTGAGAGTGCCCAACTTCAAAGGGGCCCGGGCCATCAACTTTAGACATGGGCCTGGGCGCATGCACTGAGGCCCGACCGGAAGCTACCGAAAACTTTCACGGTAAGGCCCAAACAGTCCAGCTACAGCAACACCTCCCATATAGGGAGGGAGCCAGCCAGTCCAAGGCATTCTAACCTAGGCAAGCAAAGCAGACACGCTGCTGCAACGCTGCGCAAGTATCTGCGCGTGCGCAAGCTGGCTTGGGGTGCGCTCGTAGGTGTTGAGTGGTGTGAGGCACAGCCGTACAGTGGGGCGCAATAGTATAACGGGGGCAGTAGTACAACAGGGCGCTTGCAGCCATAGGCGGACTACAACCCGCTAGGCAGAAAAAAAAACAGCATCGAAAACCGCAAGGATGTGACATGAAAGAGTCTGAACATTGGCTAAGGAGGTCGTTATATCGCTCCCATTTGGATGACATCTTGGTGCATTTGAACTGTCTATTTGTTACATGACTAGCAGAACTTCCGTATGATTATTGTAACGTAGTTTTCTATGTATAACATTATTATTATTATTATTATTATTGTTATTATTATTATTATTATTAGTGTTATTATTATTACTATTATTATTATTATTATTATTACTATTATTATTATTATTATTTGTTGTTGTTTCATTACCTACACCTTTGTTCTGATGTGATTGCCATAACAATTAGACATGTGCATATGAACCCCGTTCCTAACTAGAGCCGTGATCACCTTCGTGCACGCTGACCTAGAGCAAGTGTGAGTGCAGATTGATTGATGTATGGATGTAGGACGGGTGACAGGATAAGGCTCCAGGGTGAGGAACATCCTATTACTCGTCTCTACGTGTGTACATATCTTAGATAGTTAGGTTGAAAGACTGAAGATGGGGTACTCCTGTGCGGGTCATCCCATGGTCTGTCTAGGTCTGAACCAGTTAGACTAATACAAGTGGTATGACACTCATGTCTGAGTTTTCCTACTGCTTGAGTAAGTATGAGGTGAATGCTTCTGTCGGAGTCTTCTTACTTCATACTCACATTTGATCAGACTATATTTTTGTCCACCGATAGAATTGAAGTTCACACCGCTGAACTTCGTGTAAGACAATAGTGAGGGAGGTGTTGAGATTTTGTGACCTGTGTGTATTTGCAGGTCATTTTAATCAAGGAGACTCGTTATGAGTCTATACAAGTCTACTTGTTGTTTCCTTATGGTAACAGGTTGGTTTACCAACTCAACCTTCCCTCACCCCCTACACCCACACTTTGCATCTACCTCTGCACTAAATGACATTTCTGATTTGCAAGTCAGCATCTGAAGGGTCTAAGTTTGATCAAAGAGGTTCTTGAATAACTGAGTCGAAAAGAGAATGTCTAGCAAAAGGGTTTGAAAGCGTAAGTGTAATTTGTGTGAGAGTGAATGAATGATTGACTCTGCTAGGATTGTGTAATGTGATTGACACTTATTTGCAGGTCAGTAGGACGACCAACCACGCGCTATTCACTAAAGTCGCATTGCTTATGCTTACCTGAGCCTCGACTCATACATTTCGTCAACTCGTAACCTTTGTACATTTGATTTGGGTTTCCGACTTTAACCCCTTTGATGTTGAGTATGTTAGGATAATCGGCAAAGGCTGAGAGAAGTATTCATAATCATTATTTTTTGAAAGGCCATAAGCCTATCTTTTATTTTTGATGCATATTTAACAGGCCATGAACCTATTTTTATCTGTGATGTTTGCTGAAAGGCCAAGAGCCTATTGATTGTTTCCCTTTCAAATTCAAAACTCTGTTCATTCTAATGTTTGCATCTGTTTGTGTAAAAATGTAAGAGACATCTCCTTGCCTTTTCAGCCTCAACCTTTGAAATGTATTCATCATGTATGTATCGATTTGGAAGAATTTTATATAACATATAAAATTTATGGGTTAAGTTCAGTTAGAATATGATTTAGTATGCGTGAAAGATCGTCAGCCGAGTCGACCTGAATTGTAAGTCGGTCCGGGAGATCAGCACCCTGATGCCCGACACATAAACGAGTCAGTCTTAGGTGTTCAACCGTGTGTATACCTATGGTACGACGATCGAGAAAACGCCCTCGGCCGACCCTCTACAAAGGCATGTAAAAGCCTTCGCATGTGGGCCGGTAACTGAGCAGGGAGAGGCCTACCAGAGGGTGGTGATAGACCCTCGGGTAGAGATGAGTTATACCTCGCGACGTCCCGACATGTCGCAGGGCGTCGTGAGAGGTATAGCATGAGCGCATGGTCGGAGTGGTGACTTGTGTTTTTTTTCAACAAAACATCATGCATGACACGACATCGAGGTTTAACGCTCCCCTTCTGGGTGCGGGATCGCCGCGCGCGACAGGTGGTGCCGTTGCCAGGGACCTTCGGTTGCCTGTCGGGGTCCTATCCGAATGAACCTCTGTTTGGTAAATTGAAGTCCTCGCTAGACGACAACCTTTAATTTAATTGCCAGCATGATTATCGTTAATAATGCAAAATGCTCATAACGGGTTAACCCGTTGTCGGGGATCTCGCTTTTCAGCCGAGGTCCTCAGAGAACGAACTCAAGTTTGGTAAGACGATGATCACGACAAAACGACAACCTTTAGATAAACTAATACAACTTGTGACACGTGAGTTGAATTACCGTTGGACTAGACACTAAAAATGTTATATGCAGGAGTGTGAAGTCACACCAACAATGCGAACATAATCGCATTGTTCGAAACTTCAACTGCATACGAACGTCCTTAAGGAACGGACGAGGGTATAAAATAGTTAAGACTTTATGTCAAAGATACAACTAGTGAATGTAATACTCTCACATAGTAGGTAGAAGTTAGTTTAACAATTTGAGGGAGGTGTCTGCGTATGCTACATCCTTCCTTCTGTTTACATACTCGGATTATTTGTCTGTGTAGGCACGTTTGTCTTCTTAAGTTGTTAAGAGGTTAATGACTCTAATTCACTCTCATAAATTATCGAAGAGTCGAGGAGGGATAGGCGCGTGACTGACTATTCTGTTTATTTTTAGCTAATGTACACTGACTTAAGTAAACTTTACTTTCGCACTACTTACCTTGTCTATATCTACTTAGTCTTGTAAAAGTTGTAGGTTTATGACAAATTTTTATTCCTTGTATGATGGAGGCTCCCGTGGAGTCGTCACGTTGCTTGCATAAACTAACTGACGTAAATTATGGGATACTCTCGTAAGTGTTACCCTTCCATTCACCCGACTAAGTAATGATCTGGTGAAGTGTCTGTCTGACTTCGGCTTTGGTAACGGGAAGATGTCATGCGTCTTCTCTGTTACTTTACGAAACTAGATCTAAGAGGTAATCCGGTACCCCCGTGGGGTACAAGGCTTCTAGGCTAGGACGACTAACATAAGCGAAGGTAGTAGGAGGCGCCCGTGGGGCTCTCCTAGTCACCTATCGGACTAGGCTTGAAAGAGAATTAAGTACTCACCTTGTGAGTACAATAACTCCTAAGTCCAGGACGGTCCGTCTAATTGAAAGGTGGAGAAAGGGAGTTTCCCGTGAGAACTACCTTATCTCTGACGGAATGGTCTACTTGGTATTGAGAAAAGAGTGGGGAAATAGTTCCATACAAACTATTTCCTCCACTAACTAAAATATGCATAGCGAAAGTCACTTGACAAGAAGAGTGAGGACTCCTGTGGGGTCGGCATGCCGCTTGCTCATACACGAAGCATAGGCAAGATAGGTGAACAGTGAGAAACATTTAACTAAAAGTTGTTTTGACTGATCTCCTACGCATCAAACTGGTAGTAGGATAACTCCCGTGCGTTCATCTTAATACTTGTTTGATTTGGGGATCAACTAACGAGGGAAGGAATGAGGAGATTGCGTTTGGACAGTACAAGGATACTCTCATGTGAGTAACCCTACTACTTGTTTGGGTATGATTGATGGATGACATAAGTAATTGCTAATGATTTATCTGTTTAACATTGAATGAGGTTATGGGAGACTCTCGTGGGGTCGTCCTATCGCTTGATCAAAGGAGTGGTATTCGCAGTCATTCGGGTAGTAGTAGGATAACTCCCGTGGGGCCATCATGTTACAACCTCGGACCTGAGTTGGGATAATTAACTGGATTTAACTTTATTTTTGCTCATGCTCAATCGATGATCATACTCGATAGCCCGGTCATTTCCATACTATATCACCCATATACAGTTTCCGCCTAGCAGCGTATGCATCATCATATCCTTGAATCACATAGGCGTGCTGTGTTAACTTATGTATCGCGTCATTATGACCCTTACTTATTAGCTCTTATTAACCATAAGCTTACAAGTGTTATTGGATGAAATCTTTGTGCATTTGAACTGTCTATTTGTTACATGACCAACAGAACTTCCGTATGATTATTGTAACTTAGTTTTCTATGCATAGCATTATTATTATTATTATTATTATTATTATTAATGTTATTATTATTACTATTATTATTACTATTATTATTATTACTATTATTATTACTATTATTATTATTACTATTATTATTACTATTATTATTATTTTTATTATTATTATTTGTTGTTGTTTCATTACCTACACCTTTGTTCTGATGTGATTGCCAGAGCAATCAGACATGTGCATGTGAACCCCGTTCCTAGGTAGAGCCGTGATCACCTTCGTGCACGGTGGCCTAAAGCAAGTCTGAGTGTAGATTGATTGATGTATGGATGTAGGACGGGTGACAGGATAAGGCTCCAGGGTGAGGAACATCCTATTACTCGTCTCTACGTGTGTACATATCTTAGATAGTTAGGTTGACAGACTGAAGATGGGTTACTCCTGTGTGGGTCATCCCATGGTCTGTCTAGGTCTGAACCAGTTAGACTAATACAAGTGGTGTGATACTCATGTCTGAGTTTTCCTACTTCTTGAGTAAGTATGAGGTGAATGCTTCTGTCGGAGTCTTCTTACTTCATACTCACATTTGATCAGAATATATTTTTGTCCATCGATAGAATTGAAGTTCACATCGCTGAACTTCGTGTAAGACGATAGTGAGGGAGGTGTTGAGATTTTGTGACCTGTGTGTATTTGCAGGCCATTTTAATCAAGGAGACCCGTTATGAGTCTATACAAGTCTAATTGTTGTTGCGTTATGGTAACAGGTTGGTTTACTAACTCAACCTTCACTCACCCTCTACACCCACACTTTGCATCTACCTCTGCACTAAATGACATTTCTGATTTGCAAGTCAGCATCTGAAGGGTGTAAGTTTGATCAAAGAGGTCCTTGAATAACTGAGTCGAAAAGAAAATGTCTGGCAAAGGGGTTTGAAATCGTAAGTGTAATGTGTATGAAAGTGAATGAATGGTTGACTCTGCTAGGATTGTGTACTGTGATGGACACTTGTTTGCAGGTCAGTAAGGCGACCCACCATGTGCCATTCACTCAACTCGCATTGCTTATGCTTACCTGAGCCTCGACTCAGACATTTCATCGACTCGTAACCTTTGTACATTTGGTTTGAGTTTCTGACTTTTACCCCTTTGATGTTGAGTAGATTAGGATAATTGGCAAAGGCTGAGAGCCTTATTCATAATCATTTTTCTTTGAAAGACCATGAACCTATCTTTTATTTTTGATGTGTATTTGACAGGCCATGAACCTATTTTTATCTGTGATGTTTGCTGAAAGGCCAAGACCCTATTAATTGTTTCTCTATCAAAGTCAAAACTCTGTTCATTCTAATGTTTGCATCTGTTTGTGTAAAAATTTAAAAGACATCTCCTTGCCTTTTCAACCTCAACCTTTGAAATGTATTCATCATGTATGTATCGATTTGAAATAATTTTATATAACATATATAATTTACGGTTAAGTTCAGTTAGAATATAATTTAGTATGCGTGAAAGATCGTCAGCCGAGTCGACCTGAATTGTAAGTAGGTCCGGGAGATCAACACCCCGATGCTCGACACGTAAACGGGTCAGTCTTAGGCGTTCAATCGCGTGTATACCTATGCTACGGCGATCGAGAAAACTCCCTCGGCCGACCTACCTCTAAAAAGGCATGTAAAAACCTTCGCATGTGGGCTGATAACTCAGCAGGGATACGCCTACCAGAGGGTGGTGACAACCCCTCGGGTAGAGGTGAGTTGTACCTCGCGACGTCCCGACCAGTCGCAGGGCGTCATGAGAGGTATAGCACGCTCGCACGTCCGGAGTGGTGACTTGTGGTTCTTTTCAACAAAACATCCTGCCTGGCTCTTGCGTGAGGTTCAACGCTCCCCCTCAGGGCGCGGGACCGCCACGCGCGACAGGTGGTGCCGTTGCCAATGACCTTCGATTGCCTGTCGGGATCCTATGCGAACGGACTTGGGTTTGGTAAATTGAAGTCCTCGCTAGACGACAACCTTTAATTTAATTGTCAGCATGATTATCATTAATAATGCAAAATGCTCACCGGCAACGGGTTAACCCGTTGTCGGGGATCTCGCTTTCCAGCCGAGGTCCTCAGAGAACGAACTCGAGTTTGGTAAGACGATGATTACGACAAAACGACAACCTTTAGATAAGCTAATATCGCTTGTGACACGTGAGTTGAATTACCGTTGGACTAGACAATAAGAATGTTATATGCAGGAGTGTGAAGTCACACCAACAATGCGGACATAATCGCATTGTTCGGAACTTCAACTGCCTAACGTCCTTAAAGAACGGAAGAGGGTATAAGATAGTTAGGACTTTATGTCAAAAATATAACTAGTGAATGTAATACTCTCACATAGTAGGTTGATATTAGGTTAACAACTTGAGGGAGGTGTCTACGTATGCTGGATCCTTCCTTTTGTTTACATAATCGGATGATTTATCTGTGTAGGCGCGTTTGTCAACTTAAGTTGTTAAGAGGTTAATTACTGTAATTGACTCTCATAAATTACTAAAGAGTCGATGAGGGATAAGCGCGTGACTAACTATTCCGTTTATTTTTAGCTAATGTACAGTGACTTAAGTAAAATTTGCTTTCGTACTACTTACCTTATCTATATCTGCTTAGCCATGTAGAAGTTGTAGGTTTATGACGAATTTTTGTTCCTTGTATGATGGAGCCTTTCGTGGAATCGTCACGTTGTTTTCATAAACTAACTGACGTAAATGATGGGATACTCTCGTAAGAGTTACCCTGCCATTCACCCGACTAAGTAATGATCTGGTGAAGTGTCTGTCCGACTTCGGCTTTGGTAACGGGAAGATGTCGTGCGTCTCTCCATTACTTTACGAAACTAGATCTAAGAGGTAATCCGGTACTCCCGTGGGGTACAAGGATTCTAGGCTAGGACGACTAACATAAGCAAAGGTAGTAGGAGGCTCCCGTGGGGCTCTCCTAGTCACCTATCGGACTAGGCTTGAAAGGGAATTAAGTACTCACCTCGTGAGTACAATAACTCCTAAGTCTAGGACGGTCCGAGCGATTGAAAGGTTGAGAAATGAAGTTCCCGTGAGAACTACCTTATCTCTGACGGAATGGTCTACTTGGTATTGAGAAAGGAGTGGGGAAATAGTTTCACACAAACTATTTCCTCCACTAACTAAAATATGCATAGTGAAAGTCACTTGACAAGATGAGTGAGGACTCCCGTGGGGTCGGCATGCCTCTTGCTCATACACGATGCATAGGCAAGATAGGTGAACGGTAAGAAAAATTTAACTAAGAGTTGTTTTGATTGATCTCCTACGCATCAAACTGGTAGTAGGATAACTCCCGTGGGGTCATCCTAATACTTGTTTGATTTGGGGATCAACTAACGAGTGAAGGAATGAGGAGATTGTGTTTGGACAGTAGAAGGATACTCTCATGTGAGTAACTCTCCTACTTGTTTGGGTATGATTTTTTTTTATGAATGACATAAGTAATTGCTAACGATTTATCTGTTTAACATTGAATTAGGTTATGGGAGGCTCCCGTGGGGTCGTCCTATCGCTTGATCAAAGGAGTGGTATTCACAGTCATTCGAGTAGTAGTAGGATAACTCCGGTAGGGTCATCCTGTTACAACCTCGGACCTGAGATGGGATAGTTAACCGGATTTAACTTTATTTATGCTCATGCTCAATCGATGATCATACTCGATAACCCGGTCATTTCCATACTATATCACCCCTATACACTTCCCTCCTAGCAGCTTGTGCATCATCATATCCTTGAATCACATAGGCGTGTTGTGTTAATGTCTGTATCGCGCCATTATGACCCTTACTTATTAGCTCATATTAACCATAAGCTTACAAGTGTTATTTTGCATGTGCTGTCATGCATAAAAATTCGTGTGTTTTGCTGCCAAGACGCGAAAATTAAAAATCAAGAAAATAAGAGAAAGGCGACAAGAAAATTCTCTTAATAGGCTTATTGACTTCATAGAGTAGGAGAGAGAATTAAAGGAGGAAGAAGAGAAAGAAAAAAAAAGGAGAATGGTATAGGGTTGTACGTTATCAGGGTCACTAGCACAAACATACAATCTCCGCTGATAAAATTACTTAGTACCTTTTTACATGGAATACTATACCGCTCATTACCTTGCTCGAGTCGCTTTCCTGTATCCATCCGATGATAAGATTATACTCCTCCCATATTCATCCTACCTCATTGCAAATATTTGACCGTCACAATAACTTATGAACTAAAATAGGTACTCTCTACCGGATCGACTGTCATCGTGATGGGAAGAGGTATCTAACAATAACCTATGAACTAAAATTAGGTACTCTCTACCGTAACGACTGTCGTCGTGACGGGAAGAGGTATCTAACAATAACTTATGAACAAA
>BFEA01000155.1:342202-379593 GCA_003427395.1 Chara braunii | reverse complement strand
AGAGAGAGAGAGAGAGAGAGAGAGAGAGAGAGAGAGAGAGAGAGAGAGAGAGAGAGAGAGAGAGAGAGAGAGAGAGAGAGAGAGAGAGAAAAAGCAAAAAAAAGACAGAGAAACAGAGATCGGAAACGAACGGTGTGTGTAACCTTTTGGGCTGGCATGTTGGAACTGCCTGTGCATTCTGCATTTCACAATGTGCTTTGGCCATCCAGCCTTGATATCTCCATACACCTCTGCCTCCCTCTATGTTTTACCCTTGTTCCCTTCACACCACATACCCTCACCACACCAGCTCTCCTTGCCGCGGCGTCCCCGCGGTGGGCCCACTAAATTAGCTTAAGGAGTCATTGCATAGAGATCCGATTAAATTTATCGAAATCTTGACAAGAATATGAATAGATTCAAACTCTATCGTTTGGCTAAGAATTGGAAGTTGTATCATGTAAAAAGGTAGATATAAGTCTAGCTACTTAAATAACTATCTTCTGTAATACTACACTCAATTTATTCAGAGTATGAGAGTATCCACTTGAGGGTTATCCAACTCCTCGAATTACAGTATTATATAAAGAGTGATAAAACTATTTATTCCCGATATGGAGGATGTGCATGACTGGGTATGACTGAACGTATGTAAAAATGAGTGATATATGGTATGTCTCGTTCCTTGTTGGCTGAAGTTGTAACTGATTATGAATGTATGTATTTATTGATTGCTTGCTGACTGTTTGTACTTGAGTGATTATGTTTATGAATTGCTTTCTTCAATAAGGGTAGAAAAATTGTATGAAATCCACGTTCAACATGGGGCTGGAGGTAAATGGAGTGACCCACCTTTGAAGAGAAGAAATTCTCTCAAGGGTGCAGAATCTGTCATTTGAAAGAATGCAACATTGATTGATACTTTTTCCGAATGGCTTAAAGAGGGTATAAAAAAGTCCCGTAGATGGTAGTGAGACTTATGCCGGAATAATGTTCCTGATCCATAGTGAGGTGTTGTCGCCTTTTCTGATGAGGATATGTGACTACACTATCATCGAAGGGAAGGAAGATGTTTGGGGCCTTGTTAGGACACTGTTTATCGGGAAGGCGACTGTTGTTCGTCATGAGGTAAGAAGTGGTAACCTAACCTTGTGTCGGGCAGGGCCACCTCATCTCTATGGTCACGGCCTTACTAACCTGGAGCATGTGAGATGGGGTCGTTCTACTCTATTGACAGAAAACTGGTAAGGACTCAAAATTGGAATCGGAGGGAGATGTGGTGAGGCTCAGTCTTAGAGCGGGACTCAGGGTCTGAGATGCTATCCCTTTGGTAGGATTACACCTCCCCTCGACACAATATACCTCTATTAAGCAAAAAAGGGAGCAAATAAATGTTATGCCATTGTTATCTTGTATCTTCATTGTATTTGTTCTTGTGATATTTTATTGTAACCATTGTTTTCATTGTTCGTGGAGGTTATTAGTTAATGTTTGTCTGCAGTGATACGATTCAATGCTTTAGATTTTTCATGAATTCCCTTTACAGTTCAAACATTTCCTTGTAATATTTTTTATTATTCACATTATATTATTTTTTTATGGCAGGAGAATGTCGTTTACATTTGTTTTGTAAAAGTGTCGTGAAAACAGGGGGAAAAACCTGCGTACAGTAAAAGTTGTCTATGAATTGTTTCTTCAATATTGGTTGTGTTTTGATTGACATGATATGATATTTTGTTCTTTAATGACCATCTCAAGAAGGTTTAATCCTCCTTGAGTACGTTATGATTAATACTCGGACACGAGTATTATAGATGTATTCGTACGATATGTATTTTCAATATGAAAGACATTTATGATGTCAAATCTTGAACTAGGATGCTAAAAAAAATACCTAAGTGTTCAAGAATGACAGAATGGAATGTGACTTACACAGACTGAAATATGTTTTGCATTTATAATCAGTCATTTCCTTGCCTTATATGGTTATCACTAAAAATGACCCTGAAGAGGGGTATGAAAAAGTTAGAATTTTGAGATACTTGAGAAACCTTGCGAGTCAGGGAAATGTATGTTATGAAAAGGAATGAATGTTCTTTCTTGACATGACAAGAGGTCAAACAAATATTTCTTATACTCTTTTTATGAATGTTTTGGTTGAGGCGACATCTCCATTCTGTTGATTCTCAACTACCGGTGAGGGCGTCGTTTGCGACAGGGAAACCCGCCTGATTCTGGGACCCATCATGACTGACACTTGGTTGTGAGTCACATGTGGTTTTGTATAAGATACGAGTTTTTATCCTCCGCAAGAATCGGCATCTCCATTCTGTTGGTTCTCAGCTGCCGGTGGGGGAGTCATCTACGGCAGGGAAACCCTCCTGATTTTGGGACCCCTCATGACTGACCTGTGGTTGTGAGTCACATGTGATTTTGTCCGCGACAACAATTTCCACGATTATAAGGACTAAGTTTTGGCTAATAGCTGGTGGGGGGCGTCGTCTGCAGCAGGGAAACCCGCCTGATTCTGAGACCCTCCACTTGACTTTAGTCTGTGTTGAAAGTGACATTGTCAACAAGTATGAAATTTTGAAAAAGTAAAAACGTTGAGTTTTTTATTTTAGGAAAGATAATGAGAACTTACTCATTGAGAAAAACTTATAAATGAGATTGACAAAATGTATGACGAAAGTGAAGGAACCTACTTATAAAAAATGAGGTTCATGGACAAAAAAACGTTAATTTAATATTTTTTAAAGGCTTAAAGAATACCTTTGCCCATTTGTTTTTGTGAGCGTCCAAAATGAGTAGCTTGGGTGTGACATTAGATGACCTGTGAAATTGAGATTAACAGGGCTCACAGAGAAGTACATGTATTATTTTGTACTGTATCCTTTGTCAAGTGGTGTTATCGATCTTGTCACATTTCATCAATTGATTTGATTTTGGGAAACGATGTAAAGGGGAACTGTATGAACGATTGTGATAAACGTCCTTAGCGACGGGGACGTCGCTTAATAGGGTCTGGGAATACTGTCGGACCAAATACCCTTACAAGGGTATTTGGCCATGCTTTTGCATTTAACACAATGACGACGTCGGCTACCATGACGGAGCCAGTCTGGGATGAAAAGTATGTGCGTGCTTTAGCGTCACACTTGAAACGATTTCCTCGACCTTTGAGGCCTGGGCGAATCGGTGAGAAAATTTTGAGAATATGTGCGCGCGTTGTTATGACGCGCGCTGTAATGGTTAGGATTAGCAGTAATACCCTCTGACCGAAAGGATCGAGGGGTTGATTGAGTTAATTCTGTGTCGGGTAGATCTACGACACACACTGAAACTTGTTTTGATACCTGTCTACCTACCAGTACTAGGACACCTAAAAATGCCAGTTTTTGTCTTCCTCTACTCGGCCTCCAAGTCGGATACTCGGCACATCTACCTCTACTTGGTGAGGTCCTTGACTTACCTGCCACTTGAGTGTTTTCCCCGCCACGAGCCTCAATGTCGCGGCCACGGCTGAGTACCATCCCTTCGGGCCTTCCAATTAAGCAAGTACCCTGACGGGTCGCACACACACTCAAGCCGACAAGCACTCAGGCAGGCATGCCGGCCGACAGGTATGAACGCACGCAGACTTAGAAACGGGCTCAGACCGCTAGGTGGACTGAGCCCCACTTCAATATATACCTGAGATGCTCCTCTTCTAACCGAAGTAGGAGCTAGCTCAGTGGGTTTCCGTGCGGTTTGGGAATCAGATGACTCGGGGATCGAATCCATCCGACCCCGAGCTAGCTTGTTTTTGACAAAGAGCTCTTCTTTGGTTTCACCCGGGTTCAATAGGCCGGGACTCGAACCCGCGACCTCAGTAATAGCGTTAGTTAGAGTTGGTAGAAATGGAATGAGGCAAAGACCCGACAGTAGTTAGTTGTTGGATTTGTTTGTTTTTATTTTATTTTGTTCTTCGTTGTTTTTGTTTTAATTTTAATTTTATTTTATTTCCCTTATTATTTCTTATTTCCTCATTTTTTCCCTGATTCCGTGGCTACTCCAAGACGCGAAAGATTCACTTCCGTGAATATGCATAGGATGGTCGGGCAAATTCGTTTCCACGATATCTGCTCGACTCCGAACACAGCAGCCCGAAACTCCGGTCCACATGCTCGAGCTGAGTATTCGATGAGCGACACAGTGGGCGCATAGCAGCACGCGGAGAAGTGACATAGGGAGGAGCGAGAGCCGCGCGGGGAGGTGATGGAAGTAAGCGAAGAAAACGAGGATGGTTGTGCGAAAAAGGGAAGGCGACCGAGCAGAAGAAAGGTGGCACGCAGGGGAAAAAAAAGAAGGAGAATGAGAAGAAGAAGAGGAAGAAGAAGAAGAAGGAGAAGAAGAAGAGGGAGAGAATGAGAGGGGAGGAGAGGATACGTACCCCTTGCAGTCGGTGATGGGGATGTCCCGGGCGAGGATTCTGGGACCTCGTGCTTGAGCTACGAAGGACTCTGTACACAGGCCTTCGGTGCTTCCCCATGTCCAGGGGGGGGTAAGCGCCTACAATAGTAACAACGACGACGACTACTACGATGATTATGACAACAATGACTATGACGAAGATGACCACTACGACGACGACGACTATGAAGGCGGCAAAGGACGAAGGGAGAGAGAGACAGTTGAGTCTCTAATCACACAAACCACTCCCCTATACTCCCGCTAGTTGAATATGCCAAATCGAATGAATCTACCGCTAGGACATGGAAATAAACACTACCACTATCGTTTGTTTGTTTGTGTGTGTGTGTGTGTGTGTGTGTGTGTGTGTGTGTGTGTGTATGAGAGAGAGAGAGAGAGGTAGCTGATTGACGCAGGGTATGGCAGGGATATGCACGCTTGTGTTCGCGTGAGTGTGTGAGTGTATCTTAGTGTGTGTGTTGTGAATGTGAGTGTGTGTGTGTGTGTGTGAATCGCGCGACAGATTCCCAAAGTCGAATGAATCTTTCGCTACTATGTGGGAGTATACACAGCCGTGTTTGTTTGCTTGATTGCGCGCGTGCGGGTGTGTGTTTGGGTATGAGTGTGTGAGTGGGTGTCTCACTGTCGATCTCATGGTACTTTAACCGGTAAAACGAGTAAAATAAAAATGAGCAAAATAAGATTAGTAAAAATGGGATGAATCGACCACTACAAATCGGATATGTGCGCTCTGACACATGTGTGTGTGTGTGTGTGACCGCGCACTATGGTTTGGGTGTGTGTGTGTGTATGTATGTACGTGTGCATGAGTGTGTGAGGGTGTGTATGTGAAACATGTGGCATACTACGTGGTGCTTCCCTACATAGGATGAGAAAGATCGAACGGATCTACCACTAGAATGCGGAAATTTTCATTACTACACACATGTGTGTGTGTATGTGTGTACGAGAAGGAGAAAAGATCGCGTGATGAGAAGAGAATGGAGGACTGGAGAAGGGAAAAACTTACCTGTTTCAAGATTCCAAGGTCATCGTTGTGGACTGTCCGTTTCCTATTATTATTATTATTATTATTATTATTATTATTATTATTATTATTATTATTATTATTATTATTATTATTGTTCTCTCGAGCTTTATAACTTGACGATGAGTATGGCTACCTACATTTGAAGATGGAGAAACGAAGGGGAAGATGCACGTGAGGAGGGGAGAAAGGTGAGTGCAATGAGGGAAAGAGATGGGTACTCACCTGGCCATGTAGTTTATAATGCGACGATTCCGGCGTGAGACTTACCAAGTGATTGAGGCCAACGGCGTTGGCCGAAATCTTATCGTACTACGGGGAGTTGTTGATGTCACCAGTAGCATTGTAGATTAGGCTAGGTAAGATCTGCCATTCGTAGTCTGGGCGCTGAGCGCCAGATAGGATATCTACATTGGTTCTTCGTTGATGATGATGATGAGACTATTCCAGCATTGTCAATTATGAGCGTTTGGTGTGCTCGTATTTGGTGAAACTTGTGATGCAATTGTGCTATTGGTTCGAGGTCACGATTATCTGGTCTCTTGTGTATGATGCTGTTTGGTTTCTTAAATCCGCTATCGTTCGTTTGCCTTGCATTATTATTATTATTATTATTATTATTATTATTATTATTATTATTATTATTATTATTTATTATTATTATTATTATATATATATTTTATTATTATTATTATTATTATTATTGTTGTTGTTGTTGTTCTTCTTCTTCTTATTATTATTATTTTGTTATTATTACTATCATTACTATGATGTTTTCATCATACTTATAATATGTAGTAGTCAAAGTGTTAGGGGGAAGACAAATAATCTGGTGGTTTTAAGGGAAGGAGGCGAGAAGGGTTTATCAAGGTTTGATTGAGGGTGACGAGATACGTACCTGGTTCATAAAGAGAGGTCGGTTGTGGTGCTGACAATCATGTACATTGGTCTTCGAGAGTCCAAGTGAGCCTGTTGCGTGGACCGGCTGTAGGTAGGATAGTTGGGCAGAGTAGGTTGGGCGCAGGGCGCCAGACAGAGAGGAGCGACTGTGGATATTGCGTTGGTGTGGCCTACGGTGTCGTGCCAAATACCCTTACAAGGGTATATGGCGTACTTTTCGCAAGTAGAACGCAGCGCGGCCTCGACAATGGTTGATGACGCAAGCGTGGGGAGAAGGTAAGTCCAGGCGTGCATGAGACCGACATGCGCGATGTAGCGACGGCAAAGTGAGGACGTCCGGAGTGAAAGGGAGAGCGATGTCACAGTCTGGCGGCAAGGCCCTCCCTTGTCTATCGCCACATTTGTTTGATTTTTATTTTTGAAATGTTTATTTTTATTTGATTACTTTAAACTTTTAGCCTTTGATAAGTGTCGGTTCTGAGACCCGCAGCGGAGCTGACGAGTTTTAGTCCGGTTGGTACACCGGTGGACCGGCGAAGTAGAGGGCTAAGTTCTAAGCCTCGCTGCAGTCAGGCGGTCGGGGTAGCCGGGAGCTTTACAGCATAAACCAACACTATTACTTCTTAAAACTACTATTTCACTTGTTTTCGTGAGGCAGCACCGGGGCCTTGCCCCTACCTTTTGGTTTAAGGTGCGGGCCTTTGTGGCCTGTCCGATCCAAGCGAAAGACATTGCCTGACGGGGACGGCACTATAGTGGGTGCGCCGCTCGCCGTTCATGGTCTGCCGTGAAGAGGGTTGAGTGTGGGCATGCCCACCGGGATGTGAAAGATAATGACCCATGTCTGGGCGGGGGCACCGGTGGGAGGCTGCCGCTGTTTTGGCTGTGCGGCAGGGCTATCCCAACGGCTGTTCCCATGGGACAAATTTTACTTCGCCCCGACGTTTCTCATTTGAGTGTTTGCCACTACCACCAAGATCTGCATCGAGACAGCCTCACCGAGGCTCAAGCTGCAGGCTTGCAGTAGGTCAGGGGGGGCCACTAATGGAGGCTGCCGTAGTTTTGGCTATACAGAAGGCTGGCCCAGCAGCAGGGTCACATAAAACCCGCCCCACTCCGGTCTTCAATGTTCTCATTTGAGTATCTACTACTACCGCTAAGATCTGCACCGGGGCACGCTTCACCCAGACTCACGTTGTTGGTTCAGCAGTGGGCCTGAGCACTTCCATGTGCTGCAGCACCATCCGCCCGAGGTCGAGAGGTAAGTTGTCTCGCATACCAGAAAATCAACTTGCAAAATCACCGTCCCACGGTAGATGCCAAAAACTATCATTGCGGTGCCCGGGTTAGTGCGCAGATTACTGAAGACGGTAGCAGCAGCGTAGGAGGGGCATATGCCGGGCACTGCACAACGAGGGAGGTTGGAGGCAACGGACCGCTGCGGAGGGGCTGGCCAGGCAGGGCTGCGTTAGCAACAACAAGCAACACTAAGGCAGGGAGGATGGCGAGTGTACCTGGACAGGAAGAAGTGCTGAATGCATGCAGGACAGAGGGGGCGCAACGCGAAGGGAAGGCGGAGAGAAGTGCTGCGGGCGGAGATGGTGAAGGCAGCTGGCAGCGGGGAGGGGGCATCGCAGAGAGGCTGAGTAGCAAGGAGCGCTGAAGCTGGGTGGTAAGGCTCGGAGTGACGGGCACTAACGCAGGGCAGTGGGGTAGCGAAAGATGGGAGTGAACCTGGGCGGGATCTGCGCCGGGGTACAGTCAGAAATGAGAACGGAGATGGCAATGGGAGAAGAGCTGCCATCGGGCGAATGCAGAGGAACATTTAGTTTTGATGATAGAGCAAGAGAATTAGAGTTAGTAAAGAAAAGAAAGTCTGCGGAGCTATGGCGGAGAGAAAAGTGGTGGGGTGGAGGCAAAGTCTGTGTAACTTGCCCGTCTCCTCATGAAAACGGGCAAGTAAAGATGTTATTTCAAGGTTTTGGGACTGGGCGAATGAGATGGTGGAGTCAGAATGGTGGATAGAAGACTGTAACGAGAGTTAGTAAGGAGATGAGCTGCGTGGGGATGTCGAGAAGGAAGAAGATGAAGAGGATTAGAAACGGGGATCTCGTTCGATCCTCTTCGGAGTCAGGTGGAATAAAAGCCTGTCTAGAGATTCTAGAGTGCTGCGAATCAGTTGGTAGGGCTAGATTTAGGTAGGGAGCTGCCATTTTTGTACTCTGAAAAAGTGAAGCTGCGCCCGGGAAGAAGAAACTATCAAAGTGCCAATGTACCTTTCCATTATCAAGCTGAAGATTCAAGCCGATTTCTTTCAGCCTAGCAGTGGAAGTAGTAACTTTTTATCTCTCTGCGTACTTGACAGCAAGGGGAGCAGGGGGTTGAAGAAACAAAGCTTGAGGAGAGAGGAGGTAAAAAGGGAAGGGAAATCTTACCTGCCCGCCCGCGTTGTGCTGCCAAGTCGTATGAACCCGGTCGGGATTTCGACCAGATACTTTGGGTATTCAGAATGATGAAGAGTTGGGGGTGCGTAGCTTGCTCGATCTTTGGGGAAAGCGGGCATGGTAAGAGTTGAAGTCGAAGTTCTCGAGGCTGGACAACCCAAATATGCAGTTGGATTAGGAGGAGAGGTTGCGCAGAGGAGACATGTGTGACATGGTTAAAAAGAAGCGGGCGAGGCTGAGAAAGAAGGTTGACGAGAAGAGAAGGTTCACCTACTTTGCTATGCGTTTGGTTCAGTGATCCTCATTAGTTGTCATAACCATTGGGTGCGTCAATACGATTCCTAAACAACTCGTGGTAACCGGGCGCGGTCATAATAACCGAGGCTTTTGATCGGGAGATTGACTTAACGGCGGGAGTGCACCTGCTCACGTTCCAACGGAGGATTCATTCGGATTTTGCTCACGCTAGCGATGGGGTTGGTGCGTTGCTCAGCATGTCAGCCGAATGCGTCATGCCGTGAGCGGTACTGTAGCCGCACATTGAGTAGAAAAGGGCGAGGAATGAAGGGAGCGCCTATCGCTTGCTGCAGACAATTAGGTGGACAAACGACGCGTTCGAGCTGTGAGGCGAGGAAGTTCGGGTTCCCACGTGTGCAATACCCACCACAGTAACTGCAAGTATTATTTACATGCCATACGGGTTGGTTTTCAACCTGGGTCACGAAGTCACGGTCAGTAGGCTTCAAGTTACGGTTTGTACCGCTGCTGGGCTGTGCTGCTGTTTTCTTTTTCTCTCCTCCTGCGGAATGCTTGTTCGGCAACACTGAACACCATTGTGTGTTGTGTACTGCGCTTGGTATGGCTTACTGCTGCGAATGACAGTTGTGTCTCGCTGTGGGTCACAGAGTACTGTTGCTGCAGGCTGCTGCCGGTATACACTGCGTTTGGATACGGCTCGTGCCATACACCTTTTTTATCATGGCACGACAATATTAGTGTTTGGTACGGTAATCTGTGCAATACGTACTGGCCGCGCACGGTTGTTATACGTGCGGTATTTTTATGGGATTCTTGCTGTATTTTTACGAAGGGAGTGAACGCAGTCTCCCTAGGCTATACAGCAACAGTTGGATCTAAGACAGAGGGACTGCGGAATGGCTCATTAGCGGGTGCGCCACTCATCTTGATGCATGGGATAGCAAGAAAATGAGCTGCGAGTCTTTGCATACTTACTTATTGACCAGGGTGCCGCTTGCTCCACCAATCAAGCTAGCTGCAGACTACAATGAAGAAGAAGGGAAGAGAGTACCTACCTGGCAAGGTTGCAGCAACAATAAGTCTGAGGTCGGGAGGGGGTATTGCTGTGACTGAGAGGACCATCAGAAAAGTCAACAGTTAGTGGTCTGGCTTCAGTTGACCGAGCAGTTGCGCTTGTTGGCCACCATTGCGGGGCCCTCAGGCTTATGAAGATGACAAGGCCCTCTCCAGGAAGTTGAGTTGTCCCTCTCCGGTATCTCGAGAGTCTGAAACCCCGTACTTTTGCCCTTCTTACTCTAAGTATGATCTTGTTCGGAGAGGAAGGCGGCAGGCAGGATTGCAACCCGTAAGACCGCAGCAAGACTCTGTGGGGAGTCAGCCCATCGATTGCGGGAGCTCTGCCGGAACTCGGGAGGAGTTCTGGAGGCAGGGAATTGAAAGGTAATTTTTGCTCTCCTCTATAAACCCAGTTATAGCCCCTATTTGTACTACCTATTATGTTTTGACTGAGTATACGGTGTGCAGCCTTACTTTGACTTTTGTTTGACTTTCAGGATGCTGAATCAGACTAAGTAAAGGAATGTCTGCTCAATTTCAGTTTCAGCTTTATTGATTGTATGAAATGAGATTGCTAAAAGGAATTGCATCTGGGGAAGGCAGGATGGAGGGTTGCTTTGATTGAGGGTTTGATTGGGTCATTAAGGCTGGGAGGTCCCCATGAGTTGGGGAGACTGAGCGCTATGTTTATTTTGACTTGAGTGGAGCGTCAAACCCTTCTATAAGTTTAGGGGGTCTGATTGCTCTGGTGGCTGGGAAATCCCCATAAGTTTGGGGAGACCCGGTGCTGTGGTTCTGCATGGAGGGTCAGGCTGTTCTATAAGTTTAGGTGGCCTGACTGCTCTGACTTATGAGGGCCGATGTGGTTGACTTTTTAGGGACCAAATGCATTCTGTAAGTTCAGGTGCCTTGGTCGCCTTGTTTATTTTGGGTTTTCTCATGTTTATCTGGTTCTGAACGAGGAGGTCTAAGTTGTTCTATAAGTTTAGGTGGTTTAGCGTCTTCCTGCTTTTATTATAAGAAAATAAACCTGACAAAGGGCAGATTGTTCTGTAAGTTCAGGTGATCTAGCCCAATGCCACGCACATATTGGATCAAAGAGAAACAAATCAGACAGAAAGTCAGACTGTTCTGTAAGTTCAGGTGGTCTGACTCAAAGCCTCGCACATGTAGGAACCCAAAAGTTATAACTTGGCTATATTTTATTATTACTCTATTTAAGAACATGCTAATCAGACCGTTCTATAAGTTTAGGTGGTCTGACTATAGCCTATCACAACTTGAAAAGAGTATAATTAAAGAGTAAAATCGATGGTAAGTTGGAGCAGGCTGAACTTAAGTTAGTTCAGTCCTATGCAGCCTTAGAAGACAAAGGGGAAGACAAGTATATATAACTTGGATACCTTAAACAAGTTCATGGCGACTAGAATGGTCTAGTCATATGCCCAAAGAAGAGAGAAGTAGTTGTGCCCTTTGTTTTGTGTATACTCTTTGGTTGGGTTAGACACATTCCATAAGTTTGGGTGGCATGACTTTATGCCGTATGTAAGTTGGGGTAAAATGGTTAAATCACTGAAAGACTATGAACTATTGTTTGCCAAGAATCACTTGCGGATGGTGAAAGTACTTACCTTTGTGGTTTGACCTGCATGTGACCGAGTGAGGTTACTACTCAGTCTGAGTTTCAGTTTGATAGGTAGTTGCTTTAGATGCTCGCCATGTGCTAGAGCCATAGAAGTTAGTTTCAATTCTTGCATTTTCTGAGCTAAGTTTATTTTACTTAGATCAAGTTCTGCATTTTCTGGGATCATTTGTTATACTTGGTCTTGTATAAATTTTGGTAAGCCACTTTCTCTACGGGAAACGCTGCCGAAATTTCTACAAATCCAAGGAGTTAATCAATTCTTGACTTGTCAAAGTTCTTGTATTTTCTTTATATCTGAATTAGTAAAAATCTGGAAAGTCTCCTTTTCTAGAGGGAGTGCTGCCCAAATTTTTGCTAATTCAGGGAGTTAGACAAAATTCGACTTTGAGAAGTCAAAGTTAGTTTCAAGTTTTGGACTTAGCTTTGTATAAATCTTGGACTACCATTTTTCCAAAGGGAGTGCTGCCGAAATTTTTACAAATCTGAGGAGTTGTTAAATTTTGTCTTGACAGAAACTCGAGTTATTATGAGTTCAAATCTGAGATAGTATAAATATGGAAAGTCCCCTTTTCTTAAGGAAGTGTTGTCCAAATTTTTACTAATTCAGGGAGTTAGACAAAATTTAACTTTCTTGAATTAGAGATTATTTCTGCTTTCATATTTGAACTTTGATAAATTCTGGAAAGACATTTTTCCTACGAGGAGCGCTGCCGATTTTTTTTTAGTTCAAAGGAGTTAGATTATATTACGACATGTGGCGATTCTGGTAATCCACCCTGGATTGTGGTATGGGGATTATTCTCCAAGGGCTTATTGTTTTAGCATGGGGTGTTGACCTGTCTTCTGTTACAGGTCCTTTTGATCATTTGACTCGGGATTTGGATTAGTTTCAGCTTGATCCTACGAAAATCATTTTCTGTTATCACTGATAACATGTCGGTTGGTTGATAGCCGATTCATCGGCTCACGACACAACTTTGCTTTTACCTGTACCTTAGTGTGACGCCCTAGCCCTAAGATTGGATATGTCCCTGTGAAGGATTTAACCGATTTTCTTTTAATGACCATTATCAAGGATTGATGTGATTTAGGAAAAATGGAACATGGGATGAGACTTGAGTGTGAGGTGTGGTGTGAGTTACAAGGAACAGTGAGGTTGACGACATGGGTGTGTGGCAATGTGGCTGTTTTATGTGGTTGTGTCTTACGCAGGTCAGTGTTTTTGGAGCATGTGTACCGGTTCACTTTGGTGGCAGTGAGAATGACAACCATGTGTTGCGCGATCTGCATACCTGATGGGTTTATGTTTTTCATTCTTTTGTTGTTATCTCGATATCTGATGCGATATATAAATGATGGGATGGTTATTTATTTATTGGATGATTTTGCTTGTTAATTTTTATAGTTGGACGTTGTAGTCCGTGGCTGCCGTCAAAGTCAAACCCCTTGACTTCTGCCCAGGCCTGGAGTGGGGCTCATCTCCAAGGCAGTAAGAGGCGAATGCCACCACAGGTACGGACCTGTGTACCACTCACTCTGCACAGAGTGCAGAAGAGTGCAGAAGAGGGTGTGTGGTCTTCAACCACGCTCGGCGGTTGTCCAACGTCGAAAGATTAACCCTCGAAGCGCGTGTCAGCCAACACTTGAGCGTCGAATGCGACCCTTGAGATTAACGAGGACCGCATGAGTATGGGTACTACATGGTACGCCATCACTGTGACTGCTTCCGTACGTTGACATTGCGAATCGACATGAGTTAGCCCTGCGTCCGCGCGGTTTTATACTAAGTCTCGCGTGAGACGCCCATCCGATTTCCGCGTCGGAAAGTTATGGGATGACTGCTAAGGGACTAGGAGTGTTATCGTGTTATTTGTTTCGTGTCCTTCTGTATATATGTATGTGTAGGTGTGTGTGTTCTTATTTTTATGTCCTATAGAGTGGTGTGCGCGTGGTGTGTGGGATGCGTCCTAGTAGACCGACCACGAGCCGCGCTTGGAACTTCAGCCCCCCCAAGATGTCGGTTCGCGTGCGAGTCTGATAGAGGTGTATTACCGCGCGTACCCCCTATTCTACAGCAAACGAGAAACGCCCTCGGCTGGTCCACCTCTGCGATTGCAACTGATCAACTTTCACATTGTGGACTGGTAGCTCGGCGGGGATACGCCCACCGAAGGGAGGTGACAACTCCCGTAAGGTGGAGGCAAGTTGTGTCTCACGTAGGCCCTATCCTGTCGTAGGGGCTCGCGTGAGGTATGGCTGGCGCACTCGGCCGGAGCGACTTGCGGAAGCTCTATGTATATTTGTGACGAAGGATTAAAAACCAACTCCTGCGTGACGCGACCGGGAGGGTCCCGCACTACCCTTGTGCAGTGTCGGACCGATGCGCTCGACAACGGGCTTAAACATTGGCTCATTACTTCATTGTATTGCTCTATATGGATGGTTTCTTGGTGCATTTGTACTCTCTGCTTGGACACGACTACTTGGATATTTGTGTGATTTGTTTTTTTGTATATCGTTCACACTCATATTCCTTGCATATTATATTATTATTATTATTATTATTATTATTATTATTATTATTATTATTATTATTATTATTATAATCAGACTTGTCTTTCCTCGATGTCCAGCATGCATGCAACCAGATGACGAACAAATTGGCAGTTTGCGCCCACACAAACTCGGAGAATACGAAGCCAAGAATATAAATTAGATTCAAACTTGTTTCGGTCGACTATGGCCCATCACTATACTCCCATCAGATTGTGCACACACACACTGAAAGAAAGAAACAGACAAACAACCATCAAAAGACAGACATACAAACAACAACAGACATACGAACAGATATGCGGACGAACAGGCATCGATAAACAGACATACGGACAAACAGGCAGACAGGCGGCCGTGCCACAGCAACAATGTAAACCAATGGCAGGCCACATCAACAGTATGAACGAGTGGTCTGCACCACATCAATGTGTAGACAGTGTGGCCAATGCCGCGTCAGCAGCAGACGGGCAGCAACACCACATCAGCCCGACAGACAGATACCTGCGCCACAACAACAATATAGACCAGTGGCAGGGTGACAACGACAGTGTAGGCTGATGGTCTGCACTACAGTGGCGGTGTGCACAGGTGGTATCAGCCACAACAACAATGCTGACAGATCGCCGGCAGCGCCATATCAGCAAGGATGAGTGGCCTGCGCCACATCAGCAATGCAGACAGTTGGCAAATGCCACGTCAGCGGAGGCTGACGCTCAGTATAGACAGTGTCGGGCCAGCATGCTGCCACAGTCCTGAATCGTCGTCCACAGTACCAACGCACAGCCAGCGTCAAGCCGGCGTCAAGGCAGCATAATAAGACTGAATGTTGATCACCCGGAGGCCAACCTTATGCAGCGGTCGACAAGGATGACTGGTCTCAGGTCCCCTCCCACACTCGTACGGATTGACTGACAATCGGGGGCTTGAATTGTGTACAGTTGCAAACTTCTCGTTGATCCTGCAGCTGTCTGGGTACCTGCACACAGAAAAAACACAGAGACACGGACATACAGACACAGACAAACGTAGAGATAAACAGATGGACAGACAGACATACAATCACAGAGAAAGTGACAGAAAGAGAAGGGGGGAGAGACGAAGAGAAAGGGAAGAAGGAAACTTACCTAGTCCCCGCTGACTGTCGACCCAGAGTGCTACACACATTTATTATTATTATTATTATTATTATTATTATTATTATTATTATTATTATTATTATTATTATTGCAAGGGATAACCCGGATAAGCCCTCGCGGACCCTTATCAGACATGCACGTGTTCTGAGTTGCGGCCCTCAGCAGACCTCGTGCCGCCCTAAGTGAAGGCGGGCTTGAGTATCCATGAGAAGGGCTTGTCTCAGCGTCCTCCGAGGTGGGTCTCAGATAGTTGCTGCACTCTAGCAGGTTGAAGAACAGCCTGGGCCTCACCCTGGGCTCTTCTCGAAGTAGCAGTTGCGTCAGGCAGCTGAGCCCCGGACGTGGGTTGTCGTGCGTTGGGCACATGCAGTGTGGAGCCGACACACCACGAACTGGCCATGGGCCAATGAGAATGCAGCTTTGTCATCACATCCGCCCCACGGGCCTAATGCAAACACAGTAAGCGTTCAGAGTCTGAGTAGATATGAGAGTGCGCAACTGCAAAGGGGCCCGGGCCATCAGCTTTAGACATGGGCCTGGGCGCAGGCCTTGGGGCCCGACCGGAAGCTACCGAAAACTTCCACGGTAAGGCCCAAACAATCCAGCTACAACAGCACCTCCCATATAGGGAGGGAGCCAGCCAGTCCAAGGCATTTTAACCTAGGCAAGCAAAGCAGACACGCTGCTGCAACACTGCGTAAGTATCTACGCATGCGCAAGCTGGCTTGGGGTGCGCTCGTAGGTGTTGAGTGGTGTGAGGCACAGCCGTACAGTGGGGCGCAATAGTACAACGGGGGCAGTAGTACAACAGGGCGCTTGCAACCATAGGCGGACTACAACCCGCTAGGTAGAAAAAAACGGCATCGAATACCGCAAGGATGTGACCTGAAAGGGTTTGAACGTTGGCTAAGGAAGTCATTATATCGCTCTCATTTGGATGAAATCTTGGTGTATTTGAACTGTCTATTTGTTACATGACTAGCAAAACTTCCATATGATTATTGTAACTTAGTTTTCTATGTATAACATTATTATTATTATTATTATTATTATGTGTTAATTTTATTATTATTATTATTATTATTATTATTACTAATTTTATTATTATTATTTGTTGTTGTTTTATTACCTGCACCTTTGTTCTGATGTGATTGCCAGAGCAATCAGACATGTGCATGTGAACCCAGTTCCTAGCTAGAGTCGTGATCACCTTCGTGCACGCTGACCTGAAGCAAATGTGAGTGAAGATTGATTGATGTATGGATGTAGGACGGGTGACATGATAAGGTTCAAGGGTGAGGAACATCCTATTACTCGTCTCTACGTGTGTACATATCTTAGATAGTTAGGTTGACAGACTGAAGATGGGGTACTCCTGTGCGGGTCATCTCATGGTCTGTCTAGGTCTTAACCAGTTAGACTAAAACAAGTCGTATGATACTCATGTTTTAGTCTAACTGGTGCTTGAGTAAGTATGAGATGAAGGCTTCTGTCGGAGTCTTCTTACTTCATAATCACATTTGTCAGACTATATTTTTGCCCACCGATAGAATTGAAGTTCACATCGCTGAACTTCGTGTAAGACGATAGTGAGGGAGGTGTTGAGATTTTGTGACCTGTGTGTATTTTCAGGTCATTTTAATCAAGGAGACTCGTTATGAGTCTATACAAGTCTACTTGTTGTTCCCTTATGGTAACAGGTTGGTTTACCAACTCAACCTTCACTCACCCTCTACACCCACACTTTGCATCTACCTCTGCACTAAATGACATTTCTGATTTTCGAGTCAGCATCTGAAGAATCTAAGTTTGATCAAAGAGGTCCTTGAATAACTGACTCGAAAAAAGAATGTCTGACAAAGGGGTTTGAAAACGTAAGTGTAATGTGTGTGTGAGAGTGAATGAATGATTGACTCTGCTAGGATTGTGTAATGTGATTGACACTTGTTTGCAGGTCAGTAAGACGACCAACCACGTGCTACTCACTCAACTCGCATTGCTTATGCTTACCTGAGCCTCGACTCAGACATTTCGTCGACTCGTAACCTTTCTACATTTGGTTTGGGTTTTCGACTTTTAGCCCTTTGATGTTGAGTAGATTAGGATAATTGGCAAAGGCTGAAAGCCTTATTCATAATCATTTTTCTTTGAAAGACCATGAGCCTATTTTTTATTTTTGATGCATATTCGACAGGCCATGAGCCTATTTTTATCTGTGATGTTTGCTGAAAGACCAAGAGCCTATTGATTGTTTCTCTTTCAAAGTCAAAACTCTGTTTATTCTAATGTTTGCATCTGTTTGTGTAAAAATGTAAAAAACATCTCCTTGGCTTTTCAGCCTCAACCTTTGAAATGTATTCATCATGTATGTATCGATTTGAAAGAATTTTATATAACATATATAATTTACGGGTTAAGTTCAGTTAGAATAGGATTTAGTATGCGAGAATGATCGTCAACCGAGTCGACCTGAATTGTAAGTCGGTCTGGGAGGTCAGCACCCCGATGCCCGACACGTAAACGGGTCAGTCTTAGGCGTTCAACCGCGCGTATATCTATGCTACGGCGATCGAGAAAATGCCATCGGCCGACCTACCTCTACAAAGGCATGTAAAAGGCTTCGCATGTGGGCCGGTAGCTCAGAGGGGTACGCCTAGCAGAGGGTGGTGACAGCCCCTCGGGTAGAGGTGAGTTGTACCTCGCGACGTCCTGACCTGTCGCAGGGCGTCATGAGAGGTATAGCACGCGCGCACGATCGAAGTGGTGACTTGTGATTCTTTTCAACAAAACATCCTGCGTGACACGGCCGTGAAGTTCAACGCTCCCCCTCAGGGCATGGGACCGCTGCGCGCGACAACGGTGCTAGCGGGCGGGTAGCGTTAGCGTTCCGCTGAAGGCCGTCACACGTCGCGAATAGAGTGGTAGGCGTTACCGGGCCGCTTTCCCCGCCGCCGTGACGGGTCGTGGAATACGCGCCGCGCTCTCCTTTCAGGAGAGGGGCTATGCCCGACCGCAGTGACGTTCCCCTGGTAGTCCAGTAGTTCAGAGTAGAGGTAGGAAGTACCTCGAAGACGGTAACTTGGCGATGGTAACCTAATGGTAAAAACACGGAGATGGTGAAAGTGCTATGGAGTGTTTCCCTGCTTAGATACAGAGACGAGGAGGAGGAAGTATCGCACGGTGCAAGGTAGAGGGTAGAAGCCTTGGAACCTGGTTGAACACGGAAGCCAGGGCTTACCATGGTAATGGGTCGATGGGGTGTTGTTCACCCGCAGTGAATACGAAAACTTACACGTACTTATGCCTCATACCGATTTCGGTGGGCAAAAGCCCGTCTGGCGGTAGGGGACCTAGCAGCGATTCACATGAAGCGGAAGTCGAAGGTTTCAGAACTGAGTCGGGAATTGCACCTAGGGGGAGCCACGACAATGTTTTTCGACGGACAATCCTTCTCCCGCAACGACTTCGATGTAGTGCAAGCCCTGCTGCCTCCATGCAGATTGTCGTTTGGAATCTGCTCTGCGGGAGGAACAATTAGCAGCGTCACACGCGATTCACAGAGAGAACTCACCCCTTGGGCGCGAGCTACCTAAATGGCAGTGAGAACAAGGGAAAACGGAAGGGGCGAAACGAGGGCAGAAGGCAAGAGGAACAAGTGAAAACGGAAGGGGCGAAACGAAGGTAGAAGGCAAGGGGAAAAAGGTCGGATCCTGACAACTATGGAAGTAAGCGCATAAGCGATCTCGCTCGGACCACGGACCACGGTGGATGCTCAAAGTTAAACACCAGAAGGAGGGGGGAGATTGTAGGGACGCAGAAGGCTGATACTCAGGGGCTACTATGGAGTAGGGGAGTGAGGACCGAGAGCTACAACCAAGACAAGCAAAACCATCGCGGCTGGAGGGGAGAAAGGAATTTCTGGAAAACCACCTCGTTCACTTACACGTTGCAATTGCAATACGCGGAGGGGAGTCGGAAATCCGTTGGGAATCCGCCTCAAGACCGTAAGAGGTGATGTACAGGAACAATGGCGACGCACGGGAGGGAGGCAGTATCTCAACATCCAAACCCACTCACGCAAGAAGAAAATCTAGACAGAGTGAGAGACTCGGTGAGGAGGTGCTACGATGAGGGGGTATGTCCGGAGGGGATTCAACTGGGTGAGGTCGTGGAGGATGGAGAAAGCAAGAGGTTTGTAGTCAATGAGGCGGTAAAAGAGGTGAAGGAAAAGTGGTTGAAGGAACGATCCGTTGTAGTTATTTTCCAAGGAGCAGCACGAAATCTGGCCCGATAAGTCAAGGAAGATCTCATCAGGGCATACGAGGATGGATGGACGACAAAGCGGTTATTTCATCCGGACACAAGGAGGGGTCGCGTGAAGTTCGAAGGGCCAAATATGGCGTCTTACGTTGCGAAGGCTAAAGAGATTGTCGAGTGGCTGCTGCAACAAGGAGAATTGAGAATTAAGCTGGGGAAGGAAGAATATCTGGTTTCGTTCAAGCCTTGTCTGTCCAAACAGGAGCTCCAGGATGTTCGTATTTAGGAAGCCGAGACAAAATTTTGGATCATGGCACTCTGAGTGCCTCTGGACACCTACTATTACCTGGGAGAAGCGGTGAGAGGCATGTTTGGAAACATAATCGAGATGCACACGCCGGAGTATGACAAGGACAGACCAAAACTAATGAATGTCAAATTTGAAATGCCGCCGGAAGCACGATATTGAATTGATGAAGAATTAATTATTCAATCCCCAAAGGGCCAGCGCTGGAAGGTAGAAGTGGTGTCTCCATACACCGACTGGTGTAGACGCTACAAGTGGTATTTTCATACAGAGGACAACTGCCCCCGGCAGAGAGATGAAGGCCGTGGGGCTAACGGAGAAAGGCAAGGAGGACATAGGGGCCTCTGACAACAGGAGGAGAAATCTGCAAGCTCAACCTTCAGCTCATCCATCGATCCAGCAACCGGCGCAGGGACAAGCACAGCGACAAGACTCGGTATACTCACGACAACAGGGATCGCGTGCCCAGCCGAGTTGGGGGGGGGAAGCGCAAAATTCCCGTCCTCAAGGTGGAGAGTGGGCAGACACAGGGAGAAGATTCGGTCCCCCTTGCCTCTCGATTCATACATCCCATGGCGGTCAGGCTTGGTCTGATATAAGGAACGGGACAAGGGATTATGGTCACCAAGGAGAGGGGAGTCAGAGAAGCCACCAAGGGTGGCTAAGGAATCCAACAGGAGAAAGCCACCAAGCAAGGGAGACAATCCCACCACCTACGCATCCGTGGGAGGCGAGGGAGGAATGGGTGTCAGGAGGTCCGAACACTACCTACCAGGAGAAGGGGCGCATGGTGGGAGGATATCCTAGTTCGTTTGGGCCATCAATCTGGCAGGGACATCGTCCGCATGAGCAGTACTGGAGGGAAGAAGGACACCTGGCGGCGGGCGAAGAAAGCTACTATCTTCAACAGGGGAACCAGGCTCATGCAGCACAACCTCTGCACATCGAACACCCACAACCAAGATACCCAATATCTAACTATGATTGGAGAGGTCTGGCCTCACCTGCACCGTGCATAGGCCCACCCCAGACGGACCTTCTCACCGGAGAGGGGAACGGTGGTCTGTTCAGAAGACGGCAACAAAACAGTAGCACAAGGTGGAACACATGGAGGGAGGATGGAAGGAGAGACAGGGGTAGCTTTGCGCGGTCGTGACATCAAGGACACCCGGACCAGATGACGACAGTAAGAGAAGAGGAAGTGCTAGCGACGGGACACAGAACAACGGAACAGGCGGAAGAGGAACTGGGAATTTGGGGTGACTTATCAAAAACACCTGTCACGTCACGCTCGAGAGTTAGATGGGGGAGTGAATGCGAAGAGGAGGAAGTGGGAAACTCAGGTAACCCAGAATCATCAATGGAAAGCTCGGCGGGATCGGGTTGTAGACAGGAGGAGAAAACAGGAGGGAGAGTGGACAAAAGTAAGAGAACAACGACGGTGGAACGGAACCAAATAGAAACGGTGCAGAGGTGCCTCGTGCCTCTGTTGTGCACCTACACGGAGGATGGTGTCTGCTTCCTAGCTATAGCAGACGGAGAGGGCCAACCGATAATTTCGTCTGTCTCAGTCGAAGCTTCTCCTACGCCAGCGAAGATCCTGGAGGAAACTCGGAAGTTGTATGGACTCCATGTGCCGGTGAGATTAATTCCACACTCTACAATGTCAAGCATCCTCTGCGAAACGGTGCAGGGATACTGCAAATTTTACTTTCCCCTCCTCGACGCCAGAATTCAGCCAGAGTTCAGAGAGTCACTGATTCAAGGAGGGGTCAGGTGGTACCACATGGAGCTAGTCAAAGGACGTAACCAGCAAGAGCTCAAACGAATCAGGATTGTTCCAGGAATTTCAGCATTGTCACCGATTAACATAAATGAGAACCTCCTGGCAAAGGAGAACCTGCACTTCGAGTTCCTGCGGAACGGTCTCACAGAGGAATGACGATCCTCGTCATCAAAGAGCAACTCTTCCAGAGGTAGTTCCCGCGAGTACCGATCGAAGATCACCTCAGGCATGAACAGTACCAGCCAACAACAATCAGGGTCTGCGAAGACACCATCCCGCATCCAATCTCAGGCGGGCAATACCCAGGCCAATGGATCAGATCAGAATGGTTAGTTGGGACGTGTGTGGACTAGGAGACACAAGTGGCAGGATGAAGAGGAGAAGACTGAAGAGTTGGCTGCACAATTGGAGGGCGAACTGCGTGCTGCTACAGGAAACCAAGTTGAATGAAGATAAGCTGAGGGAGTTTGCCCATTGGTGGGAGGGACCTCAGGTCTGGGCACCAGCACAAGACACGAGAGGGGGTGTAGGGATTCTACTGCATCGGGACCTTAACGTAACGATGGTGGACGCGGAAGCAGATATGTGGGGGGGAGGTGGGCATGGATGAAGGTGGAGATTGCCAACGAGGAATGGTGCTTTATGACGGTGTACGTGCCAAATGGAGCGGGTGAGCGTGCCAATTTTTTCAAAAGATTAATGTTGCACGTACCAAGAACGGAAAGGCTAGTAGTGGCAGGGGACTGGAACGTGTCCCTGGATGAAGCACTGCGCGTCGGATCCCCGTCAGCTAATAGAGGAGACGTCAGAGTGCTGCTAGACTTTTGTGAAAAACTGGAATTAGTACATATTCAAGCTCGACCACACAGTTGAAAAAAAAAACCATTTTCGAAGAGAACATGCGACTCCTAGTCACGGTTGACGAAAAGGTCTCCAATTTATGAAGATTTTAGCGTATGTCGAAACGACCACTTAGTAGTGTACAGGAAATGCAGTTTTTTGTATGCAAATAGTACAGTTTTTTTCGGAACCAAATCTAAGGATGTAAAAACTATCCAAAAACCTTGTAAACCAAACAGACGGATTGATAATCCCCGTTCTTTGCACTTATAATAATAAGGAAATAGAAGTTTGAAAAGCTGAAAACGAAGGTAGTAAAATTGCGAGATCCAGAGCAAAGCAAAAATTATCATTGGGAACTAATATCAAATCTCCAAAAGTCGACTAGCTGCGATGAAGTAAATTCAACCGTAACGAAAATTGAAAGAAATCCAAATATGACGTTATAGGCTACGTAGCACTGTGTTTGCGTTCAGAGGAGAGCGCGAACATGTTCCCCCGAACACGAACAAGCTCCAAAAACCCTCCGAACGCGAACATGTTCCCTCGAACACGAACAAGCTCCAAAAACCCTCCGAACGCGAACATAAACAAATATTAAAAAAATAAATTCTCAGAAAAATCTGAAAAAAATATATGTTATGTAAAATAATATTACAAGCAACGTTTGCCTTAGATTCATGCTTAAATTCGTAGCTAATCATGAGTTAACAATCAAAAACTAATTCTTTTATTTTTTTTTTCAAAAAAAAAATTATGTTCGCCCGAACATGTTCATGAGTTGTTCGTGCGAACGCGCGAACACGTTCGCCATTCTACGCAGGTTATAAGCCTATAACAGAAATTTCAAGAAAAAAAACAAAAAGAACAGAATTTCGCTAGAATTTGAATTGACCCTTGGAATTCTATTGAAATTCAATTGCTATCCATTTGGAATTACAGGCCTAAAACGAGTATTGAAAAATGAACGAGTGACATATGAATTTTAGTCGGTAATCTGTCCAGTGTTTATAGCCCTATAAATGCATAATATAACATTGAAAAATCTGATCTCATAAACTGAACGACTTATAGCCCTGTAACTTAAAAAATAAAAGTTGGTTCGACAACGTAAAGACAAATGATTTATTAATCAACACCTAAGCTTAGGGCACAATAGGCGTTTGAAAAATTATCACTGTTTTCGCCTATGTTGCATAGAGTACACGTACGGGGCCTTTCCGTACGACACGTAAAGATAATGTCTGTACGGGATCTGTACGGGAACCTGTACGGAAACCTGTACGTCTTGTACGCCCCAGTAAAAAAAAAAAAAAAAAAAAATCATCAAAAAAATCCGAAAAAATATATGTGATGCAACAACACAAAACAAGCAACATTTGGTCGAGCATCATCTTCAGATTCTCATTAGAATTNAAAAACACTACCAGATTAAAAAAAAAAAAAAAAAAAAACTCGTACGGGGCCCCTAGCGTACGAGTACAAGAGTACGAATCCGTACTCGTACGAGGGTACGTACAAGTGACAACACATGTTTTCGCCTAAACGCAAAAAAAAACAAAAGTACCGGAAATTTTAGTAGGTAATCTGTAAAGTGTTTACAACCCTAAAAATGCATAACACAACATTGAAAATTTTGTTCTCATAAACTGATAAACTTATAGCTCTATAACATGAAAAAATAAAAGTTGGTTCGAAAGCGTAAAGACACATGATTTGTTAATCAACAGCTAAGCTAAGGGTATAATAAGCGTTCGGAAAACGATCACAGTTTTCCCATAAATAAAAGAAAACTGGAAAACACTTTCCGGGACACTTCTCGTGTCACGTTTGATGTAATAAGCTTCTTTTTTCGTTTTAGGACTACAACCCCTTAAACATGACGAGGAATTTTCCGTACCCTTCGAGCAACTCCAATTGAACAAGTTAGACCTTATTAAATATTTTAAAAATTGGAATATGATATTAAAAACCTTTAAATTCAAATTTATGATAATTGAAAAAAAATAGAATTCCAACAGAAATTGATTTGACAACCTGGGAAATTGTTGCTTGTCAAATGATTTGTGTTCCTTGTTAAATGCCCACAACGGATAATAAAATATTTGTGAAGTCCTTAAAGTCCTTAAGAAAACAGTTCAAAAAACAAGAGATATGATTTCATAAACTAAACAACTGGTGACCCTTTAACATGTAGTACTATAAGAAATTGTTTGAAAATAACGAAACATATGCTTGGTCAAACAATACGTAAGTTGACGACCATGTGAGCGTTAAGAAAACGGTCAGTGTTTTCATGCAAAAGCCTGAAGAAAGAAAATGCGATGAAAAATTAAATATTAATTTACGGAGTACTTCTCGTGTCACGCTTGCCGTATTTAACTTCCTTCTTCGTTGTAGAACTACAACCCACTTACATACCCGCATTGACCGTCGTTCATGTTAAAAATGTTTTGATCAAATTTTGAATGACAGAGCGAATTGTCCAAAAATAGACTCCAACGAGAAAATGAAAAACAAGTTTCATTAACAAGTTGCCCATTTCGCACCCTTTGATAAGAGAATTGCATTGAAAAAACAAAACGGAGTGAAGTTAATAAAAAAATGACGAACAAAATTTTGGTTTAAAAAAACCTAAAAGAAAAATAATTGGAGTTGTTAATGTTTCGGATAGTTGAAACTCAAACCGCAAATGTTTAGTCAATTTTTAAATTCTCAATATCGAAAAGTAAAAGTACTAAAAATACATTGAAAAAAATCGTCAAAACAAGAAAGGTTGGCCACACATGCCTGGTTAAACGAGGTCACGCGAACTACGACCTACTGATGTACAAAACTCACTAGGATTTAATAACCACTAACGACTAAATTCTCCTAATCAACATCCTTCGTTGCCATTGAATTTAACATCTAAGATATTTTTTGTCTGGTCTGCGAAAAAAAAGTCGTGTCAGTCTTCAGTTGGAAGTTGTAACAAAGAACGCCGCAGCTCCAGTCGTACACGTTCTCAGAAGACTCTCTCGTAGTTTTTCCTTGAGGATATCTCTTGAACTAAGGATAGTAACCCTCTTCATTCTCACGTTGTGCAAACCACGCGACTTTGAATCGTTTATCTGCTAGCATCTCGACAAACTTGCCAATGTGGTAAGGTTTGTCTCTCTCTTGCTGCCCCGGACAAACTCGTAATGAGATGAAAGTGTTGACCTCCAGATCGTTGTACTTTCCGTCTCTGCTCTCTCGAAACTGTCTGCTCTTGCGTGCGTCGATGTAGACGAGTCTCTCAGGAGGGAAAAAATCATCCCAACATTGATCAAAACCATCAGCGGTTGGTAAAACTTTTTCACATGCTTTGTTGACATTAGTTACGATAGAGGGTCACGTGAAAGGCTCTCCTCAAGGTCGAGTATTTCCTGCGTTGCTCTGAACTTATTCCACCATTCAATGTTGTGGGGTTGGGCATAATACGACAAACCTTGTACGTTGGTTTTCAAGGCTGCGATGAAAAGTACATCATCATCAACCTTGAATTTTGAAGATCCTCCCGCTTTTCGATTACGAACATAACCTTCACTGTTGCCGACCTTATCACGCCTCTCGTCCGCACCCCGACAAGTAAGCCGAAATCTGGCTTCCAAAGAACGGATTGCATGCTTTGACGAAGTTTGAACTTGTCCTGTTGGCTCTGACTTGAAGATGTCGAGACCTTCTCTATCGTTCGGCTGCCACTACGAATTGTGATATTGCTTGCTTCAAATGCGCACTTCCCCATTGTCGGTGTGAATACCCTTACAAGGGTATCCGCCCTGTTTTTTTGCAAATGACAAGAAAATAAGTTGGTCTAAGAATTTAAGTATACCTCGAAAGGCGCGGCTGCGTCTGTGGTTTATGTTGATTGAACGGTTGACTAAAGTAGAGAGTGTGTGGACGCGTAGACTGAAGGCGCGTGTGATCTCTCTGTTTTTTTTATGATTGAAAAAAATGGCGTTGGTCGCCGACTCAATTTTTACTATTGATTAGACTAGGATTAAAAGGGTTTTGTCTTTCCTTTGGCACATTGGACCTCGACGTGTGCACGCACAGGTGACCAAGCGATAGGCCTTGGTATGTGGTACCGCGTGTGTAGTGGGCACGCTGTAGGTTAAGCTAGCAGGCGTGGACGTATAACGACCACGAGAATAGATACAGGCTGAGTTGTGGCCCATGAGCATTTAGGCAGCGTGCGCATTATGCAGCACCGGGTTACATAGAGTCTCGCACAGGCTGGTCTCATATTTAGGCCTAGCCCTATGCGTTACGACATTGGACTGTTACTACAGAGATACGGGGATCGAGGCTGGAAGCGGAGCATCGAGGAACGGAGCCAAGGGGTCGAGGGTCCCGTGGGACTATCCCCTTTGGTTTTTGTCAACTGTCGGCCCAACTCGGTGGGACAGAAGGAACCATGGTAGTTCCTTCTCTCTATATCCATTTCTCATAAAATTTTATTTCTAATTTTATGGCCCCACTATTGCCTTGGGGGCCCGAGAGGTAGCCAGCGCTGCCTGATCAGAGCGGCCCAAGAAGGCTTGCAGCAGGGCTGCCCCGACTACGCAACCTCCTATGAGAATCCTGCAAGTGGGCTGGCACTACTGGCCCCGCGTCGGGTCTATGCCTTCCTGTTCGCCAAGGCCTGGGCCTGACTAGGGCCGCTGAGTATGGGTCGCGGACTACAGGCGTTGCGATACGCATGGGAAGGCCCGCTGCCAAACTGCGTGCGAATCGTTCGTCGGACTTTGGCTACAAGGGCGGAAGGCTAGTTAGGCCACGTAGCAGTCGGTACATGCCGGTCGTCTTCCGGATACGTCGATCGCTAGAGCTGCCGAAGTCACGAAAGCCAGGAAGGGCTGACTGGAAAGAACAACCGTAATATTGGTGTTGGCAGCTAGAAGGCGAGCAGGAAAACAGAGAGATGATGAACTATGCTCGGGCATAGAGGGGCGCAGGAAACGAGGCAAATTTGACCATTAGTTCTCAAAAAATATTTTGTTTCGCTTTTGTTTTTTCGTCTATAGGATTTTTCTGGTTTTGGTCTGTTTCTCTGGTTTTCACGAATCCAATGTTTTAGGCTGTTAGCTGTGACGTTGCTGCTTTTGTGACATTTTCTAGCATAGGCTGCATCGCATGGACTCAGCATGGAGCTTGCTCCGCATCCTAGATTACTCAGGTTTTCTTTTGTTTGGTAGAGTTCCGCTTCTTGGTGGAAGCGTGCTTGTATCTAGGCAATCCATCACAGGCCGAGGATCGTGTAGCGGACCTCTAGTTGGCCTGTGAGACCAGCCTCTTCGCCTGTTCCCACAAACCTGTGTTGTATTCGGGGTAGGCTTGTTCAGACCGGTACCTCTGTCGGTACCAGCCAGTCCTGTCCAGTCTAGTCAGTCCGCCGGGGTATACCCCAGCCAGAGTCTGTACTTGGATCATTCTACATTCGTGCAGTTTTGGAGTACATGCGTTGGAGTCTGGGTGGGGCTACGTTGTGCCATGTTGCTCCACCCTCATCCTCCATCTCCATCTTTATACCAGGTGGAGCACCTCACCCGGTGGATCCGCCACACTTTCACAGGGGCCATGCTAATCTTTTTGTATCTTTCTAATTTTAACAGATGTCCTAAAGGACACGAGAGCGGAGGTTCTGACAACTTAAGACTAGGATTTCCGTGGGTGCATTTCATGAGGTAGTGGAGTGACGGTGGATTCTCGTAATTTTCGTGAGTGTAGACTGACAACTCAAAAACTCGAATTCCAGACCTGGCGTCTAGAGTAAGTGGATCGGTGTCGCGCTCAAGAAATGACATGTTTCTAGAGTAGTGAACTGAGACCCTATAGTGAATATAACAACACACACACACACACACACACACACACACACACAGAAGCGGTTCCCACAACGCATGGGACCAAGGAGCACACCATGGCACTGGCAGGTGGTACTACATGGTATGGGCGATACCATCTAGGTTGGATGATGCCATACTTGGTTCCCACCTGTGTAGCACACCAAACATGTTCGGAGCTTTTCCAAACGTCCGAACATGTTCGGGTGTTCGGCCCCCGAACGTGTTCAGCCGAACATAATTATATAAAAAAAAAAAACCATTTTTTTTGTTTTTGATTTTTAACTTAAGTTTGGTTACGAATTTGACCATACCTCCAAGGCAAAAGTTGTTTGTATTATTATTTTACATAACATATATTGTTTTTAGATGTTTTGGTCGAAGCTTTTTTTTTTTTTTTTTATGTTCGCATTCGGAGAGTTTCGACGCTCGTTCGCGTTCGGTCCCGAACGTTCGGGTTCGGTCACCGAACCCGAACACGATGCTACACAGGTTCCCACAAAGCATGGAACAAAAGAGCACACCATGAGAGTGGCAGGTGATACTACATGGTGTGTGGAATACCATGCAAGGTTGGATGGTACCATGTGGACCGGCGCGGTGGATGCTATGCAAGCCGGGTGGTGCGATTTCAAGTAGGTGGTCCCATGTGGGGCGCCTCATACTGATGGATCTGATGGCATGGCAGGGGACATGTACCACTACCGGGTCCCATCCCACTAGCCACTCGCAAAGCGGCTTGGATTCAGCCAATGAATTGTTCTACAAAAAAGATGCAGAAAAGCAGATCAATCACGATTTTATGCACCTGTCCACAAACACGCCTCTATTTCGGGGATAAATCCATTCCTGTTTGCTGGTGGGACCTCACCCTTGGTTTCGAGTACGCACCGGTTCCTGCCATCTGATTCGAGGAACCATCCGATCTGGAGCAATCTGATCTCATCATCTCGCTGCAGCAGTCTGCCCAGGTTGAGAAATACTCGAAAGGAAGACTAAACCCCCACTACCGTAGTAGTGGGACTTAGCCCCAGGCACCAAGTCCCACTTGTGGGGCCTTCGCCTTCCTTTGCAGTAGTTTTCAACATGTATATCGAATACAAGACTCGAACAAACAACCAACAACTTGGCAGGCTAACACCTAACCATAAGGCTAAGTGGGTTGGGGTGAAAGTGAAACCCCAAGATGAGCACTTCACCCCAACCCAACACGGAGATTCCGCGACAAGGTGTACGCAACCTCACTCATCCTACATAGCCACACTGCCCGTAGTATAATCTCTAAGACGGTTAGTGCGTGAAAGCACGTGTATATCGAATACAAGACTCAAACACACAACCAACGGCTTGGCAGGCTAACACCTAACCATAAGGCTATGTGGGCTGGGATGAAAGTGAAGCCCCAAGATGTGCAATTCACCCCACCCCAGCACGGAGATCCCGTGACACGGTGTACCCAAGCACAGTGCAGTCTTGAGATATTCGACTCTGATGGCACTCAAAACCAAGTTTGAACCCTCTCTACACTAGTGGGACTTAGCCTTAGGCGATACTGTGTGGGAGGGGTGGCACCATGTATGGCGGGTAACAGTATGTGGACTATCAGTAGACTGGATGCTAGTGAGTCTCGTGAAACACACGAACGAAAAAAAAAAAAAAAAAAAAAAAAAAACACAAAGAAGCACCCACGACGAAAGCCACTGTGCCTTTTGGGTAAAATCAAGTGTAGGAAAAAACTTTCGGCAGCATCTTAATTTTCTCTTTCCGGAGTAGAGGTTGGACGGCGAGAGGTGCGCTAATCCGAGCGCTAAACGTTAGTGCTAAGTGCCGCTTCGGCGACACCTAGCGCTAATAACGTTTAGGGTTAGGGTTAGGGCCGCCCATAGCAGAAGCCAACATAACAGATCCTTGATTACCAGATATGGAGGCAGCCAAGTGCTGCTAAGGTATCGCAACCATATCTGCTAACCCAGTTTTTTACCTCCATCCGATCGAGCTGGTCCTGTGTGTGTGTGTGTGTGTTTTTCGTTTTTTTGTTTTTTTGTTTTTTTGTTTTTTTGTTTTTTTGTTTTTTCGTTTTTTCGTTTTTTCGTTTTTTCGTTTTTTCGTTTTTTCGTTTTTTCGTTTTTTTGTTTTTTTGTTTTTTTATTTTTTCGTTTTTTTGTTTTTTCGTTTTTTCGTTTTTTCGTTTTTTCATTTTTTCGTTTTTTTGTTTTTTCGTTTTTTCGTTTTTTTATTTTCTCATTTTTTCATTTTTTTGTTTTTTCATTTTTTTGTTCTTTTTTTTTTTTTTCCATTTTTTCGGGTATTTTTTGCTCATTCAAGGGGAGAGAAAAAAAAAACAAAGGGAGTATTTAATCGCGAACAGTTGGAATCTGCTACAGCTTGAGCAAATGGAGTAGAAGGGTTGTACGGGCGAAGTGTTGCTGCGCCCAAATTCTTGATATAGTTGATCTGTGACATGTAAACTCCAGCTACGTTACTATATTTTGAGTTAATCTCATGGTGAACTGAGCGAACGACTCTGCGGTGAGGTAGACACGTTCGCTGAGATCGCTGAACCTCGTTGCGTAAGAAACTCTTCTAATTATTCAAGGTTGTTATTAGTATTATTATAAATTATTATCATTCGTGTGGTTCATCGATTGGTTTATTGAATGGTTCATGGATTGGCGAAGGGATTAGTCATCGTTTCTCGACTGAGTAACCATCGACTACTCCTGCTGATTGGTCTATTGGTAACAAGAAGCTTACAAGGCATAGTGGCTTATTGTCGAACATCAGAGTGCGGGATCGTCTCTCAGCGATCATTTTTTCGGATCGATTGTGTACACGCGGTATCCTCGAGAGTTCATATTGAACGCATGTACGGACGTGGGAGGGGTCGCGGACGTAGCAGGTGGTCCGGTTGCAATCGATACTGGATGGGGTTTCTGAATGGGATGCAAACGCCGCCAGGAGATGCGCCAAGTGGTTTCACTGCACAGACCCCTGCACTGCTGATGCAAGTGACGACGCCTGTTTTTTTAGTAGCAACAAAAAATGTGGCATTACCACAATTCCCACCAACCGAGTACTACTATCCTCCGCCGCAGTATGGATGACAGCCTTCTCCGCCATCAAGTTGGAATTACAATCAAAGGCAGGCGAGCGCGAATGCCTTTCCAGGGCTAGGGCAACGTGCATGGTTTACGAAGGAACATCTCGATCTTATCGAGAAATGGAAGACAAGGGACATTGCTGAAAAGGTTAAGAAGCCTAGCGGAGCCGGATCCAACGGTGCAAATGCAGCACGTGGAGGGGGTAAGAAAGGGAAAGTAAAGGACTGCACGGACGACAACGAGACAAGGATGAAGGCATGGATAGCCAGTACGTTTGGCGGGTCGCTGAAGAAGATCGTCGATAAGTTGGAAGATGTTGATAGGAAGACCAGCGCTGCAATCCAAGATCGTGGGAAGATGAAGATTGACGAAGTCGAAGACGATAAGAAGGATGGAGGGAGCAGTGAGAAGCGGAAGCGCAGTTTTGTGTCACCAGTCGTTGCGCGATCGAGATCTAAATCCCGATCAAAAAATGTTGCAGGCAACAAAGGTGCGAGCATTGCAGATTAATATTTTGGCTGACGATGGCGAGAGAAGAATGGGGGAGAAGCAGCGAGTTAACACACGGATCGATGAGAAACAGGAACATCAAGCAAACGCGACGGAGGGAACGAAGTTGGAAGAGATAAAGGTTATGCTCCTAGCACTAATGGGTGAGACGGATGCAGGCGGATCAGATCCAACCAAGAGTTGTGTCTGGAACAAGGGAGGTATTGCCGACAATATGAAAACCGAACGCTTTATGACGGAAAAACAAGGCGTGAGAACCGGGAAGGACAGGGCCTTAGTGATCGAATATATGAGGTGTCGTATGGACTATTGCATGACGTTGAACTATAAGGAGATCAAGGTCATGTGCAAGAAGAGAAATGCATGTTGTGATCACAAAGATAAAGGCGCATGGGAGCTAGCGAAACAGGATACAGACCAGTTCTCGAAGCTGGTGAACAACATTGAAGATGAAGAGGAGAACGAGGGAGAGGAAGACTCCACAGACGATGAAGACTGCCACAGCGTTGGTGCAGAAGAGAACAACGTCGAAGAAGTGGGGGATGTGTCGGGAAATTGAATTTATCGAAACGGAGTTACTACTACGGTTTCTTCGACGGTTGAGTAAACTACGTGCTGATTAAGGCCTAACTGATAGATCCGTTGCAAGTGAAATTGAGAAACTTTTCCGCACTGTCGTGATCCTCGCTTGCGTGAATGGTTATCTGAATTTGGGACGTACGTTCTCTAAGTATTGGTATAGCATGTGCCCTGATGACTTGGAGATGATGAATAACGAAGATTCTTGCGTATACGTCTTGATCTCACCATTCTATAAATTTGTATATGTTGGGCAAACGAAGCGTAATTTACATGAAAGGTGGAGGGAGCACAAGCATAACATAAGGACCAAATCTGACAAGAAAGTACACAAGTGGATCAGGAAGAAAGGTATTGAAACGTACATTACAATCCCTCTGTGGATGGGTTCGAAATCGGACCTGTTACGGAGGGAAGAATTACTTATCGAAAGTGAGAATCCAAACTAAATACGTTAAAAACGAAGAAGAAGAAGAAACCGAGACGCTCCACGCGAAAAAATAAATTGTCAAACAAAGTGATTGAATGGAAACGTCTGATTTTTACTGCTGCGAATCTGTTCCCCGACCCGACTGTTCATCTGATAAAGATCTTGAAGGAAGCTAAAGGAACTAGCAGGCCCATGACAATAAAAAATGAAAGCGGCAGTAAGTGGTGGAATGGATGACGCATTGTGTCTTTGGTGTACGGAGACAGTAAAATCAGAATAGATGGAATGAGTCGGTGGTTGAGGGATTCGAAAGAACTGATTGAGCATGATGGGGAATGGTCTGTGAAATGCCTGATAAAAAATAAATCAAACGTTAACCGAAAAAAATCCGATTTACGAACTCTGTTGAGAGCACGATGGAAAACGACGGACTTGAGAATGAAAGAAAGTAGTGAGTTATTCCAGGTGTTAAAGAAAAGAAATGCATTGACACAAAGAAAGAGCGAAAAATCTTGAGAGAAATTATTGTGAGAGAACTAAACGAAAAATCGGTATAAATCCTAGAATGAGATTCACGGTAAAACTTTTGTATTTAATATAGGATTCGTAAAAACCTAACAAAACAAATTGTTAGGTTTGCACGAAATCTATTCAAGATTATGATTGTACGTTTTTCAGGGTTCCTCCTAGAATAAAATTCTACGTGAAGTGAAACATCCGCAAAAAAAAAAACAGAAAATTAATTTTTCAGAACTACTGGAGGGGGCAAGGAAAAAAACGTGTTTTTTCATAGAAAATCACGACCTGGTGAAGCACCGTAGGTTCAAGAACTGAAATATCCTGATTTTTTGTTATAAAAAAAAAATGTGTTTATAGTCCTATAAGATGTGTAGCACGATGAATTTATTCGGGGGTTTTCGGAACGCACAAACATATTCTCTTGTTCGTGAATACGTTCGCTTGAACATGGTTTCCCATTCGTGGGCGATATATGTTATTTTTTATTGTTTGTTTCAGGGTTACCTGACCGGACGTTCGGGGGCCCCTGGGCTGGCCCCCAAACGTTCGGGCGTTCGGGGTCCCGTTCGGGGGCCGAACACCTGTAGGTTCGGCCCCCGCCAAAAAATGTTTCGGGGCCTAAAAATAAGTTTTTGTTTCTGATTTTTTTTTGTGAGTTTTCTATGACGTAGCCTACACGCATATAAATTTTAAAGCCATTCTGCTTAGCCAAAAAAACATTACAAATCGTCAAAGATGGGGGTGTCAAAACGTGCTCGCCCACTCACTACTTTGTTTTTTTTCACTTTTTACTTTTTGTTTTCACTTTATTTCGGAGCCTAAAAAAAATTATTATTTAAAAAAATAATTTAAATGAGTTATAGATTATGTAAACTACATATCTGTAAATTTTCAGGACATTTATCAATACCAAAAAATATTTAAAAATGGGCAAAGATGGTGGTGTCGAAAGGGTGCTGGCACACTCACTCATTTTAATTCTCTTTTTATATTTTCTTATTTTTATCATAGTGTTTATTTTCTGTATTTGATTTTTAATTCAAATTTGGTAAAGAATTTGGATGTAGTGCCCAGGCAAATATTGTTTAGTTTATTTTTATCCATAACATAGTTGTTTTTCGGAATTTTTTGAAAACTTKTTTTTTTTTTTTTTTTGGTCCGCGTCTGGCCCGAACGGCCGAACGGCCGAATGCCTTCCGAAGGGGTCCCGTACGTTTGGGCGTTCGGGTTCGGGTGTTCGGCCCGTCTCGAACGCCGGCAACCTTGGTTTGTTTTAATTTTTTTCCCTATATTTTTATTTTAAACTCGTGTTTGGCGAAGAATTTCAATGTGTCTCCGATGCAAAAGTTGTTTGTATTCTTATTTTAAATGACATATATTTTCTTATAAGGGTTTTATTGTTAAGTTCAAAAGTGATTTATAGTCCTATAAATTATTTTGTGCAGAGCTTGACTTTTACCTAAGTGCGGAAACTGACTTATAGTCCTATAAATGAGTATTCACAAAAACTCGTTTTTTTTACATCTTTCAAGTTTGTCTTGTCATCCTTAAGAATTACCCTGTTTGAACTCTGTTTTTTTGCCAATCTACCGAGAATGACGTATAGTCATATAAAAACATTTTGCAAGGAAGGGTTCTCTTGCACATTTTGAGGAACGCTGGACTTTTCACCTGATTTTTTGCCTCCTTTATCACAAAACGATTAAAAACGCTCTCTTTTGTGTAAAAAATAACAGTTTGACTTTTTCTTTTTCATTCTATCAGAAATGTTAGGTTTTCTCTGATTGTGAGGTTTTCACGAATCCCCTGTTATTGCCGTTCGCTAGACAAAAATGAAATAAGGAAGAAATTCTTGGAATGGCTAAGAGAGGAGATTCAGTTGACTGACTTGGTCGACCTGCTGCAGAATAAGCTAAAAGTGGTCTGAACAAAGGTCATCTCCGTTGCAGATATTCTACATAATCACAAACGCTACGTGAAAGAAGATTGTGAATGTGCATGCAGTGATTTTAACTTGCATAGAACTAATGGGCACATTCGGGTGCGACTGAGTGAAATCAACGATGTAAATCAGTTCTTCAAGTTATACAATTCCTTGAATGTCTCATATCCGGGAAGAATGAACGATTTGACCAAGGTACTCACCGCCTGTGAACAAGCAACTGACCCGCTTAGGAAAGCAGGATACTGCTAACATATGGTAAGGTTTAACTCTTTAAGGATTTCAAAAAACAACCCATCCGCGGGTAATGATGTTGTTCTCACTTAATACGTTAAGGGAGTAAAATTGATATTTGATGGGCTAGTGATGTCTCCAGTAAAGAAAAATTCATGAGAGACGTTGATTGAATGTCTCGCAGTGTATTGTCAAGGTATGAAGGCCACATTTAATGATTGCCGAGACCAAATTGTTGAAGAAGATGAGGACCGAATACAAAGAAGGAAAACTGGAAAGAATCGCACGATGGAATCAGGACGGATGTATCCAGCGTGCGTTCATTATGAGTAAAGACAAAAATTTGGATAAGAAATGAACCACTTGCCCTTCATATCTCAGTCCAATCACGTCGACATCAAGAACGTTGACCAAAGTACTAAACATGCGAATTTAAACAACAACTTAGATGTTGAATTTCAACATGGTTGCTACAAATAAACCGAAAGATGGACTAAGGGATGCCAACAGGGGAATAAAAATGAATGAATCTGATAAATTAATACTCATGGGAACATATGATATCAAATAAATGTTCACGCGACATCCACATTAAACAACCATTTCGTCAAAATGGACATATTATATTTTTTAAACGAAATTAGAATTGAGTTTTTGGGCCGAAATCCGGTCCAAATTTTTTGCTCATGGGGGTCCGACGTTCCTAGAACGCCGGACCCCAATAAGCCAAAAATTTGGACCAAATTTCGGCCCAAAAACTCAATTCTAATTTCGTTCAAAAAATATAATATGTCCGTTTTGACGGAATGGTTGTTATTAGAGCGTGGAACACGCCGTAGAATGAATACTGTTTGAACAAAAACTGAAAGGTAGGCAGTGAGCGAGGGTAAAAACGAAAGGAAAGGGTGCACGAATGAGAAAATCATATGGAAAGGGGGGGGGGTGGAAGTCAGTTTGTTTGTGTAACCTGCTGAAAATAACTCAGTTTTTGTTGAAAAATTGTTTCTTCCGATCATTAAATGAGGTCCTACAACAGAAAAAAGGAATCCCCATGGGTGGACATGCGAGCCCTGCCCTCGCATGTCTACTGTGCATGAGGAGTAAATATGAATTTCTGCAGACACTAGGTACATAGAAGAAATTGATGTTCGGGATATGATTCATTGGTGATTTGTTGCTAATAACATGGTTCAAAAATAAAACCGATAAAAAGAAGAAAGCAAAACGCAGGCTTGACAGTATCACCAAGTATTATCCCAAGGACATGGTATTGGAATGAACTGATGGCGATAGAAACGTCGCTGAATTTTAGGAAACAAGAGTAATTGTAATCGACGAACCGTCTGAGGTATTGATTGTGCACAAATTTAAGAATGGTGAGAGAATTTGGAATAATGAAACATCTAAGTATAAGACAACAAAGGAATTCAAGTCCTTCGGGGCCATGGAACAAAAAGTTGCAAATATTGTCGGAACTATATACCGAATAAATGACAACACCTCTAAGGATGCTCTGTTACCCATAGTACTCATGACCTTTCA
>BFEA01000155.1:299636-313968 GCA_003427395.1 Chara braunii | reverse complement strand
TGTATGTGGATGCCTCTTGGGCCTGGGGCCAATATCCTAATAGTATCGCCCGCCAGGTCCAAGGCCATGGGATATCAGGAACCATCTTTCTCCAGATTCTGTCCCACCAACGCCATGTAAGTTGTGCGATTCGGCATTGCATGAAAACATGTTCAATCGTTTCTTCGCTCTTCCGTGAGGGAAAAATCCTCAGACAGCGTGCACACCAGGGGAGAGCTTGACCTTTTTGTTCCAAATGTGTGTGGTCAATCAGCCATGCCATTGTGGGCAAACAACGGTGGGCAATCTGCCATTGCAAGGAGGTGATCTTTGCTGGTTTCTCTTTTCGCCCCTGGAACCAACGTACCGGCGTCAGAAGGGAACGGTCTACGTTCAGGTGTTTTGCCCATCGGTCAATTACTCGGTCCTTCAGGTGATGTTTGGGTCTGAGCATTTTATATGTGGACTTCACCGTCAGCTTATGGAGGGTTATCACGATAGTATGGTTGGCTTTGAGTCCCGCAGGTTTCCATTGCCATTCTGCGGGGTCAAAGGGGAGGTCTTGAATTCCAATGTCTGGTTGGAATGCGTAGGCTTTCTCCCCATCCCCAAGGACTCGGATTCGAAAAAGAGCCTCCTTGTCCTGCCAGATAAGGGGGGCCCGGCTCCCTTGAAGCTCCCCCGAGCTGCTGACTGTGTACCTCTCTACTAGTGTGTCTTCAGTCCGGGTTACTTCAATTCTTCCCACCTGATCAATGACCCCTCGTGTCGCCACCCAATCCCCTTCTTGCAGTGAAGGGCCCCTCCTTAATATTCTGTACCAGGATAATGGTATTGCGTCGATAATCATGTCCAGACTATGTTCTATATGCTGACAGTACCGCAGCGCATTGTGAAGTTGTTCTGCTGTTTTCCAACAGCGGTGGTCACAGTCCCAGATATCTTTTATACGGGTAACCCCATTTTTTACCCAGCTTTTCCATGGACCTGTTGAGCTGCACAATACCCGACTGTTTTTGTCAGTAAGCCAACGGTTGCCGAAGAGGGGCTGGCGAAGTACCTCCTCCCATCGGTCCGGGTCATCTTTGTTCGGGAGGGGAAGTTTCCGCCAACTGCGCAAAAGCGACGGCCAAAAGTCATCCATTGACTCTCCGTGCTCCCCTCGTCTGCGTGGCCATTTTCGCGGAATAGCCCAGTAGCAGTCCTCCAGCCAGGTTAGGGGGTGCACCCCCGACGGGGCCCGAGGAGCTATGCGGGCCAGGTGTTCGAGTGCTAAGGGTTTCCAGGGGCTATCTTTTACAAAAATCAGCTTTTTGATCCACTGAAGTCGGAGTGCTGTAGTTTGAGTTGTGGGGTCAATTATCCCTAAGCCCCCTCTGACTTTTGGTTGTATGATCGAGACCCACGCCACCCTGCTTATCACGTTTGTCAGGTCCTCGTCCCCTCGCCATAAAAAGGCCGCTACCTTGGCTTTGAGTGTGCGTAGTGCCTCCTTGCTTAGTGGCCACACCAATGACTTATACCAAAGCGAGGCGAAGACTACGTTGTTTATTACCAAAGCTCGGCCAAAAAGGGATGTGGTCTTGTTGCGCCGGTTGGATAATTTGGTCAGGGCGGGAGAACTGATCCAGTTGTCATTTGTTTGAGGGCGGCCGGCCGCTGTTATTGACACCGCCAGTATTCTTAATGGGGTTTCTAGAGGAAGCCATGAGATATGCGGGGTCTCTGGGGGGCGCCCTCCTTGGTAATGGATCCACCATCCTTGTGTTTTGTTTCCCCAGTTGACTGTCATGTCTGATACCAGGGAGAACTTTTCCATCATTTTTTGAATTTCCTCTAAATTGTTCGTGGTGGCGTCCATCATGATTGTGAGGTCGTCGGCAAACAGGGAACATGCCGGGACTGCTTCCTCCGGAATGTTGGTTATTTTAATCCTGGTAATGTCCTTGTTTGCACGGAGGTTTGCTGCCAGCGCTTCCATGATGATCAGAAAGAGGAAGGGTGCGATGGGGTCCCCCTGCTGAACCGACCTTTCCAGCTGTATCGGGGGGGGCAAAAAGCCGTTTAATTGTATACAGGTGGTGGCGTTGTGATGGAGGATATGGATCCATCGCCGAAAGGCCGGACCGAAGTTCATTTTCTGCAAACAGCAGTCCAGGAAGACCCAATCCACATGGTCATAAACCTTTTCAAAGTCGATAAACACCATGGCCATATTTTTATGTGAGTGTCTGGCTAGTTGAAGGACTTCGTGGACCAGCAATATATTTTCCTGGATATTTCTATTTTGTATGAAGCCAGTTTGAGAGGGATGGATGATGTTTTCCATCACGGGGATCATTCTGTTGGTCAGCGCCTTTGCGAGTATTTTGTATATGACCGTGAGCAGGGTTATGAGTCTATAATTGCGAATATTCATTTTGTCGCATTTTTTATGCAACAGCGAAAGAATCCCTCTGCCTACCATTTCACTCATCCCTCCCGTATTCCAGACCTCAGTGTAGAAGTCCATCAGGTCTTGATTTAACGGGTCCCACATCGCCTCCCAGAATTCTTTGGGGAGTCCATCGATGCCGGGAGTCTTTTCTTCCTCCATTTGCATCAGGGCAGTCCAAATTTCCTGTTTAGTCAGGGGACCTTCAAGGCTCGTCTTTTGTTCTTCTGATAGGGATTTGTTGAGGGGAGCTAGATATTCTTCAATCAGTCCACGGCGCGTCCCCTCTGTGTGTAGTGGAATGTGTGAAGAGAATAAGTCTTTATAAAAGTCCCTTGCAATTTTGACACATCTGGCCGTGGAGAGGGCTATGCCCTCGCCGCTTGCTTCCGGGTCGTACAAGGCTTCAATGGTGGAACGTTTTGCTCTAAATTGTGTGATTCCAAAAAAACGAGCGTCCATTTCTCCTTCTGTTGTGAATTTGGATAGTTTTGTCCGAATTCGTGCTCCTTGCCAGCGGTAGCAGGCTTGCTGAAAGAGTTGTTTTTTTAATGTTTGCATACGGTTGTGCCCCTCTTGTGTTGCTAGGGGGTCCTGTTCATGCGACTCTTCATCCTGCTCAAGTTTTTGTTCTAGTTCTACTAGTTGGTGCATTGTTTCAATTTCTTGCTGGTATCTCTGTGCCGCTATTTGCTTTAGAGAATTCATTGTTTTTTTTGGCCAGGAAAAGGAGACCATTATTAAGCCATGTGATGTGTGAGTCAAATTCCGGGCGGTGATCCCGCCAATAGGACCATACATGATGCAGATATTTTCGGAAGGAGTCGTTCTTCAATAGGGACGTGTTGAGTTTGTAGAATCCGGGCCCACGGTCCGGTTTCTTACGGAAAGTCAAGGTCGCCATGCACATCTTATGATCCAGGCCCGGGAAGGGGCTGAGGGGAAGAATCGCCGCCTGAGTCAGGCTCCCTTCCATCGAATCCGATAGTAGTATGAGATCAATCCGGGATTTTGATAGCCTGGTTTGATCGTTGTTTCTTATGCATGAAAAGGTTCTGTCTGTAGGGTAGAGGTGTCTGAAGGAGTGGAAGAGGGAGAGGGTGTTACACAGTTTTTGGAGCATTCGTTCATCTTCCTCAGCATTCCCCATGGTTGAGGGGGGGACTTTCCACCGATCCAGCCACCGATCTGGCGTAGCGTTGAAGTCCCCTGCAAAGATTGCCGGGATGCCTGGCTGCACCTTAGTTTCCATCTTTTCCAGGAAGGCTTGCCGTTCGTGTTCTGTGTTGGGGGCATTAAATGCAGAGGATGTTAACTATTTTTGTCTCCAGCAAACCCAAGATAGATATCCACCTCCCTTCCTCTTCGTCCTTTGCGCAGTATACCACTTCGAGTCTCGAGTCTGGCGGGACCCAGATTGCCACCCCGGCGCGGCCCGGGCCGGGGGCGTAAGACTAGTGAGACTGAAAGGGCCAGGCCATCCTAAGGGCCCTGTGGTGGTTTGGTGTGTCTGTGAGGTGTGTCTCTTGGACACAGACCACGTCGGGCCATTTTCTCCCCCCGACCCCCCTCAGCATATCCCACAACGCCTGAGTTTTGTCTTGGTTCGGGGTTGCAAGCCCATTTACATTGATGGATCTTATGTCCAAGTCCACGGTTTGCAGGATCTGCTTCCAGGCACGGTTTTTTCCGTATACTACATCTACCCAATTCATGTGGATATGGCCAGTCTTTCACAATCCCCTTTTCGGTGTGTCCTTCCCCCCATTTTAGAGCCTCTCCCATGGCTGTTTGTCCCAGCCAACTCCGCCATTGAAGATGTTTTTGCGTGATATTATGCACAGGCAAGTGAGGAGGTCATCCCCAAACCAGGTATGGCTGGGTTTGACTTTGAGGCTCTGTAAGTCCAGCAGGGTATTATGGTTGAACCAGGTTAGTCCAGAGTCCTTGTGCTCTTCGAAGCGAACGTATACGTCCCAGTTCGTCACCTTGTTCGGGCCCCCTGAGGCGACCAAGGAGGCCTCGGCCCCAGATTCGTAATGATTTGCAATAAAATCCCGGACTTTGGTGAGGTTGAAACCTCCCGGGTCTTCCTGCCTCCACCCATGGAGTCTTATCCCCCCGAAGTTAGGGGAATAATCGTTGTGCTCGACCGGCGACAGTCCGATTTCCCATCGTCCGGCCTTCCTGCGAACCGGGATTACCACGACATTTCCTCCTGAGGTCAGCGGGGTTTCTTGTCTTCCTTTTACTACCAGGTGACGAATTTTGGATCTACGCGTCGGATCTGGTTCCTCAACTAGCTGTTCTGGTTCCGGGGGTTGTGTGGAGTTTGGTGTATTTGGCGATTCTGGAGGTGTGGTCCCCTCTCCCGTTTTCTTACCTTCCTGTTGAGGGGGAGGATGGAACAGCTCCCTGATGACATACCACACTCTGTGGAGCGTTGTCTGCCAGCTCATGCTAGTTGGGAGCCCGTTTTCCAAAATCTGTTTCAGCGTATCGCTGCTGTCTAACAGCCCGAACAGATGCACGTAGGTTTCGTCCCAAAAGGTGTCCGTTTGGTGTAGGTGCAGTCGTCTGAGATGGTCGAGTAACCAGTCTGCTAGGCTTTTGAGTTTCGTTTCGAGATCCCCCTGCACCAAGGGGAAATCTTGTGGTTCAGTTCCGGCCTCCGCCATTTCAATGTCAGGGATGTGTGGGGGTTCATCCACATCCATGGGCYGRGAGCCGAAAGCCGGRCCGAGCRGGTCTGTGTCGMGGTCCCCWGGCAAGGGCGGCCAGGACTGGGGGAAGGGCATTTCTGTTTGTTTGTTGTCCAAATTTTCCTTTTCCCCCTGGTTGCTGTGGTTGTTTCCTTTCAATTTCATTTCGCGTGGTCCGCCTGTCTGCCTTCTTGTTTGGTCCCCCCTTTCTGTGACCAGAGGYTGTGCTGCTTTTTGTTGGTCCTCACCTGGTTGTGTGCTTGCTTGGTTACCYCCCGCTGGGACCATAGCTGTTTGTTGGCCCTCTGCGACACCCCCTTCTGTGACCAGAGGTTGTGTTGCTGTTTGTTGGCCCTCGCCTGTCCGCATCCTTGCTTGGTCACCCCCTTCTGTAACCATAGTTGTTGGCTGGCCATCTGCAGTTTGTTCTTTTGTCTTTCCCTCAGCCGCCTCCTTCCCCCTTTCTCCTTCCTTATCCCCTTCCTCCCTCCCTTTCGTCGTTTCTTCAGCCGCCTCCTTTCCCCTTTCTCCTTTCTTATCCCCCTCCTCCCTCCTGTCCCGCAACACCTCGTAGCGATTCTCCTGCTGCTTTCGGACTACATTTGGCTTTGGTTGGTGTGCTTTCCTGCCTTGAGAGGGGGGCTTCGTTTTTTTTCTGCGGGGTGTGTTGCCACAGTCCTGTTTCATTTATGTAATCCTGAGGTTGTGGCTCAGAAAGCCTTTTTTCTTTGGAGCTCTGTGTGACCTCCGTTTGTTTCGGGGAGAAGATAGTTCGCTGAGTGTCATTTAAGTGGTTTTCCACTGATTTGGGGGGGACCCAAGTCGAGGGGGGTTTGGTTTCCCAGTTCACTGTTTCTTTCTTCTCCCACTCCCAGCCCCTCACTCCTCCTCCCTGTGTCAGTTCGTCAATGTAGACCCAGCCCTCATGGCCCGGGTCCACCGTTCTCCAATGGGACGATTTGAAGGGGTCGCGGAGGAGGCGTCCCGTGATTTTGGTTTTCTTCGTCGGGTGGTGGGGGCAACTTGTTTCATTCACAATGTGGCCATAAGCTTGGTATTTAAAGCACCACGGACGGGTTTTGTGTGCTGTGTGGATGTTGTACTCCTTTCCCCCAATGCGGAACAAGATTGTGTCATCAATCTGAAAGATGTGATCCTTGGGAAGGTCGAGAGCCATCATCAGATAGTCATCCCGTCGGGCCACATGGGCGGGGAGCGGATCAATGAAATCAACGATGTCATACCGCTGGGCAAGGTGTTGCACGAAAGTTGTTTGGATCTCGATTGGGACGTGCCTGAACTCTACCCAATAATGGTCGTTCATTAACTGTTCTCTTCGGTCTTCCGGTTGTTGTTGCTGTTGGGGTGACCAGGGGTAAATTCTTACCTCTGATCTGCCACAGCGGATGCTACGCCATGTGTCCATTATCCGTTTGTCGCGTCAAACATGCAAATCACCATGAATACCGACGAGGAGATGGGCTGAATGAGGAAGAAGTCGGTGGCTCCTTCTGTTGATCCCTTCATGGCCGCCAGACGCTTCCGGATCCAGCCTATCTTGTCGTTTGTGGTTTTATATGTCGCGTCGTCATAAAAAAACCAGTTACTCGCGTGGCGTGTGTAGACCGCGTCCCGTTCTTGCTCTTTTTCTGCGGGGAGGATTTTCACTCTGTATTGTTTTCCTCCTTGGTTGATCAATTTGTCCTCTGCCTTGGTGAGGAATCTGGAAAGGAAGTATGCGCTGGCTGTTGTGAGATTGTCCAGCGGGATATTTAACCTATGTTTTGTCTCTCCTTCCCCCTGCCCTTCTCTTCTCACCACCAACTTCTCTCCACTATAGGGTTTCTTTAGTTTACTGGCCCATGTGGGATTGGAAGAGGTTCGCATGGAAGAGCAGGCTGATGATTGTTGTCCTTCCAGCCTTTCTTTTGTTTCCTGCATTTGTTTTTGTTGGAGGGTTTTTTCCTGCTCATTCTCCGCTTCTTTCCCCTTTTCATTTAATCCTTTCAGCGTGGCTGTGTTCTGGGACGATTCTGAAGTTGGGGGTGAGGAGGTGCTTTTACCCTGTTTGGCTGAAACGATGGCTGTGTTCTGGGGCGATTCTGAAGTTGGGGGTGAGGAGGTGCTTTTACCCTCTTTGGCTGAAACGATGTCAGCTCGTCCTCCTCTCCCTGGGTGATGCCTTATCGCTCCATGGTACAGATGGTGGTTTTCCCAGATTTTTTCTTTTTCCTCGCTTCTTCTTTCAGGGGTGCCATGTTTGTGTAGGGCGAAATTTGACGAGCGGCGAGAAGGGCGTTGGACACAGTAAAGGGAGGGCAAAATTCAACGATCGGTGAAAGAAGCGGACTGAGCACAGTACAGGGGGAGTAGCACCAGCAGGGGTTCAGAGGGTTTCGGGGGAGGGGAGGGGAACGGGGGGGCAAAGCAGAAAGCGATGAGCGGTTGGCTGAGGGGAGTAAGTTCAACCTCGCTACACTCCTCCTCCGACTGGCTCCCTTCTTCAGGAAAAGGTTAGTGTTCCTTTCCGGAAGGCCCCTAAGGGAGATGGCCGCTCTTCATTCCTCGTGTCGCACCCCTCGTCTCGTCGCTCCGTTGCTCATTCCACCTGTATCCTGGTCGTTTTCCCCTCTCAACAAAAGAAACCTTCACCTTCTCTATTGTTTCCTTTGCATTATCAGTCGCCGATCTCTGTTGTACCTCACCTCCCTTTTGGATGTTGTCTCTCACTCTCCCGTCGTCGTTGTCCTCTCTCTCACACTTTTCTTTCTTTTTTTTTTTTTTTTGGCGCCCTCTTTTCACTGTCATGTGTTGTGCTGTCCTTTCCCTCAAATCGATACTTGCATCATCTCAGGGCATTGCCGCTTTTCTCCGCCTCCGTCGCACCGTGATCTTTTCCTGCCGTAAGCTCTTGACTGTCTCCCCGCTGTCGTGACGTGTCCTGTCTGCATCCACACCCTGTTGTCCCCGACCGTCGTTGTCCCCACCGCAAGCCGTCGTGAGGCTCGTGCCTCTCTCCTCGCTGTCATGACTCGCCCGGTCCACATCAATCACTCTGTCGTCTCCCACCATCGCTGTCACTACCGCCAGCCGTCGTCAATATCCCTGCTCTTAGATTTGCTTTCCCGTCTCCATGTTCTACTTCCAGATGTGTTTTCTCGGTGTTTCTTTGTCTGTCACAGTCGTTCCGGCTTGTGCTGCTTCTCTACCCTCCACCTCCGTCGCTCCTTTTTCTTTGACTGCCGTAAGCTCGTGACCTCTCCTTGCTGTCGTGACTCACTCGGTCCGTGTGCCCTCCTTGTCATATGTCACCGCCGCAAGTCGTCCGAGCTCGGGTGTGTTTGTTCGGTGTTTCCTTGTCCTTCGCAGTCGTTTTCGCCGCTACCTGTCTATGCCGCGGAGCCCAAAAGACGCCTACCGACCGGAAACGCCGGGCGGGAATCCCCGTCGTTTTAACGTGCACATCGCCCTTGCCGGGTCGTCTCCACGTTCAACCGGTCTTCACTCCACCATAGCCGCGCCTTCGCGTATCTTTGATGCCAGCCCTTGCTGGCCACGTGTGTTCAGCTATGGCGATGAATCATCACTCCTGTCGCACCGCAAGCCAGTTGCGGCGCCGGTGTTGCAGCAGCGTCTTTCCTCCATTCTGCCAAAATTAAGGTCCAAACTGCATTCTTAAAGGAATTGTGCAGGCGAGAAACTGCCCAGTAAGAACTATTGAATCTCCGGTCCCAACGAGCTATCCATAGAACCCAAAATCTGATGATCCGGAATTTATTAGCAATTTTGGCTCTAGAGGAGTTGGATTGATCCCCAAATAGGACCACTGCCTTAGTCCAATAAGAGCAGTCCTTATACGCTGCGAACCACAGCCTGCCTACCCAGTCCCAAAAACCCCTAGCAACCACACACTCCCACCACAAGTGGAAGGACATCACAGGTAGTGAGTATTTCCATTCCTTTTTCAGCACACCATGCTGCCGTAGGGACGCAGTTGTGCAGGTGGAGCCATTGGAGGCCCGCCAGCTTGATTTCAAGAGTCTCCAGTATTATACCGATAAAGAAGTGGACCCAGCTGAGCTCTTTTTTTTTTTTTTTTTTTTTTTTTTTTGGTGGACCCAGCTGAGCTCTGGTGCCCTCACTAGAAGGTTTCTGGAATGACTGTTCCATGAGTCCCAAACTCTGAACTGCAAAGTGGAGGCCTTGGATTGGAGTTTGTAACCCACCTGTGAAGAGTAGTCCATAAGCAATACTGTTGATACAGCTGAAGACTCCGCTGTGATGTTCCAACCCAGACTTGATTCGTCGATTTTCCAGCTGTTGAAGGGAAATCCTTTTCTTACTGGTTGGAGGATGGTAGTGCCGTTCTTACTTACCATTGCCTTAACTTTGACTTCGGGACAATTTGTCAGGTCTATGAGCTGGGTTGGTGGATCAATCCGGAGCAGAGCTTCCCCGGAGTACTTCCAAGAGGCAACTTCTGATGCCTCGAGGCTCCCCTTCTTCAGTACTTGGTAAAAAGACTCCGGGGAGTCTGGATCTCTCCACCACGAGTCCTGCTGTGCCACTGATGTTGCTGCTGTAAGGATGTCCATCCAATCCTTTGGGATTGCTGCTATCAAGGCGACGCGGTGTTGTTCCACATTATGTAGGCCTCTCAGTTTGCTTCGGAGGTCACCGTGCTCTTCTGTGTGCCATGTTGCTGATTGACTGTCCCATGTCTTTCTTAAGCCATTTCCTGGCGAAGTTGCCAGGGGAGTTGGCTACAGAGAACGTGTGACCTGATGCATCCAGGACAGACGGGTTTTCAAATAGACTAGATATGAGAAGTTCAGGAAGAGAAGATGAGGGTTTGATTGTGGAGGGGAGAATCTTGGCCCACGCGTTCAGGATTGTACCCCAAGTAGGTGACTTTACTGACTTGACCAATGGGTAGTAAAGGAGTGCTTGCCAGACTGTGTCGTGGTCGGTCAGGTCCCATTCCCTAGCCAGCAAGGCCTGCGCCAGCTGCATCCAGGGTTGGTTTTCTGATGAAGTCAGTAAGCGGACTGGCCATTTGGCCAGCAAGGCTGTGTTCTGCATTTGAGGGTCTAGGATACCTAGGCCCCCAACTCTTTTTTTCTCTGTGAGTTTCCACCAAGCGACCTTGCTAATGCAAGAGGGAATACTAGAATCTCCCTTCCATAGGAATTTGGTTAGTAGTTGTCATACCAATTTGGCCGAGGAGGCGGATATCTGGCGGAAGGCCAGGATGAACCAGATAGTGGACAAGATGTGCCCTTTCCCCCAACGGGTGATCCTCCGTTGGTTGTCCTGTAGGAATACCTGTTCATCAGACCAAGCCGGGTCTGTGCCGTTGAGATCGAAAGAGCGGAGTTCGCCTTGTGAGGTCGAGTCAGTTCCCTGTTGCGAAGAAGGCCTTCTGTCCTCCGTGGGGAGCTTCTTGATTAGCCAGGAGGGTCCTCCCAGTTGTTGTGCATGAAGACCCAGATTTGACGGAGTGTACGCGTTCTGCTTCTTCTGACGACCTTTCCCCCCCGATTGTTTTTGTCCAAGTGTTGGTTGCTGCAGCTAGGGGTTAAGCCATCGAAACGATCTGCCTGTATCTCGTTTGTCTGCATTCTGGTTGCTGTTAGAGGACGATGGGGTGTTCTGTTGCTAATGGATGGGTTGGCGGGGTTGGGAGGTAGAGTACCGTTTGTCTCCTTGCCCTGCCTGTTCCATTGAGGTCGTCCCGAGAGGGGCGAGACTACTTTCGTCTGTCTTCCCTTGCAGTGCAGTTTCTTCTTCACAAAGACAGTCCCCATCCATTCGGATGTAGCGGTTGCAACCTTTGCACCATGGTGTGTTGCTGTTGACCAGATCACCTGTCAGAAATCCTTTCCCTGTAAATACTTTCAGTGTTTTAACAAATTTTTGTTTCGCGCTTGGGTGCAGTCCGTACTTGATGTTACCCAGGTTGGGATCGACAGGGTCGTTGACGACGTCGTAATCGTTGATTACTTTCCCCATAACGAGCTCTATTCCAGTTCTGATATACATAGAGGCATCTATGGGAAACTGCATTGCCATCACCCAATAAACAGTCTTCTTTTCCGCTTCCCTATGCACATTCCAGTCTGCCTTTGGCATCCATGGTCTGAATAAAATCTTGTACATTTTCCTTCATTCGACAAACCTTTCGATTTCTTTTTGCAGCATCCATTCTGACATCAATGGCAATTTCGGGATGTAGGTTAGTTGCATTTTGCTCTCAAAGTGTGTGAGGCCCCTGTGCGTGAGGAGCTTGTCCTCGGGTACGAGTGCGTCCTCAATGGAACGAACTATGTCGAGTTTTCTGTCATTGGTGAGGTTTTTTGCCTCGCCTTTAAAGAGGATTGCTACAGCGTGTTGCTTGAGGAAGGTTTCTTCGTGAGTGGGCTAGCTGGTAGGATGGTAATAGAGCACAGCAGCAGCAGAGATGGTGGCTCTGCTGCAGTAAGTCTTGCTGGAGTGGGGACCTGGGGATTGGTTGGAGGGTTGTAGACATGTCTGAAGCGGTTCCAATATTTCTGATTCATAGTAGCTTTCTAGCCTTAAAAAAAGGAGGAATGAGGTGAGAGAGAGAAAGATATCACGCGTCCTACTAGTGAAGGGGCTAGCTGGTAGGACAGAAACAGGGCATAGCAGCAGTAGATATGGTGGCTTTGCTGCAGTAAGTCTTGCCGGAGTGAGGTAAAGAGGACTGATGGTGGATTCTTGAGTCGTTTTTTGAATTTTGTCTAACTCTGAAGTTCCTTGAAAAAAAAAGTCTGAAGTAGCTCAAAAAAAAAAAAAAAACAGAGGAAGGTTTCTTCGACATTCCGGATACTCTCCTTGGGTCTATCTCGATGCAGTCATCCTTTGCATTAAGCGTAGCTTCGACGTAGTCCGAGACATCTTGCGATGCTTGATTCAGATACCAATCGCCAACCATAGTGGCCAACCGGTTGAGTTCCTCGTCTGGGAGAAGGGGTTGCTCTCCCTGCTCCATTTCCTGAGAGGAACCAAGTGTTGCGGGCGTGTCCATCGTTTGGCCGCTTTCGTAAGAACAGGGGTCGGGATCAGTGCTGGAAACTCCCTGATAGGACTGGTGGTGAGTTTCACCAGTAGACCTTTGGCTCCCGTGAGAAAGAACGTAGTCGGCAGGCAATCGGAAGGATTGTTGAGTGGACAGAATCCGGGTGTTCTTCCTGAGGATTAGAACGATCGGGAACTGCTGGGTGGGGGTGAGTTTTCGAGGTATGAGGAAGTTGTGAGTCCTGTTAGGAGGGTGCGATGAGCTCACAGAAGATTTGTTCCTGTCGGGGTTATTGGCGTATGAGGGAGACGGCCTCGGGTGCAGAGTGAGGCGGCCGCGGGTGTAGAGTGAGGCAGTCGCGAGTGCAGAGTGAAGCGGCTGCCCTTCTTGACTCCGGACTTTCGAGTGCTTAGGAGACGATTTTTGAGTGGTGGAAACGTACAGGACTGGGGGAAGGGAGTTAGAGTGAGCGAGAATACGGAGGCAGGGGGAGGAGAGGGAAGTGCCCCGTCCGCCGGGGTAGGAAGCGGGGGGGTAAGGACTCAGTGTGCGGGCGGGAGACTGAAGGAGTGTGCGGGCGGGAGACTGAAGGAGTGTAGTGGCCGAGGTGTGGGATTCGGGCGTGCGGATCGATGGGGGTGAATTTAGCCAGGAAGGCGGCCAGGGGGGTTAGGTTGGATGGTGGCGTGTATCGTAGAGACCTTGGGGTCAGTCTAGAGGCCTAGCAGTGGGCCCATCGTGATTAGAAGAAAGACAGCGGCCCGGCAGGGTGACAGATTGGGAAAAGGGAGGCGTGGTTGGAAGAGTATGGACAGGGACGGAGGGAAGGTTGAGTGGGATTCAGAACACGTATCTGGATGGAGCTTTGTGGGCGAAAGGTACCTTCTTGGTGGTGGACGGTATGATTGCCCATACGTTTAGATTATAAAGGGCAAATAATAGTAACCAGACAGGCCGGACTTGGATATGCAAGAGTTAAGACGTATGTGGAGTGTACCATAGGTGTGCAGCCGGTCCAAATTGGAGTGAATAAGTATGGTAGCAGTGAGAAGCGGCCGATGTGGAATTCCAGGGGGAGTGTTGAGTTGTCACAGGGGAGAGATATTGGATTTAGGGCGTAGTGGGAGTATACGGAAAATGTCCGGATGGCCTACTAGCGAGATGTTTCCCCTATTTCCAGTAATAGAAAGACACGGTATTGGGAAAGTTTCGGGAGACGAAAAATAATAATGATAAGAGATTATTGCGAACCACCAGAGGACGAAACTTGCTAGTCGTATTCTTCAGAAATCTAGAGTTAGTTTTGCGCCTGGTTTAGGGTGGGGACAACCACAAGTAAGTTTGCCAAAAAGGGATGTAGCGAAAGTAGTAAATCCGAGAGAGAGAAAGGCAGATTTTAGGGATGAAGAAGAGAGAAGCGGGAGTATAGCGGGAGTATAGAAGGAACCCGACTTATCCAGAATGCATCAGTTGAGCGATTTACCTCTACACTGGTGATGAGCAGACAGGTCGTCCAGGAGTTGACACCCTTCGTCGCGCAGTAGAGACGAGAGCGAGAGATCCAGGGCCTGGCGGCCTGTGCTGTAGCGGAGCGCTGTGACTCAGCGCTTCTCCGGTAGTGATTGTTCGGAGCACATTGAGGGGCTTGGCAATAACTCGCATGACTGGCAGGGTGTAGGGGTAACCGGCCGCCTCGCATTCCTTCTCTCCAAAGCGGGATGAAAACGCGCCCCGGCGAGTGTGGAAGGAGATGCTGCCCCTTGCCTCCACGGCGGGAGGGAAAGGTAGGCTGGCTATGGTGAAATTAGGTTAACCGTGGTAAAAGCACGAAGCAGCGCAGACGCGTCGCCGAAGTTTGCGGCGTCGTTGGAGCACGCTCTGGGTACCCCCCCGTCTTTTCTCTTGCGCTCCCGGCTTTTAGAAAGACTTGTATTCATAAAAAAAAAATAAAAAAATGTCTTGCAGACTCTGGGGCAAGGTCCCATTAGCAGTGGGATAGGAGTGTGGCCAATCAAGTGTGACACTGAGTGGCAGCAGCCAAACAGGTTCATTACGAATTTATGGGCTGAGAAAACAGGAGAAAGGCCAAAAAAAAAAAAAAAAAAAAGACCTCCCACCGGAAATCCCGGCAGAGTGCTTCCCAACTATCAGATCACAAATGATCTGATGGTGGTGGTT
>BFEA01000155.1:271514-298926 GCA_003427395.1 Chara braunii | reverse complement strand
TTTTAACATCGATGACGGGGTGTAGGGGAGGTGCTGATAAGAGCAGACACCCCCTCTACTATCCCCGCTCGTTGGATGGCTCTGTTCCATTGGTGTGGAGCTGCACCTGCTGGAAAAGGGGTCCAGCGTCCCTTTACATCATAACAAGGAGCCAGATGATGTGTTATGCATGCCATTCTGTCAAGTTATATACGATGAGCAGCATTGATTACCCTCTTCACAAGGGGATTGACTGCCCATCTATCTCGGAGGTGGACTACTACCAATCTTCAATTGCTATCAAATGAATCATCTACATCTACTGCACCAACATACTAAAATTCCMCCCTTTTTTTTTTTTTAACAGGGACAAATGCTCCAATCTATTCGTGGGGAGCAAAACGTGCTGGGAACCGGGCCCAGCGTCCCATATAGCATTATACAATGATTTGGAATACCAGGGCCGTTACCTGGCTAGCTGTGAAAAAGTTCAAGAAAGGTTTAAGAAAAGCTCGGATAGCTACTGACCTGTCGGTCTAATACGAGACTACTCAAACAGCAATTACTAAGACAACTAAGAAAAGCATAGAGGTCCTTCAAATGCTCAGAAACCCTGGAATCCCCCACAAACCATTCTAAGATTCTCTACACTGTCACATTCCCTGCCGAAATCTCCCAGGCCTCATGCCCCTACCCTGCTAGGTTACAGGACAACACGACTCACCCCGGCTCCGGCCAGCGTCGTTCCGACAGCAACCCTTGGTTTTCCTTGGGATGCCCGGCCCAAAGCATCCCCGGATCTCTCTACCAGGCCTCACGCTCCTGCTATCAACAGGTTACAGGGCAACCCCCCAGTACCGGCCAGCGTCGTTCTGGCATCGAAAACAGAAGATCTATGAAATACCAGCATCAAGGAAGCCTAAAATGTGTTGCCTGAATTACCCAGAGTCCTAACACATTCTGAAGACCTTATTGTTTTTGATGAACCTTTTTTTGACTATAAACAGATTCAGAAAACTACTCAGAAACCCCCCCATCCGTCCACTTTACCTCACTCCGGCAAGACTTACTACAGCAGAGCCACCATCTCCGCTGTTGCTATACCCTATTCCCATCCTACCAGCTAGCCCCCTCACTAGTAGGACGCGTGATATCCCACCATCTCCTTCCCCACTGACCTCGTTCTTTTTTATCAAAAAGTTGGAGTTACTCAGAAAACGACTATAACAAGCTTCAAGAATAAACAGAGGGGTTCTCACAGAAGCTCCCAGAATCTCGAACCCCCTAACAAATTCTTCCAGAGTTCCTCACCGTTGTCTTACTCCCTGCCAAGCTCTTCCAGGCCTCACACCCCCACTTCCTGTTGGGTTACAGGGCAACACAACTCGCCTCAGCTCCCGGCCAGCGTCGTCCCCAGCAGCAAAACCTTGGTTGTCCCATGAGATGCCCACCCCAAAGCATCCCCAAATCTCTCTACCAGGCCTCACGCTCCTGCGTCAACAGGTTACAGGGCAACACCCCAGCACCGGCCAGCGTCGTTCTGGCATCGAACAACCACAGATCACTGAGTATAACAACTTCAAAGAAGTCTAGGAAAAGTTGATAGAAGCCCCAGAATCCTGAAAACTCTAAAGTCCCCCCAATGGCCAAAAAAGGATAAAATTCAAAAAAAAGGGGGTTTGAAACTGGGAATTAGTACCTCCTATCCTAAAAATCCCCCTCTCACCAAACAGACCGTCGGTCTCGGCTTTCGGTCCTCGTACCAGAACTCGCCTGGTCTCATACCCCCCTCAGCTAGGGTAACAGGGCCCCACAACCCTCCCCAGTACCGACCAGCCTAGTTCTGACGGACAGGAAGTGCCTTCCTCCCGCGACAATTCCTTTAGCGGCAAAACCCTCAACAGGTTACAGGGTCCAAGCCCCGGCGCCGACTACGTTGGACGATCTGGTTATGCCTTCCTCTCTCGGCATAACTCCATAGACCTCAAGTTCCCCCTGGGTTACAAAGCAAGGCTCCAGCACCGGCCTATGTCGTCTTGGCATCGTCCTTCTGACCTACTCACCTGAATCGACATCTTCCGTCTATTGAAAGTCCCCTGTTCTTCTTTCCATCTGCCAATTCTAGTTCACCCCCGGACAAGCTTTAAAACAATCATTAGCAGAAATCAAAGGCTTTTTGAAAATCGAAATTGGAAAATGAGATCAAATAGCAATCACGGAAATTTATGACATTCAATTCAGAATCATCCAATTCAGAAGATCAACCGCAGATCAATCGCAAACACAGTTGGATAGATTTCGAAATTTCAAGGTGAAAAACGGAATAGGAGGCTGATTTTGATGTCCTCACGGACTTTCGACTCTGATTTCCAGAACTCTAGTTCAAGAAATCGCTCAGATCGTAGATCGGGAATTTGTAAACAGAGAAAGCCAACTGTAATCAGAAGGTTCTAAGTTGAAACGAATCAACAGTCTAGACAGGACATGAGAAAGAAAATGCAAACTATCGATCAGGATCTATAAAAACACCTAGCTCAAGAATACGACATGTAGAATAAGAGATTAAATTTTTCAAAGTTCAGAACTTAAAAACTTACCACACGAATCAACATATTTCAATTGGGTGGCGAGAGAAACCACAGAAACTAAAATCAAAAAGCTTTGTAGCACCAATATTAGCTCGTCATCATTTTGATCATCATCAAGGATAACGACATAGAAAAGACAAATAGGTGATACAAAATCTGGCGGACTATTGTGGGAACAGCCTAATCCCCGAAGCCCTAAGATGCTATGGGAAAATAGAACAATACTTAGGTTGACGTCTTTGAGAAACTGCCGCGCGTCGAACTCCCATCGCCTCGTAAGGTTGTCTCGTTCTTCGTAAAATCGCCAGCTCTTCAGGTCATCTCAAGACACTCCACTCCCGCCGTCTCCAGATCCCACTGCCAGACCGCCATCCCGACCAAACTCATCCCCCTCCTCTTCCTGCGAGAGGAACACCCTCTCCTCCCCATAGCCAGTGCTAGGACAACCCTTTAGCAAAGTGCACTAGCCATAAGAGATAATCAGGACATCGTCGCCTCCATAAAACTTCCCGAAGGCAATTGTGTTGTGAGTGACAGCGTCAAGCCCGTCAACGCAGCCTCACAGAGAGTTTGATCCCTGCACAGCGACCTTCAACGGCTGAATCGGAAGAAACAGGAGACGGAGAACAAGGTAGGATGAGGAAAAAAACAAGACACTCTCCTTTGATATACCCCCTCCCTCTTCTTTCCACACGTGGCATCCCACATCTTCCCCTCCATACACCGTCACACCAATCTGCCTCACACTACCCTCCGCTGTCCACCCCAAAGTGCCTTCACTCTTCGTTGTTGTTGCCGCGCCGAAAGTAAGAAGATCATTTAAGATGCTGGTGCCTCCCCATCCACGACAGCTACCTTTAACACCACCCCCGCCACTCCCACCACCACACCCCCTCCCAACCCCTACCTCCATCACCAACGTACCGCAGCGCCCTCACAACCTCGTCGCGAGTCCCTCCAGCCATCGCCTTCGCTCGCCCGCCTCGTGCTGCTCGTCGCGCCGACCAGTTTGTGTCGTAGCGGAGGGGCGCAGCGCTCCCGGTAGCGCCGCGCCCCTGAACTTATGGGGTGGATCCAGCAAAATTCCACCCTGTCCCAACCACGTGGCAGAATCCCAGCTGTTACACCCCGGTCTTCTGCAGAGTGAAGCTTCCCTGAACGGTGCACCCCTCCTACCCAGGAAACTGCCGCCCTGTCCCTACCGGAAGTAACCCTACAAGCAATTGTTTCCCAGTCCATACCCCCAAATCATGAGAGCAAGTTATATGCGAACACATTCTGACTACATCAGCGGGTCGAAATCTTCTTGAGAGATCATTATTATGTGTATTTAAGGTAATCAGTGCCCGGAGAGAAAAGTCAAGAGCCCCTTATGGCTAAACTACCACTATCATACTGTTGTGATCATGCAAGGGAGTTTTTTATGTGCTTCACTCCTGTACCCTAATAGAGAGCAATTAGACAAACCGACGTTCTTCGAACGTTGAGCAAATATGTACACCAACTCTCCAATGCTCCACCCGTTATTTTGCGATCATATCGTAATGCTAGCATCAATGGTAGAGGACAACATCGACAAATTCTCCCCCGCCCATACCTGCCTAACCAACACCCGATCTCACCATCCCCTCATTCCAAGCCTGTTGTATCACAGTTGTCCCCGCCCTTAGTGTTTGTTCCATCCTCTCGTCTACAAAGTGAAACCCTAACCATCTCCAAAAGAGACAGATACCTAACAGCACCGAACACTTACCTTCTCCAAAGTCTCAGACTCTGCGGTAGGAACATCTCAATCTGTCTAATCCGACAGCAACCTCCAATGATGCATCTGACCCGCCTACCTTCCAAACCAGCAATCACAGGTCTTGGGGGGGGGGTGGAGGGGAGGGAGTAGCCAAGGGCAGAGTAGCAATTTGCCTTCCTGGGAGATGGTAGCCAGTTGTCCATTTGCAGCCCCAAATTCATTTTTGCGAATGCACCAAGCCAGGAGTACTGTCTACGTTCATTTTATGTTCTAGTGCGTCCCTGTCTCCTACCCTGCCACAATCAAGTACCTGATCTCTGTCCGAAAAAAGGGTAATAAATAAAAATAAACCTCCTAAAAAAAAAAAAAAAAAAAAAAAAAACCTCATGCGACAACTCAGTTCTCTGTTTATCATTTGTCACCAAGTGAAGCACCCTGGGCCATTGGCCGTAGATAGCAAAGATCAACGGCCAAAATTTTTTCAATACGTGCAAGTGGGACCTTGCCCCTAGTCCAATACAACAGTTTTTTCCTTCAGAAGATCGGATAAAACTCGTATGCGTTGTATTCGAATACACGGACACGAGTTGTATTCGAAGTGATCTTCTATTCGAAAAAACAAAATGGACTAATGTTCGCGGAATACACCTGTTTTTTTTTTTTTTATAGAAAAAAAATAAAAAATAAAAGATAAAATAAAAAATTATAGGACACGGAAGAAAAAGAAGGAGGCAGGGCGCCACAACTGGGCAGCAACACTAATTTTGGTGCGCTAAGTCGAGCCGCTCCGATCCGGCACCGACGCGGGTCGACGGTTATTCGGGTGATTCTTTCGGTCGGACTCGGGCCCTACCTCGTCGCCCACCCCGCCGTCGTTGACGGGGAGCGATGGTTTCACTCTACTCTCACATCAGGAGGACTGGCTATGCCGGTTTTGAGCCTTTCGAGGTAGCCCTTATTCCCGTATTCCCGTGTTGTCATTAAGTTTGAGTTCAACTTAAGTGAGAAATGGTTCTATCAGTGTGGTTGTATCTCAATCCTGTAACTAAAGTTGACCCCATGTCGTTGTCATCACCCTGTTTGGGGTTCCCAATCATCACTAAAAGTGAAGGGAGAAGAGATAGGACAAGAAAGAGGATATGAGTCGGAGCGACCTAAGGGAGTCCAATTTTCGAAGGGTGAAGAAATGATGAGTGTTAGTTGATTTTTGAACGTCATTATAGAGGGGAAGGAGGGCGGACCTTACAGTTAGGCTTCACGTCAGGCTGGAGGACTTGTCTGGACAGGGACGGGGAATGGAATGAGTATTGTTTGTTGATACCGCAGATGGGGAAAATAATCGATTATTGTTCTTGGTTTTTGTGAAGGGAACGAAAGTCAGACTGAGGAAGGAGAGCTTCTAAGGCCGCAGACAACGGTAGAAGGGGCGGTGAGAAGGCAGCAGACAACGGTACGTTCTAAGGCCGCTAATGAAAGTGGAAGGAGCAGGGGGAGAGGGTCGAAGGTCCCCCCCTCCCCGTCCGCCAGAGGGTAATTTTTGGACTATCGAAGATAGAGGCAGAAGATCTATAGGACAGTGTTATGATGAGGGGTTAGTTCAGATGGTGGAGAACGTTGGAGAAGTGGTGGAGGATGAGAGAGGGAAAAGGTTCAGCGTCAACGAGTTTTTCGACGCAATCAAGGAAAGGTGGTTGAAGGAGAGAACGGTGATGTTTATATTTTAGGAGGCGAGGGACTTGTCAAGAAGCGTTAAAGAAGACCTGGTGAGAGCACATGAGGATGGTTGGATGGCGAGGCGGAAGTTCGATCCGAATGTTAGAAGAGGGAGAATAAAATTTGAAGGTCCAAACGCAATCTCGTACGTGGCCAAGGCAGTAGAAGTTTCGACCTGGTTGATTCAGAAATCAACGATCAAATTAGGATTGAGAAAAAAAAAATATACGGTGTTGGTGAAACCTTGGTTGACCAAGACAACGCTGAAGGAATTGAAGTTGAGAGAAGCGGAGACAAATTTTTGGATCGTGGCTTTGCGGGTCTCACTGGATGTTATGTGCTACCTACCGTCGGCAGCTGAGGGCTTGTTTGGAGGGGTGAAGTTTATGCACCCACCGGAGGCAGATAGAACGAAACCGGAGCTAATGAATATAAAACTGGATATGGATCCAAGGGCGCGGTTTCAGGTAGAAAATTCATTAACGATTGAGTCACCGAAGGGGGATTTATGGACGGTGGAGATTGCAACCTCGTACTCGGATTGGTGCAAAAAGTGTAGGTGGTATTTTCATACGGAAGAGGACTGTCCAAGACAAGGGGAAGTGGGGGCCCGACACATATGGTCCAATTCTAGACTGCCAGTGCAGCGACCTCCAATACAGCAGCCGCAACGCCAGGGCCCTCGGCATCCGGCCCCAAACCCCACTCAGCAGCCCGCAAGACAGCTCCAGGGGCAGCCAAATCACCTACCGACACAGGTTCGGGCATACTCGAGTGCCACTCCGCAACGATCACAAAGTCAATAGAGGGGAGACTAGGAGGGGGTAGCGCAGCGAGGGATCCAAAGTGCAGGGGGTCCTCCAGCAGAGGTTCAAAATGTGCAAGGTTTAGTACCGATGGGGGAGGATCTCAATTACATGCACATGGCTCCGCCATACCCACCGCCAAGTGGGAACTCGTTAATGGGTCCTTGGGCTCCATGGACTCATCATGCTATGTGGTTGAACAGGCCAGGGTTAGCAACGGGTCCCTGTCAAGAGATATATCAGTATCAGACCATGGTTGGAGGGTGCTCAGTCCAACCGCAGAGGAGGTGTGAGGTCCTAGGATGCCGGGTGGTACAACAGCCATACTCGGTGATTCGACCGATGCCAACCAGTGCACAACAGGATTGGTATGGGAGAATCGAGGAACCCCTCTTTGCGCCACATTATCGAAGGAGGAAGTGGGAGAACCCAGGCCAGTCTAGGTTGCAAGGTTCAGGAGTGCAAGGCCAGGGAACAGACAGGGGGGTGACTCGGCGAGGGCTCGGGGAGGAGCTCCTTTGGGGTCTAGAGGAACACAGCAGGTAGAGCTAGGAAATATTGGTGCGGAATTGTCCTCCTCATCAAGATCAAGAATGGTTACGGGGAGCGACTTTATTGGGGATGAGAGGGCACTGAGAGACTTTGGTTTCCTTTGGGCAGAAGGGTCAGAGTCATCGACGGGCAGTTTGGGGAACCCGCTAAGGAGGAGGGAGATTGATTCCAACACCTCAAGTAAGAGAGGTTATAGAATAGAACAGATAGACTCCCCCCCGATGGAAAAGAGAATGGTCCCCCTAGTCTGTGTAAAGATAGGTACCACAACCTTTTTCTTGGGACTGGCCCAATCAAATGGTAGACCATATCTTCCTTCTGTACTCACAGATAAAACCCCTCTACCAGGAAAGATTATGACGAGGACGAAATTCCTTTTTGGCAATGCCTTCCCAGTCAAAATCATACCACGTTCGATGATGGTGAGCTGCCCAGTTCCACTAGAGGAGAAGGTATTGAAATTATATTTCCCCCTGCTAGACGCCCGTCAGGACCCCCCTACAGCAGAAGCTCTGACGCAGGCGGGTGTGAAATGGTTCCACTTGGACGCTGTCGAGCGCATCGGTCCGGCACCGCTTGTGGATGCGCGTGACCCTCTTGGCCTCGTCATGCAGGAGTTGGACTAACCTTGTCATGAACACACAAATGGAGCTTCCTTAGGCCGCTCCGGCCGAGTGCGCCAGCCATACCTCTCGCGAGCCCCTATGACAGGATAGGGCCTACGCGAGGCACAACTTACCTCCACCTTACGGGAGCTGTCACCTCCCTTCGGTGGGCGTATCCTCGCCAAGCTACCAGTCCACAGTATGAAAGCTACTCGGTTGCAATCGCAGAGGTGGACCAGCCGAGGGCGTTTCTCGTTCGCTGTAGCATAGGGGGTACGCGCGGTAGCACGCACATTGGACCCGCACGCGAACCATCATCTTGGGGGGCTGAAGTCCCAAGCACGGCTCGTCGTCGGTCGGCTAAGACGCATCCCACTCACCACGCATACACTACTCTACGAACACAAAAGGGAACGCACGCACACACACACACAAAACGACGCGATACGGACGACGCGACAACGCTCCTAGCCCCTTGATGGTCGTCCCATAACTTCCCGAAGCGGAGATCGGATAGGCGTCGCGTGCGAGGCTTAGTATAAATATCGCGCGGACTAGGGGCTACTCATATTGACTCGCAATGCAAGCGTACGCAAGCGGTCGCAATGACGCGTACTATATAGTACCCATACTCACGTGGCCCTCGTTAATCTTGAGGGTCACGTTCGACACTCAGGTGTCGGCTGACAAGCGCTTTGAGGGGTAATCTCTCGACGTCAGACAACCGCCATGTGCGGTTGGAGCCTACACCCTCTTCTGCACCCTGTGCGGAGGGGTTGAGTAGACAACTTTAAGCTGTCGTGGCGGTCGAACATCAAGGGGTTTGACTTTGACGGCTGTCACGGACTATAACGTCCAACTAAGAAAACTCAAAAGAGGATTTTACTCCTACTCACATTGGTTTGGTGGCCTCACAAAAAAAATGAAAGGGTTAGGCGGACTCAAACGACGCGCGCGCGGAGGAGGTCCGAACCCAGACCCCTAGGCTACCCGATGTCCGAGCAAATGACGTCCGTAGACAGGTTCCCATAGGTCGACAGGGGCTAGTCCTTCACCCACGTGCCGCTTCGCGATACCAAAACCCCGAGTCATTTGACCGTGTCGCGCTCGCGGTCTCGCCGCCTGACCCATAACTTTTTAGCGCGAGAGTCGGCGGGTGCTGTGCGAGCGGACTTGATATAAGATCGCGTGGGCGCTGGAACTATACATACCATCTCACTATGCAGCTCCACATGAATATCTGTGATGACGGCGCATCATGTGGTGCCTATACCCTAATGGCCCATTTCGAGCCTTGGGGTTATTTCTGACGCTCGGGCGTTGGCTGAAGCGCGCGCTAAGGGGGGGGGTAACCCTTTAGCGGGCGCAAAACCGGGTTGAGGGCCTTTCCGTCTTCTGCACCTTGAGGTGTCCCAAAGGCCCAAAGGGTGCGGGATAAGACGGCTCCTAGGGCAGGAAGGAAGTTGGAGCGGTGGTGAGTTGTCTGGCGCATCACCAGCGACATGCTAACCTTTCTGCCCGGAACTTTATCGTTCCACCAAAATAAATCATAACGAGGAGAAGAAACAAGTACCTTTGACGCTTATCAAAGGAAAAAGCCCCCTTAGTGTCAGGCTCGGGCCCAGGGTCGTCCCGGGCGAGGACCATCATGTTCCAAGCTCAGGACTAACGTCCGACCAAGAATTTTTCAAGAGAAAATAGAGGGGGTCATCCCCTCCCTTCTATTCACCCCAACCCTTGATTAGGTCCTTAGTACGCGGGCACCCGAGACCGCGCTAATACCCCACGTAGGTGCACCTACATACGTACATATATGTATAAAGGGGAATAGATAGGTGACGATCACGTCTCAGAACCACCATGGGACTCCTCATAGCCATATATACATACATGAGATCGCAGGCAGTCCGATTCGATGACTCAAGCCACAGTACATACCTGCAATCACAACCAGGAGCCAAGCAAAAATTCACCCACTACACGGGGTCAACTCCAACCAAACCTCCATACTCATACTCCTTGCTTTAGCCATGCAAGCCCCAACCTCCAACCAACCAACCGTAATTACGTACTCAGTACTTTTGTTAAATGGTCATTCAATAAAAGTCCGGATAAAACCCTTAACAAATAGAAGAATCACCAGGGCCAAAGCCTTTTAGGTTGAGTATGGGGAGCGAGTAGGAATTGAGTCGTGGACCGACGAATTGGTAACCGACCTGTTATCTATGATAACATTGTTATCTATGATAACAGAAGATGATCCTCAAGGGATCAGCTGACTCTAACCCAAATCCGGAATCAGATCGATCAAACCGTCCTGTAACACAAAACAGGTCAATGTCCAAGACTGAACATGTAAGTCCTATGCGAGCTATCTTCTATATGGTGGTCCCATCTAACCTTCTGGTAGCCAACTAGGTCTGAGCCTAGTCCTAAGTCAGGGTTCAAAGAAAGGGTAGACCTTTGGCTGGGTTTCCCCTATACAGAGTAGACTGTCAACTCTGCCACCTGTCATAATATAATCTAACTCCTCTAAACTAAGGAAATTTCGGCAGCGCATCCCGTAGGAAAACTGCCTTTCCAGAATTTATATAAACCTGAACATAAAAACATGAATAGTCTTTGACTTTCTAAAGTCTAATTTTGTCTAACTCCCTAAATTAGTAAAAATCTGAGCAGCACCCCCTTTAGAAAGGGAGACTTCCCTGATTTGTACTAAGCCATATATGATTCAGACAGTTGAACTTTTGAAAGTCAGAGATTTGTCTAACTCCTTGGATTTGCAGAAATTTCGGCAGCGCTTCCCGTAGGAAAAGTGGCTCACCAAGATTTATACAAGCCCAAGTATAAGAAAAAAATCTCAGAAAATGCAGAAATCGATCTAAGTAAAAAAAGCTATCACAGAAAATGCAGGCATTGAATCTAACTCCTACAGCTCTAGCACGTGGCGAGCCTCTACAACAACTACCTATCAACTCAAACTCCGACTAAGTAGCGATACTACTCAGTCACTTGCAGGGCAAACCACAAAGGTAAGTACTCTCATCATCCCCAAGTTGGTTCAACAGTCATTAATTCATAGTTTTTCAATTATTTAACCCTTTACACCCTGCTTACATAGGGCATTGGGATTGGCCATTCGTCTTACACCCTGCTCACCAAGATTTATACAAGCCCAAGTATAAGAAAAAAAATCTAAAAAAATGCAGAAATCGATCTAAGTAAAAAAAACTATCACAGAAAATGCAGGAATTGAATCTAACTCCTACAGCTCTAGCACGTGGCGAGCCTCTACAACAACTACCTATCAACTCAAACTCCGACTAGGTGGCGATACCACTCAGTCACTTGCAGGCCAAACCACAAAGGTAAGTACTCTCACCATCCTCAAGTTGGTTCAACAGTCATTAGTTCATAGTCTTTCAATTATTTAACCCTTTACACCCTGCTTACATAGGGCATTGGGATTGGTCATTCGTCTTAAAAACAATGTCAACTCTCTGTCTTAGCTATACACGAACAGGTTGCACAACTACCCTTCTCTTTATTGGGCATATGACTAAGTCATGCTTAGTCTCCCTGAACTATTTAAATAGCCAAGTTATATATACCTTTCTGCACCTTAGTCTTCAGAAAGAGGGCGTAGGGCCGAGCCATTCGTCTTAGAAACAATGCACACCCTGCCCATGTTACCTTCAGTTATAACTCTCGATTATACTCTCTTCGCTTGTGACAAGGCTATAGTTAGGCCATTCATCTTAGAAACAATGTCTAACTAGCCTTGTTTTTATATAAGTACATATATATATATATATATAACATTATAGAGAATCATATTCCTCTGTTCTCATTATGGTCCTGAGGCCGCGGACTTAGACCATTCATCTTAGAAACAATGTCTAACTAGCCTTGTTTTTATATAAGTACATATATATATATATATATAACATTATAGAGAATCATATTCCTCTGTTCTCATTATGGTCCTGAGGCCGCGGACTTAGACCATTCATCTTAGAAACAATGTCTAGTCCTCTGGCCCTGAATCCTCCCTCAGAATAAAACAATCAAGGAGAGATGAGTCATTCATGTTAGAAACAATGCTCAGCTCTCCCTTTTTCAGCACACAAAAAAACAAAGTACCCTGGGTCTGACCCAGAGACTGTTCAGAAACCACCCAAGTAAAACAACGGTCAGACCATTCATCTTAGAAACAATGTCTGACCCTCAAAAGTCAAGCAAGCAATACCCCTCAGAAATAAGTGGCCAGGCCATTCATCTTAGAAACAATATCTGGCGCAATTAAAGAAATACAGCAACCAAGCCATTCATCTTAGAAACAATGCTTGGTTCTTCAGAAAACAGAACAAAACACAGCAGTCAGGCCATTCATCTTAGAAACAATGCCTGACCCTATAAGACCCGTTTAGTCGCAAGAAAAACTGCCTTCCTCCCAACCTTCCCCCCGATACAACCCCTTGTGACAATCTGCTTTCATACAAACAAGAAACTGAAACTGTCATTATACATGCATTCCTTTAGTTAGTCTGATTTGTGTCCTGAGTCAGTCCAAAAAGTTAAAGTAAGTGTTGCATACAGCCCAATCAACCAATACGTAGGGAGGTGTATAGGTAGGGGGTATACTGGGTTTATAAGGGAAAGCAATGGTTACCTCTATGTTCCTTGCCTCCAGAACTCCTCCTGAGTTCCGGCAGGGCTCCCGCAATCGGTGGGGCAACCTCCACGAAGGCCTTGGCGCGGATTACGGGTTGCAATCCTGCCTGCCGCCTTCCTCTCCAAACCAATAGACTAGACTGAGAGTGAGAAGGGCAGAAGGAGAAGCATTAGGTCTCTCAGATACAAGAGGGGTGCACTCAGACTCGCGTAAGAGGGCCTTGATGTCTTCAGCGTCTGAGGGCCCCGCAATGGCAGCCTATGTAACAGCTTGGTCAGCCCCCAAGGTCAAACAGCAGAATCAGCCTCTCCTGACTGACTCCGAATTCGCAGCGATAACCCCTCCTCCTCGCGTGGCCCCACTCCCCAAGCCCCTGCTGCAGCAGCCCTCACCTCACTTTAACTGCAGTCACGCATCACCAAGTATCTACCCTCCGAGTGCTGCAGCAGTCCGTAGTAGCCTGTCCCAATACGCAGTCGCACGTAGTTCGAGCCCAGTCCGTAAGTGTAGCCACGCACGCAGCAGCAGTTACTTAGTTAGCCGCAGTTTGGCATTGTAGCTCAACTACCAGTTCATCCGCTGCCCCTAAACTGTCGCAGCAACTTCAAGCTCCCACCATGGCGCTGCAGTCATGTAGCAAGTTCAGCAACCGCTACGGCTCTAGTCTGTGAGCAAGCCTCCAGTCATGCGACTAATCTCCTCATACTCCGTATACTGAAGCGTACAGCAGGCTAGTCACCTAAGTGAGCCTTCTAGTCCCGCTACCTACTCACTGTCACTCCATTCACAACCCTGCGCAACACTCTACATCAGTCCACAAACAGATCATAGTACTCCAGCTTGCGGTAGCTGCTTCCTCTGCTGGGGCAGGCAATATTGCGGTTGGCGGGCAAACCCTTTGGTCATGTAGCTCGCGCCCCCGTTGTTCGAGTCGCTGTGATGAGTGGCTCAGTGGCCCAATCGTGAGCCTTCAACCCCATCCGCAGCTTAGCGCTCAGACAGCGCATGACACAGTAACCGCCTGCCTGTGTCTCGTCACGAGACCGCCCCCACCAGTAGCTGAGATTTTGCAGGTAGCCGCTAGGACCAGGTACAAAAGCTCTCCCTCCCCTCGTACCCTCAGTGTATCCTGCTAACCATTTCGGCAAGGTTCATTCACCTCCTAATATCCGTACTCAAAGAAAACGGATGCGAACGCGCAGGGGAGTACTCGCGCTGACAACCTTAATCATCACGGTCCTCGGAGGCGAGCACCAAGGCAAGCCCGGCCGAACTTAGTATACACGGTTGTGGACTGCCGCTTCTCTGTTTCCACCACCCGTGCGCAAATGTATCTTTGACTAACACAAAGATAGATACATCTTCCAGCCCCAAATGTTTCCTCCTCACGCGCAGCCCGTAACGCGGGCCCTTCTAAACTACTAACTCTATTCTAAATCTAGTTCTACAGTCGAAGTCGCTCCCCTTGACAACCCCGGAACTCGGTCTCCGTTTACCGAGGGAAGCTGAAAAACGGCCAAGTCATCCGACCTTTACTCCCGCTGGCCTCTTCCCCCCGCCATAACCAAACACACAACGCGCTCTGCTAGCTCGCTCTTCTACAGCCCGAGCGCCCAAGCTATCATTACTACTGGATTCTGCCTCTCTATAAAAGCCCATGATAGGCCCCTACTCTCCCCCTTCCTCTATCTTCACCATAGCCCTGCGCAGCCTCTCTTCTTCGTAACTTTTGTCATACTCCTCCTCGCACCGATCCAACCTCGGATCTGGGGTCGCCTGCCCCGAAAACCCCCGGGTCGCCCCACCTTCACTCCCAGACTTCTCTCTATCGACCGTGCTCCGCCCTCTGTGCTGCGCCTGAGCTTGCATCTTCCACTTCCCCTTCTACATGCACCTAGCACAAGAATGCGTTCGCGTTCCCCCCCACCCCTCTGTTCTCCTTCGTCCAGTCTGCGCTCGATCCCTTGCCTTGGCACCGCCGCACCGACGCCCCAACTCACCTTCTCACCACCGCTGCTGTGCCTGGCTCATCACCCCACCATTTCTCTCGTCCCGCATCTGGCCCGGGTCCGCACCGGGTTCATCCCTCTCCCTTGCTCAAACTCGATCAGAACTGAGAACGTTATTCCAGCTTTCCTCCTGCCAAATCCTCCCTTCGCTATAACTCCGTGCGGCGCCTCCTCTCCCCTATTCTAGTCCTACCAACTTACTACCCAATCTAGTCGGACACCATCGACTTACCTCCCTCCTCCATGGCTGATCTTTCCCCTGGCACTGCTCGTGTATTCGGCGTGAATTCTCGCCTGGGTCCGCTCTGCTAGTCGCCACCCGCCTGACCTTGGTGATGTCACCGGCACCTTGCCCAGCGCGTTTCCACGACCGTTCAGCAGGTCGCTTGGCAACATCCGATCCCGCAGCCCCCAACTCCGATCAGTCCTTCCAGCTTTACGTGGCCCGATTGCGCTCTTGTACTTAAAAAAAAACAACCAGCCGTTGGCCCCCTCGCCAATTTATGCCGGTTGTTCTCGCGCGGGCGCCAGGCTGATCTCCTCTGTATCCCCCGCCCGCGGCCTGTATGCCAGGCCCCCAAAAATGGGTAACAGCGAACAAAATAAAATTAATAAAAAGTAGACACAAAAATAAAAGTAAAATATAGGAAATACAAGCCTACGACATCGGGTCTTTTAGTGGAACAGGGCTATCGCCGCCCGGTCAGTCCCGCAAGTCGGGTCCACCGCCGCCCGTGTTAGCAAAACCTGAGGGGGATAGCCCCAGCGGGCCCTCAACCCCTCAGATTCTCCTCGCTGCTCCGCTGCGCCGCCGCTCGCTGGCCTTGATCCCTGAACCTTCGTAGTCGCAACCCCGCACCATAACCTATAGGGCTAAGCCCTAGCCTGGGATCAGCGGGCGCTGCACCCCATATAAAGTGGTGCAGCCTGGCTCCTGGGGCTGGAACATGCCCGCAGGCTCACCCTCGCCCATAAACAAGCACGCGGCCGCTGCGCAACCACGCCACCCTACGAAGCACCCCACCTACAGACCTTGCCGCCGGTCAGATAGGGCGACCAAGGGTCAGCCTACTAACCCCTGGCCTAATCAAGGGCGCGAGGTCAAGCCGGACGCCTTCGTCAGCGGCACGATCAAAAGGGCAAAATCACACGCGTGCCTTGAACCTGCACGCCCACTCACCCTACCTACTTAGATAACCTTGGTCCATACACAGGTAGTCGTTTGAACACACAGGCCTGGACCATCGGCCCCGCTGTCACTTGCAAAAACCAGGGCGGATACCCTTGCAAGGGTATTCGCGTCGACAACGCTGTAAGAGAGGCTAACAGCCATGAGTTAGAGGTAATTTCTTTGACACAGGAGGTGTCAGCCTTGCTGCTTTTGAAAGTAAATGAGAAGCTGCCAGTTAGCTTGAATCTGCGGTCCAGGTTCATGCAGTCCTCCCTATCAGAAAGCTGGAGGTCCTCATCAGAGGCGAGCCACTCATGAGGCAGTTTGAGACAAAGCCCTATGCACCAATCTCCGCACACCAGGAACCAAGGTGGGGAGATGAGCAACGACTCCCGCATCCAAAATCGGGCAGAGGAAGCGACTGCAGAATGTTAAGCTGAAGGTTGTGACATGGAATGTACGAGGCTTAGGGGACACCACAGGGAGGGAGAAGAGGAAAAGGGTGAAATCGTGGATTTTCTCACAGAAAGTAGATGTCCTCTCTTTGCAGGAAACAAAGTTGGGGGAGGATAAATTTGATTTAATACAGAAGTGGTGGGATGACCCATAGTACTGGTCTATTCTAGATGGAGAGACTGATCTGTGGGGGAAGTGGACCTGGGTAAGATTACGGGTGGAAGGAATGGGTGATAGCAACTGTGTATGCACCCTCGGATCTAGCAGCGAGAGCAGAGTTCTTCACAAGTATACAAAAGATAGTTCTACAAACATAGAACTTGGTTCTATTGGGGGACTGAAACCTGTCCTTGGATGAAGCGCTGCGAAGGGACTTTCGCTCAACCGGAAGGAAGGACACGGCAGCCTTGCTGGATCTAATTCATGCAAGAGACCTATCGAAACCCTTTCGCTGGCTAAACCTAGAAGACCCAGGTTTCACTTGGTTCTCTAGTAACCGGAGAGATGGGGATGATAGGGAGATAGTGAAGCGCAGGCTAGATTACTGCCTTGTGGGCAGGGGATTAGCGCAGGCAGTTATACAACTTCGGCAGATCTCCCATCCGTTGTCTAATCACAAACCGTACCTGCAGATATAGTGATGACAGGGGCAATGGAGAGAGGAAAGGGTTATTTTAAGTTAAATGCGCAGAATTTGGAGGACCCGGGGGTGAGAAGGTGGGTTCATTCCCACATGGTGGAATGGCAAGCGGTCAGACCAGCCTTCCCATCTACAGCAAAGTGGTTGGATGGTGGTTTGGCAATAATCTCCGGAATGCTCAATGCGGGGTCTAGGATTCTGGCACGGGAACAGAATAAGGAAGAAGACCGGTGCAGAAGAAGGGTGAAGAAGGATGAAAGAAGGATGAAACTTCATCCAATTTCGGAACTAGTTTGGGCCAAGGAGAGAGAGTGCAGGCTAGCGGAGTGGGACAAGCTATAGATAGAAAAGCAACACAGATGGGAGGAAGTGTTGAAGGTTAAGGGAATATTGTCTCAAAACAGAATGACGAAGGACACATTCCACAGACTGTTGCCTAGTTCCTCGTTCCAGTAGGTGGTACAATTGAACCACCCATTCGACCAAGGGGCACAGCAGGCGACTTCCAATTAGGCTATGCTTGAGTATGCGAGACTGTACTACTCTGGCATTCTCACCTCGAGGAGGACTCAGGATACAGCGGCCACAGATCTGTCACAGGAACTGAATATGTGGGAGGATACTGCAGTCCAACTAGAGGAAATGGACAGTCTGCTACTTGATAGACCAATAGCAGAAGAGGAACTGAAACAAACTCTAAAAGTTATGGCGTCCAAAAGTGCCTAGGCAGAGATGGCATAACTGTGGAATTTTATCGAGCTTGCTGAGAGGCTCTAGGCCCCCTTTTGGTGGAGGTGCTCAATGAGGTGTTGCAGGAAGGAAAGTTGGGAGGGTCTATGACACATGGTGTCATTTCGGTCATGTTTAAAAAAGGGGACAAGGCGAATATCAGAAACTATCGCCCTATTTCTGTCCTCAATGTGAGCTACAAGATTTTGGCTAAAGCGCTGACTTTGAGATTGGGAAGGGTCCTCCCTAAGTTAGTGGAGAAAGATCAGGGTGCATTCGTTCAAGGACGGTCGATTTTCATTAATATCCTGACGGCACTTGAGAGCATTGAGGTTATTCACGCAGAGGAGATGGACTTTGCGGTGTTGTTACTTGACATTGAGAAAGCTTACGACAGGGTCGGCTGGTCATTCGTGTTAACAACGTTGAGGAAAATGGGCTTCGGTCAAGGATTTTACAAATGGGTCATCGCCATGTATACGTGGGAAACTTCAGCAGTTCAGGTCAATGGCCATCTCTCGAATACCTTCCAGTTATCAAGGTCCCTTCGCCAGGGTTGTCCCTTGGCCCCCTTGTTGTTCGCACTTCAACTGGAGGTACCGTTGAACCGGATTCGACACCATCCGCGGATAAGAGGCCTACCGCTAGGGGATGGTAAGGAGTGCAGAACGAACGCCCTAGCTGATGACCTATTCTTGATCTCAACAAATACAGTGGAGTCATGTGGGGCAGTAAAAGAAGTTTTGCTAGAGTATTCGCTGTTGTCGGAAGCCTCAGTGAACTGGAATAAGTCCACTTATTTACTTCCAGAGGGGTACAAACTACAAGTGGAGTGGGGGATGCAAAAGGTAAACCTGGAGACCGGAAAACGTTTCCTTGGGGTGATGGTGAGTATTTAGCTGATGAGTATTACGCAAGGGGCTATTATCCAACAGAGAGTGTCGTCCAAACTAAAAATTTGGGGCGCTGCCTGACACCTGTCATTATTCGGCAGGGCGCTGTTGTCTCTCATCTGGTTCGTAAGTTCAGTTAGAGAACTGGCGTCCACAGTGGTGAGGGAGATCCGGAGGCTAGCAACAAAGTTTCTTTGGAAACCCAGAGCTACCGTGGATGAAGGGTTCATGGTGAAGGTGGCCTGGGATCTGATCACGTATCCTAAGAAGCAAGGAGGTTTGGGACTGGTGGACCCACAACGGAAGAATCAAGTGCAACTAAGGAAGTGGCTGGCGGAAGTGGCAATGACGGAGATAAAATATGATTGGATTATGTTGGCGGAAAGGATTTTGAGGGAGTGGCAGTTGTGCAGAGCAGAAAACATGTGGTTGTGCTTCTTTGTGAGGTCCTTTACAAAAAAAAAATTGCGCTCATAGTTCTGAGACGCAGTACGGAGAGCATGGCTGCAACACCCACCGGAGACGCAGACACCTCCTAAAACAAAGGAAGAGGTTCTTAGGCAATGTTTGTTCAAGAATCAGTTCATTTGTGATGAGGAAGGGATTCCCCTGGGGCGGATTCAGCTCCGTGTTCGTTTGGTAAGGCGTGGATAAGACGAGGGGTGGTCAGGGTGGCAAATTTATGGTCGGTTGTGTTGGGTATTTGGAAACCCTTCTCGGAAGTTTATCTGGCCCTTCAAGGCTTATGGCACGCAGAAGACCGCTGGTAGAAGGTGCTTTAAGCAATCCTTGAGGACTGGAGGCATTTGCTGGGACCAGAGGGGATCGACCCTCTGGGCACTTGGTATGTAGCCCCAAAGCCAGAGGGAAGGAAGGAATTGTGGGAACTGCAAGCCTTAGGTCTGTCAAACAGTGGATTCAAGGAAGTTCGTAGTTTCTAAGCAGTCAGCGGAACTGGTACCGGTAGAGGAGGGAACAATCAGACAGTGGAACAATCCATCACAGGTAAGAGTGGTCCACAAGTTGGATCGGAGAGGAAGAAGAATATCCTCTACTTGGGTAGGCAAAGCACCGCTTCAGGAACTGACAGTCGATCCAATAGCATGGAGTTGGGTGGAAAGGACACCGGCGGGACTTGGGAGACAGAGACAAGTAGTGAATCTATCCAACTTTACGATGGATTCCTACAGGATAGCGGAAAGGAAAAGGAAATCCTTGGTGGAGGTAGCAATATCCAGGTGGAGTGCAGTCCTAATCGACGATCTACAGGGAAGGGAGCAGACTTTTGAAGCTATGGAAGGTCCTACTCAACTTACCAGATCTCAAGCAAGCCAGTTTGTTATGGACGCTGTCACTTTTGGTAACCCCATCGGCAGTCTGGCTCTGTAGCAGAGGTATGGAGACAACCTTGCAATGCTCACGGTGCACCCGACCGTTCGAATCCACCAAGCATCTCTGGTGGGACTGCCCGACTTCAAAAAGAGTTTGGAGATGGTGGGAGGAGCATTGGAGGAGGTTTGGGGGAGAGGGTATTGATTGGGATGAGAGATGGGTTTTGTTGGGTTCTGTGGGGGAGGAACAGACAGGTTGGAAAGGCTGGGCATATGTAGCCCATGTGGCTAGAGCAATAATCTCCTCAGTTATATGGGCGGACAAGAATCGGTCTCGGTTTGAGAAACGACCATTCTCAGATTTGGAGATTAAAGTTAGTATCAATAGAGGCCTTAGGAGAGCGATTCAGGTGGATGGCGCAAAAAGGCGAGATGTGGAAAAGGCCCAAGGACCAGACTTTGGTGGTTTCTGAGATCATGGGCCAAAGAGAACCAGCTGGCGGGTGTTCACTCTTCCAGGGGGCTGATGATTTCCAATTGGTTGAACTCAGATTAGACGGGGACGGGAGAGGGTCAAGTAGAGTAGAGTAGTGGGTGAGGAATCTAGGGGACCAGGGCAACTCGGTCGGTAGGGAGGAGGCTAGAGAGTGCCAGTAGTTTAACCAGATCACTCGGTTTGTAGGTTCGCAGTGGGCCAGGTCGGAGAGTGATGAGAAATAAGGAACTCAGGTTCCACCTAGGCCAAAGTAGGCCAAGTCGTCGCTTTAGACGGGTTTGCTTGATTGAGGAAAGAGTTCATGCGAGAGGGATGAAGGAAGAAGGTAAGGTTTTGTAAGAAGTCTGAGAAATTATACATAAGTGTAGACGAAAAGGTTATCGTAATTGATTGCAGAATGTACGGAAGGTGGATCCCCAGTTCAGCTCGGACCGTAAGCTAAACTGGCTAAGGCGGTGGGGGAAACGAGGAAGGGTGAGGGAGCGGAGCACCGCTACGACGCTAACTATGCGAATCCCTACCGGAAACGGTAGCGGCTCTTCCCATAGATGGCATCGCGGAACGTCGCTTCACTTGCTTAGGTAACCAACCGTCTCCCTCGGTAACCCGAGGGCAGACAACTACCTAGGCAGCTATTCTCGCCGTAGCTGCTATGGTGTGCTCTACCCGTGGAATATTGGGAGACATAATAGTTCCCACACCCGGCCATAACAATTTGCAACGGAGCCATAACGGAGTATGTTGTCAGCAAAGGCGTGCGAGGCGGTACCCCTCTATGCATGCTCACTTCACCAAGTGGATCCGGCCAGGAGACAAAGAAGACAAATCACCGGGGGCAGGGACTGGAGTGAAGAGCGACCGACAAGATCGAGGTCCTAGGACCGAGGTGTAAATGCACCCCCAAACCTGAGAGAGAGAGGAGAAGTACTGTATTGTCCCATTTAATCGAAGCCTCTATTTAATTCTACTACTTATTCATAACTACATAACATTTTGGGCGGAAAGGGATTTATCTATTAATCTTGTAAACTCTTATTGTTCATCTGACTGGAGTCTTCAAAGCATGGAGACTGTGGGAGCGGGACCGTCAAACCCTCCACAAGGGATTTCGAGGGGAGAGAAAGAGCGCATTAGGGAAATCCTCTCCCAATGCTATTCGGATGGAATTCTACCCAAAAAGTTAGCACCGAACACAGTTGAGGTCGGCGACGATTATGCCTGAGTCACAGTGAACCCTGAATTCTACTGAATCCATGCCGAGTGGCTAAAGGAGCACGCGGTGTTTATATTATTCGGGGATGATTCGACGTCCCTCCCTATAAAAGTGAAAGAACGGTTAGTCTAAGTATACGAAAACGGTTGGGCAATGTCTGGCCAGATTTCCGCCCCCCCGAAGAGAAGGTTTTTTCACAACGAGGGCAGGAACCAGGCCACGTACGTAGCATCAGCGAAGGAAATAGCCACGTGGATGCTCCAGATAGGTCATACCCAAATTGAGCTTGATAAAAAGAAGTATCTAGTCTCTTTCCAACTGTGGATGAATGAACACGAGTTGTGGGAGTGGCATGAAGTCTCTAGGCACAAGTTCTTCTGGATCTGCTGCCAACAGGTTCCCGTCGCTGCTCTGGCCCCCCTTTACGGGGCGGTGGAGGATGCTTTCGGAAGTGGTAAAATAATTCCCGGCGTATAAAGATCGCGACTCTCCAAGTTTGATGAATATCCGAGTCGATTTGGAATCGGCTGCTCGACTGTTCTACAAGCGCTACCCAGTAGTCAATCTAGGATGATGGCTATGTTGAGATAGAAGTGGTATGTGCTAACTCACCCTGGTGTCCAGCATGCAGGAGACACTTCCATTGGGAAGGGGACCCCGAATGCTCAAAAACGAAAGGTGTCAGTTATTCGGACACAGTCAAAGGGAAAGATCGGGAACCGAGTACTGACCCTAGTCAGAGTAGAGAGAATGAAAAGGGAGTGTCAGGCAGTAAGAAGGCGAGCAATAAGGGTTCAAAGGGCAAAGAGCCCGACCCCAAGGATCCGGCGCCTCCAACGGATTCCAAAGTTGATGGAGAAGAAACAGGAGGCAAAGACGAAAGAAACGAGCCCCCCCCGAGGGGGGACATGGAAGAGAAGGAGAAAAACGAGTATCTTAAAGAACAGCGGACAGAGGTAGAAAATCGGGAGGATGATCCACGAATGGAAGAGGATGATGACGGACCCGGAAAAAAAAGAGAAAGAAGTGGAGGAAGGGGGGCGCGAGGAGGGAAACAACGAAGGGGATGCGATGGATGAAGACATCCTCGTGGGCCGAGAGAAGCGAAAAAGGGAAGTGGCAGAGGAGGGTACATCGAAAGAAGAAGCAGATATGGAGGAAGAGGAAGAGGATGAGGGGATGGGTTTAGAAGGAACAAAATGGAGTGAGGATCAACCCTCCTCGGCCGAAAACAGCAAGGACTATGAAGAAGAAGGGACCGAGGGTGAGGAGAATGTTGGTTTGGCCATTTTTTCGGGACTTAATGATCTTACCAAAGTCTACATGAACGAGACCTATGTAGCCGACCCACCGGTTAACTCACCAGACAAATTGATAAACTCAAGGGCAAGGAGCATAGACTCTACCTAGGAAGATGGATTCAAAGACTGTCGGGATACCATTATTCACTTAGACAAAAACTCGACACCCCGGGATAATCATGGACAAGGGTTTGAAATGGATAACTCGCACCCCCCGGGTAAATCACCGGCCAAAAAAGTCAAGTTACAAGGGAAAAAAGGGAAAGAGACCTCAAGAGGTTTCCTCACCTCCTCCCCAGATCCGAGTAGGTATGGGATTCGACGAAAAAATCTAACATCGAGACCAACAAAAAAAAACGGTTCACTTTGCACAGCCAATACAAACGGTGTTAAGAGAGGATAAAGTAAAGGGACCAACCAAAGAGTTGAATATCCCTTTGATATGCACGAAATCACCCCATGGTCCGATGGTCCTAACGAAGCTGGAGGAGGATGAATCACTCTCCATCCCAACCCTTCAGATCGGCGGCGTTTTGTCATACTCGAGATTAGAGAAAGAAATCCAAACAAAAATTATGGCAAATAGCTGCTCGTGCGTGATACTCCTGGAGCCCAGGAGGGGAAGAATTTTAGCTTCGGCTCCAGGAGGCGGAAAAATCATCATCCATATGTCCTTTGCAGTTATCCAAGGAAACGCACAGGAAATCCTGAACCTTCGAAGCCAACCAATCCACTAGATTTCACCAGCCCATTTCTTGGATATAGGCATAGATTCACTCAAAGACGTTGAAATCTCTAGTGGCCTATCGACTTATGTTATTGCGGAATGGATTGCACAATCCAAACTAACTGACACCTTGACCTTCGTGGCCTTCTCCAAGAGTCTCGAGCAAGTTCCCCCTCCAGTGAAATCCCTGGACCTGCAAGAAGAAGGAGGAGGGAGGAAACCGAACGGTACACGGAATGCTTCCCAAAGAAGCAAATCCGTGGCGGCGAGCCGCATCCGACACGCGAGGGGCAAGGACCCAATTAATGGTCCTCCCGCCAAGAGTTAGGTTCGCTACCTGGAATGTCAGAAGGCTCGGAGACTGTAATGGTAGATGTAAGAAAGCAAGATTAAAAGCTTGGTGTCACGAACACAACCTGCAGATCATTTGCATTCAAGAAACTAAACTAAATGACTGCAAACTAAAAGAGACCCAGGGTGGTGGGATGACCCACAGGTGTGGGCACCTGCATAGGGAACAAAAGGCGGAGTTGCAGTTCTAATTAATAAAGATTTAGACATAGAAGTCTTAGACCAGTATATAGATTCAAATGGCAGATGGGCCTGGATGAAAATTGTGATCGGAGAAGAGGATTGGACGATTATGTCAGTCTACGCTCCAGTGATACTTCAGTACCGACGCGAATTTTTGTCTCTCCTTCAAACGTGTTTCCCTGATTTAGAGAATCTGGTCCTGCCTGGAGACTGGAATACCATTTTTAACCCGGGGCTAGACTCCCTGAAAGTCAAACCTTTGAGGGCGGACTCGTTGAGCCTCTCTCAGCTCAAGGAGGAGCACTTTTTGACGGACATGTACAAAGTATTCAACCCTGAAAATAACGGATTTACATGGTTCGGGCCGAAACTGTAAAAAATTACTCCTATCCCCCCGTAAACGCCTGGATTTTTTCCTCACAAGAGGCGCCCCTTGGGATAGAGCCATCTGGTGCGAGGTCGAGACAGGAGCATTATCGGATCACCAACTAGTTGTCATGGACATCCTCTCCAGGGATATTGTAGAAAGACATCGCCCCCCCTTCAGACTTAACACTCAAATACTAAAGGATAAGGGGGTTAAAAAGTGGGTTTCTCTACACTAAAAAGTGGGTTTCTTTGCATATGCAGTCCTGACAAAACGCCAAGGACCTGTTTTCAGATAGGAACCGGTGGGCAGAAACAGGTATACAAATAGTCCAATCAGCAGTAAAAGAATTTGCAAGAATGAAAGCTGTTAATCAATCCTGGCAGGAAAAATCACTAATAAAGGCGATTAAAGATGCAAAATCGCAGATGGAAAGAAGTGCAGAAGATCCCTTCTCCGATCACTTTTGGACGAAAAAATGAAAAGAGTACCTAATCCAACTGGATGAACTGGAAATCCAGAAGTAGAAAGAATGGCAAGAATGACTCGGTGTTAGAGGATTCATAGGATATGATAAAATAACCAAGTTAACTTTTAGGTCCCTATTATTGCGACAGTCTAAGCCCCTCATAAGAGAATTACCACACCCATTTGCTATTAACGCCCCAATAACCACCGAGACAGCGGACATGTGTTTGTATGCACTTGAATACTATAGGGACATAGTCTCCATTAGACGCCCGTACGATCCTCCAAACTTGGATCTATCAGATACCTCGGATTTCTGAAACAGTACAACCGGAAAGATCTCACCAGTAGCAAGGGAGGAACTGGATCTCCCGTTGACACAACGTGAGATCTGGCAGGCAACCAAGTCCATAGCCACCGACAAATGTCCAGGGATAGATGGCCTCCCAATCGAAATGTATACGGAATGCTGGGAAGCCTTCGCCCCATTTCTATGTGAAATATATAACAAGGCCCTGGAAACAGGATCCCTTCCGAAGAGCTTTACTAAGGGGATGATTACACTATTATATAAAAAAAAGGGACAAAAGACAAGTGCGGAACTGGACGCCTATATCCTTGTTGAATGTGATCTATAAGATCTTTGCGAAAACCATGGCCTTGTGATTGGCCAGGCTCCTTCCGGAGCTGATAGGATGGGAACAAGAAGCCTTCGTCAAAGGGAGGTCAATATATGAAAATATGATGGCAATAATCCAAGCCCTTGAACTCATAGGCAACGAGAAGAGAGATGCGGCAATCTTGTTGCTGGATATGGAAAAACGTACGATAAGGTGGGGTGGAGCTTTGTATACACATCACTCATACGGATGGGGTTTGGCGCAGGGTTTTGTGGAGCAGTGGAGGCTAGCTATCACCATGCACAATCGGTAGTAGTGGTTAACGGTAAGCTCTCATAAGAGTTTGAGTTGTCATGCTCCCTTAGGCAAGGGTACCCCCTGGGCCCCCTCCTCTTCGTACTTTAACTGGAAGTACTATTAGCAAATATTAGATCTAACAGTAGAATAATTGGTTTAAAAATCAACCCCAGATTGCAATGGAAGGGAGGTGCCATTGCAGACGATCTAACTGTGGTCCGTGAAAACACAATAGAAGCATTAACTGAATTAAGGAGTGTTTTGGATAATTACTGCTTACTATCCGAGACTTCTATTAATTGGGACAAATTAGTCTTCTTTCTCCCCCCCCCCCAAAGGTGCTCTCAGTGGATTGGGGTCTCAGGAAGGTGCCTGTGAACTCTTCGGACGGCTTTCTAGGAGTCCAGGTGTCCCTGACGGACTGTTCGAAAGCACAGGACTCACTACTAGTCGAAAAAGTTTCATCAAGAAATTGCTCGGTGTATCCGAAGCCACAAGCTCTCCCTCTACGGTAGAGCCTTGGTTCTCACTTCAGCAGCGCTCTCCTTACTATGGTTTCCTCTATCTATCCATTTGGTAGGGGAGGAAGCATACAAGAATATAAAGAGATGTGCCGCCAAATATCTTTGGAAGCCTACAGCCAAAGAACACCAAGGAGTCCTAGTCAAAGCCGCCTGGGACATCATCTCCGCCCCTAGGGACCAAGGTGGGGTCGGGATTTTAGACCCGGTCCAACAGAACCTCGGCCTGCTGGGGAAGTGGGTTGTTTAGGCAGTTTTCGGCAATAGAGACAAACTATGGATCTAGCTGGCTGAAGAAATCCTAGCAAAGGAATGGAAGTTGGAGGAATCGGAACATGTTTGGTTATGCTTCTTCATCCCCTCCTTCACAAACAGGAGACCGAAGTCCAAGGTCTGGAAGAATTTCCTAGTGGCCTGGAAAAAGGTTCAACCTCGGCATTGGACCCCCCCAACCACAAAACAGGAGACACTAAACCAGATCTTGTTCAAGAATCCCCACATCAGACAGGAGGACGATTCGGTCTTCCTTGCAGATGGAAGCAGCGGTTCCTTTGGGCGTTCGTGGGTGGAGAGAGGACTCTTGCAGATCCGACATATATGGGACACACGGACGGGAGACTGGATACCATTTCAAGACTTAAACCACCAGTACTTGGCCCAGCTATCGAGTCCGAGCCTCGGCCGACCGGTACGCCGATCCGTGCCGAGGCTGGGACTACCGGGCGCAGGCATCCCGAACGTCCATGTGAAGCGGACGAAAAAAACGGGAAAAAAAAAATAAAAAAAAAGAAGAAATAAGAAAAATAAATGGGTTCATCCTCTCTCTCTCTCTCTCTCTCGTTTCGAGAGACGAGACACTCTCTCTCTCTCTCTCTCTTTCTCTCGTTTCGAAACACTAAACGGGAACGCATCTTCCCGCGACGGCGGGAAGATGCGTTCCCGTTTAGTGTTTCGAAATGAGAGAGACAGAGAGAGAG
>BFEA01000155.1:242694-266249 GCA_003427395.1 Chara braunii | reverse complement strand
ACCTAAACTTATAGAACAGTCTGATTAGCTCGTTCTTAGATAGAGTAGTAATAAAGTATAGACAAGTTATAACCATTGGGTTCCAGCGTATGCGAGGCTTTGAGCCAGACCCCCTGAACTTACAGAAGGGTCTTAACTCTCTGCCAGATTCGTTTCTATCTGAGCCATTATGTGTGTGGCATCGAGTCAGACCCCCTCAACTTACAGAAGGGTTTGCCTCTTTGCCGAGATTAATTCTTCAAAATAAAGAGCAGAAAGAGACTGAGTCACCTGAACTTACAGAACAGCTCGGTCTCCTCGTTTAGAAACCAAAGAAACAAGTAAAATCCCAATGAAAACAAAGCAACCCAAGCCACCAAAACTTATTGAGCGCCCTGAGTCCTTGAAAATCAAGCACAATCAAACCCCTCACAGATCAGAGCAATCAGACCACCTGAACTTACAGAACAGTCTGACCCTTCATGCAAACCATAGCACTGGGTCTCCCAAAACTTATGGGGACATCCCAGCCTCCAGAGTAATCTGACCCCCTAAACTTGCTAGTAACAGTCAGCGGTCGTCGGCAGCAACACCTACACAGTGCGCAGCTGTAACTTGTGTCTGGCTGACGACAATAGCTGTTGGCATAGTTAGAAACAGTGGCAGCCGTCCTTTGCTCAGCCACCAAACACAACACCAACACCCAGCGGATACCTCAGACAGCTGTAATAATAATCCGTGCCTAGTCTGTAGCCACCAGCAGTCCTCACGCACAGTTCGCTGGCACAGTCTTAATATGTGCGGCCAGCAGCAGCTTACCCCGGTGGCGACTACCAGTAACAGTGGCAACCTCTGGCCACAGCAGCCCACACACCATCTATTCGACCAGTTAGCACATTCGTTCCAACAACACTACTAAGTAACCAAAGGTTTGGTAACTGGCTACTTCACAGGCAGCAACGAGCTTACGAGCTGATCTAACACACATTCCCTTCCTTCCTCTACCTGCTGTAGCCCGATGTCGTCTTCCCTTTCCATAGTCAGCAAAATAATTAGCACACCCAAAAAAAACAGGTTTGTATTTTCGTGATTCTCCTGCTGCGGCTCTTGTCGGACCAGGCGAGTGCTGTGTCAGTCAGCAGGTAAGCTTCACAAGCTCTCAGGCTTACTCTGGCTGTTCCTCCAATCAATGGCATGGGTCGCTCCTCTATAACCGATGTACCCCTATGCCTGCAGCCTACCTCACGTCACTATGTCTCCAAAGCTGGTTCCGACACCAGGGTGCGAACAGGCCGTGCCTCTCTCCCTCTCTTACATCCACGCAGTCGCGGCCTTGGTGTACAAACGCACCGGACCGCCCTCATCGACTACAACGTAAACATTAGCAACAGTCTGCGTCACAGCAGCCGAGGCTGCTCCTCGGAGGGCCAGGCCGAACACCAAGATCGACGACGAACACCATGTTCATGCGGCGTAGGAACTCCCTATGGTGAGGGAGACGAGGAACACGACCACGATCATGGCGAAGACGACCAACAAAACTGCGACCCTTCCACCGAACACCACGGTGGTGACGAGCAACCTCACAGGGGATACCCAAGGTGTCGTTTGGGGTCGCCACGATGAACCCAAGCAGTGTTGTGATCCCCAATAAGACCTACGAACATGACAATGAATTTTGTCCCTATTCGTGGAAAGATGCATCCCAACTACAAGCCCTCCCTTGGGCGCATCCCAACTATAAGACCTCCGGTTGCCCGTTTTCACTAAGAAGCAGGCGAAATCTATATTCATGGCCTCCTCTCCTTCGTCCCCGCCATCTCCCTGCGCATGACTTTCTTTACTAACCTCCTAAAACTACTAACCTATCGGCAAAACTAACATTAGAATCGAGGTCGCCCTGTATGAAAGCCCCCACCTCGATACTCGGTTCACCCGATCTCGTCACAGATCGGGTGGGAATCCGATTTCTCTTCCCTTCATTACCGCTCCTCCCGCCATATCCCTCGCAACTCTTTCTTCACCAACCTTCCTCTACACCGACCTAGTACTAAAACTAATACAACCACTGCGCTCGCCTAGGGCTACAACCCCTAAATCGTATCTTTTCCCACCAGAAACGGCCGAGGACCGGCCGAGTAACTAACTTTCCCTTCCACTCGCCTTCTTCCCTTCGACTTCGACCATCACTCCGGCGCACCGCCTCTTCCATCCGCCTCCTAACTCACTAACTTTCGCTTCAATCTAACCTTACTAATGAGTTCGCCCGACCTTTAAATTTTCGACATCAACTCCGGGCTCGCCCGATCCTATTAAGGATCGAGCGACCTTGGAAGTTTCCCGGCTCGCCATACTCGTCACCCTGCCGCCACCACCTGTGGACGGATTTCGGCGCGAATCGGGTCCCGGTGCATCCCCTTTTTCCCGCACTAACTTCTTCCCGGCCTGCTAGGCCACTACCTACGTACTCCCCCAGACCCGGCAGTCGGGCGCCGGCTATCGTCGGCAGCCGGCCAGCAGTTCACGAAGTCAAAACCCGCGGGGGTATTAGCAGCAGCCCGCCTGCCCGCCGAGCCGTTCAGCCTTGAGCACTTTCGCCCTTCTATACAGCCAGTACCCCGAAAAAACTACGACACGGGGCGCGCGAACCTGGCCCGGCTACCGCCTGGGTTCAGACGGGTCCGGCTTACTTCAAACTAGTAGTTTCGTATACAAGCTTCTCCTAACCTTCCCTGTGTCGTCCCTACTTTAGCGAATGTCCTGAAGGACAAGCGCCTGGGCCACGCCCGCGGCAACTCGCCACAACGGCTTTACCCACAAAATTTGACCATAGGTCTGTATTCCAACAGCTCACGGACGTACCTACTCACAGCGTCACGCCTAAGTACAGACGTGGCGAAATAAATAAAATGTGACGATATATAGAGACAAACGAAAAAGAATTAAAGAAAAATAAGATATCAAGGCCCCGTCGGGGCTACCGGCCCGGTGCTCGTCCCGTGGGTCAGGCCCACCACCGTGTCCTTTACCAAAACCGAGGGGGATAGCCCTTCCGGGCCCTCAACCCCTCAGGTTTCGCTCCATCTTGCTCTTCTGCTGCTGCGCCGACGCCCGCTGGCCTCGATCCCCGAACCTCCGTAGTGTCAGCCTAATGCCGTAACCTATAGGGCTAGGCCCAAGCCTGGTACCAGTGGGCTCGAATCTCCTAATAAAGAGGTAGCGCACGGCTCTTGGATCCAAGGAAACACCCTATGCTACTTCCCGGCCCACACTTGCACGCTGGCCTACCTGCCGTGCCGCAACTACCCTTCCCTATCCGAATCCATCAGGTCCCTTCATCTGGATTCCGCATACGTCCGCACCGGCTCACTGAACTGCCCACCGTACCCCGCGGAACCAGAAAACAATACACTCATAGTTAGTCTGTTTAATCAAAACAAACGATTGTTATAATGAAGCACGTTGACCGAAGTCCACGCCACGTTTGCTAGTGTAGCCAAACGAAGGAAAAATCACGCGCGCCTCAAACTTGCGCGCCCACACACTCTTTACTCTAGTCAACCACCTAGTCAACATAAGTTACAGACGCGGCAGCGCCTAGCGCGGCATACTTAAACTTTAAATCAAACTGTTTTTCTGTCGCTTGCAAAACCCATGGCGGATACCCTTGGAAGGGTATTCGCACCGACAGCTTACCGTACCATATTAAGCGACGTCCCCGTCGCTTCGCAGGATCAAAAGCTATTAATTCAATCACAATTCCAAAATGCTGACGAGCAGGGTACCAATCCGATTAACCGACAGACCCAGGGTTGAGGCCTCCAATAATCCATGCCAAACACAACTTTATGCTGCCAGGATTCTAACCTGGGTCTCCGTCGCCATGACATTCGGACGTCTAGATACTCCTCACTATATTACAGCATAAGTTTCATTGGATCTCTCACCACCATTTTCCCTGTGCCCTAGACAGCCGCCAGCTTCTCGTTGTGTGGCCCTAGCCCTTCCCTTGAAATCAAGTCGTGACTAGGGGCGCGGGTCCTAACCGAGACCTTCGAAGGCATTCTCTCGCCTCCCTAAAAAAAAAAAAACTTCACATTAAGCACATGTAAATATGCCTTATAGATCTCCACATAAACCTCCCTGCAGTCTAGTACAGAAAGACTAAGTCTCCATCTTGGTCCGCCATAGTCTGGGTGATCATTCCAGATCTACGACCCATCGCATTGTTATTTCAGCGGTAGTGCCTTCGCGGGTTGCGCCACGATAGGTTGTTCCTGATAAGCATTCAATCAGGATTTCCTAAAAAAGGCTCATATGATTCGACTTTTATCCCACGCCTCTCCGCAGGAGTAAAACCCTTCTAGGCGTTCACGCCCCTTTAAGTCTTTACTCCCTTGGCCAGACGCAGACCCTCTGAACAGGTTGTGCCAAACAGCGGCCGACGCCTAGGGTTGCGCCTTAGTGATGCTAGTTATACCCCTAGCTGGGTCTTCTTGTAAATGTCCAAGATTAACACAAATGGTCAGGCGGTGTGTCGCAACAATACAAGCCTACTGCGGGACTATGCATAGACATTTCGCACATAGAAGGTATTTACCAGTTCCTTTGTGGGACAACACAGGAGAAGCACGGTAACCTCTCCACAATCACAAAACAAAATCACTGCCTGATTCACAAGGCCGTGACCTCCCAGCTTGATAAAATCAAGAAAGTCACACATCTTGACGACATCTCTTAAGACACACCATTTGCGACATCTAAGAATTTCATCAATAGTCAAACAAAAATTTGGTCCCTCTCGTCAGTCTTTTATTACTCAAAATCAATCTTCCATTTATCAATCTTATTAACCACCTTATTTATAGAGGCGGTCTCACTTTAATAGGTCTCTCAGTCATCCTTCTCTTTCTAGGATGAACTCTCTCGCGACCTTTTCTTTAACACATCTTCCCTCTCTGAAGGTGCGTCTTCCAAGTAGATAATGGACAACCTTTTCATTCACAGGTGTCCCACTTCATCATATGATCCATGTTAAAGGACCAACTTATGAGTCTTTTGCACAACTCAACAATAGAATACTCATCATACAAATATTCAGGATCCTCACATCCTTCCACAAAACAGACTACGCTTCCATGCCTTATACTCGGCCCTCTCATCTGCCCAAGGGCAGGTCGCACGAGTACACCGGCAAGTAGACAGTTCACTTTCATCCAGATTCACCAAATACAAAATACATCAGGCATTTTCTCGTGCATATTTCACACCAAACCACCGTCCATCAAACCAGGACCACACAAGTGAGTGCGAGAGTGATCGTCATATACAACAAGTAGTCCCCGAAAAAGGTATCGATATAATGTACACTCAGGGATAAAATATCCCACATGAAAAACCTCCAACATACACTCAGGGGCAGAATGCCCCATACACAAATGTCCCCAAATCGTAATCCACTCAACTCACTCAAAGCCACTCTCACACTGATGTCGTCCTCAAAGTACAAGTTGGGTCTGTCTCTCGAAGATCAGGGCATAGGCCACCTAAGTATGTACAGGCTTCATCTACCATGTCCCGGTCCTCAAGATGGCAGACTCAACAAAAACCCAACCCATACTGCCTGACAACAGCGACAACATCTAGGTCTACAGAGTGTCATCCAATCCTAGCTCTAGTCCTACACGCAAAATGTCAACTATATAGGTAACTCAGTCCTGATCGCTCATCTCCTCCTGGTTTTGCCTATATAACTGAGCCCTACCCCCATCTGCAGATCTCTCTACTCTCCTGCCCTGTCTATCATACATCCTGCCTCCTTCCTCTGTAACCTTCTCTTCGGCCTTGTCCTCTAGGAACTTGAGACATTGCAAGGCTCGATGCCCCTCCTTTGTACAGAAGAAGCAGGACGTATCGAACCATTTCCTGGACCTCTTCTTTCCTCTCTGAGACCATGGTGATGATGGCCCTTCGCTGGCCTCCCTGCTCAACTCATGGCTCTGAGGCATATCCAAGAGCTTCTCTCGTGTCTCCACCTCCTGGGTACTCGGTCCAGGTCGGTCCTCAATCCCCTCTGGCCCATACTCGGGCGTGCCCAACCTCTGGAGCCCGCCCTCGATGACACCCTCAACCTCAATTCTCATCTCTCTCTCGAGAGGCTCCTCTATCCTCTGCTCAGTCAAAAACAAACTTGTCTCCTCCTGCATCGAGTGCATTGCCTCAATGAGCACGTCCATAGATCCCTCTGCCTAGCCCTGAGCTGGCTCACTGCTGGATGGTGGTAGCCCCTCCTCAACTGCCAAAGGTATGACTGGGCCCGCCGCTGCTATAGGTAGCGTCGCGAGCTCAGTAGGGGCTCTGAACTCGAAGGCCTCTCTCTCTGCCTCCCTCTGGGCTCTCGCCTCCTCTAGCTCCAGGATAACTCTCCCCATAGGTGGCTCCTGGCGAGTCTCTGCTACAGATGGCTGTCCTGGCAAACCATGTCCTGGCTGCCTCTGCTCTCCCCGCCGGCTGCTCTCTCGCTTGTCCGCCCCTCCCTGAGATTGTTGCCTCAGGCTCCCGATGATAGCTGTCTGGCTGGCCACCAATGCCCTGAGTTCCTGGATTTCCACCTCCATAGCCTCCAGGCATACCCCATGGTCGGCTTCCTTTATCTTCTTCCCTGCCAGATCGCTCTCCAACAACAAGTGCCGGTCAAAAGTTGTCTTGGCCAGGAACTTGATCTTGCGACCCCAAACCCCGCTCTGATTGGCGAAGGAAGCTCCTCTCCTCTCCGCTCCCAGAAGTCTCTCCACATCTCTAGGATCTCTGGGGCCTTTGCTGGCTCGCTGGGTGGCTGACCCGGGAGAGCCCCTGCTGCCTCCAATCTCTGCCTCTCCTGCTACTGTTCCGGAAGTTCCCCCGCTGCCTCCAACCTCTGCCTCTCCTGCTATATGTCTTCTATCCTCCTGGTTCTTCTTGCCCTCTTTTCTTCAGCCGTTTCTCCAGCTGGCGCCCTCTCCCTCGTGCGGAGGTCGACCCTCTTCGGGATCTCTGCCTCCACCTCCTTCTCGGGCTGGCACGACTCCTGGCGCGGCTCTGCAGGTGCTGGCTCCTCAAGGTCTGGGTGCTCCATGGGATGAGCCGCTAGATGCCTGTCAATCAGGGTCAAGGCTTCTCTCCTTACAACTACCTTTTCTCTCCTCCTTTCTGCTCTCCCCTCTGGCGAAGGAGCCTTTTCTGATGAAGGCAATGGGGCCTCCTCTCTCTGCAATCTCTCCCCTTCCTGGCGAGTGCTCCCTGGTGCATCCCCGAGTCTCAAACCCACCGCTGGCGTCTGAGGGGGCGTGTCCTCTCCAACCTCTATCACTTTCTTCCCTGCACGTCTCCCCTCATCGCCCAGCCCTCTCTCTCGCTGAGTATCCCAGACCTCCTCTCGTGGCATCTCCTGATGTGGCGCCTCCTCTCGTGGCACCTCCTATCGTGGCACCTCCTCTACCGGTCCTCCACGCTCCTCTCCTCGAGGAGACGCTCTCCACCGAGAGATATCCAAATGCGCCTCCAACTTTCTCAAAGGCCCCTCAGACGCTGGCGGCTCCTCTTGTATGCGTGCTGGCAACCTCCTCAATCCTCCCGCGGTAAATTGGTGGAACTCCACTGGTCCCAACCCACACTCAGGGTACACCCCTCGCTCCTCAGCCTCTGGCCCCGGCTCTGGCTCCTCCTCTCTCCTGGCTAGGGCCTTCCATCCTCCTCGAGACGGTCTCGCCTCCCTAGACTCAGGGTCCCTCTGCCTCTGACTCCTCTTACGCCTCTCGACTCTGGGCTGAGGGGGCTCTGGTCGTCGAAAGGCCTCTCTCAGATGTGCCCTGCAGCTATCCCAGTCCCCGGCCATGTCTCTGACCTGCTTAGTCAGTGCCCTCTCCGCCTTTCTGGTCCAGAGGGGTAACGTCCTCGCCCACTCATCTCTCGGTGTACCCTGCCCCTGCATGAACCACTCGAAGGCAGGGATAAAGTCTGCCACATTTTCGATCTCTAAACGGATCGGCCTGCCGTCTGGTCCCACAGGCGAGGGTCGCAGCTCTTCCATCCTCGTTTCCATTTCCTGCCTCGTCGTCGCCTCCCTATGAATCCTGGCAATGGGCTCCTCGAACCTGCCTGCTCCCCTCAGTCTCTCGATTGCCTGGGCCACCGTCCAACCCATACGCCTCGCATGCTTCCAGAAACTGTCCAGGAATAGCTTGATGTCCCCATCATCGTACATCAGAGTACTCTCTCGATGGCGAGGCCCATGTTGCTCATATCCTCCTGATGCTCCCAACGGCCTCCGAGGCGGCTGTGTCCCCCTCCCTCCGCTTGGCATGGCTGTCTTCATAAAGTCAGACCTGCACAACAGGCGAAGGAGACGATAGACACACATTGGGGTAAGCAAACAGATGACAATCAAGCAGGCTCAGACCATACCACGCTCATGCAGCATACAACCTATCCGACCTACATAACCTATCGCTTCTATTCTAGAGGTAGTCAGATCGTCTCTCTTACCTCTTCTCTCGACACAAATTTCTTCAATCGCGTTCCAGATACCCAATCCTTCCACTCAGTCTCATTTAGCTCCTCAATCTGGTAAGCTCCAAAGTCTCCGACCCGTACGATCCGGTAGGGACCTAACCACCTCTTATCGAGCTCCCTGGACCACTGCTTGTCCAAAGATGAATCGTAAAGGAGCACGACATCCCCAACTGCTAGAGGTACTTTCCTCACCCGAGCAGACTGATCCCATCGAGTCTTATCATCCATACGGCTTCTAGCCACTTGATCGGACGCCTCCTGGATCCTTTCCTCTATCGCTCCTATCTGTCGCGCCCGAATGTCGAGCAATTCCTCAAAAGACAAGTCGACTTCCAGATCCTGGCGCCTCCATGTCTTAAGAAAGCTCTCTATAGGAAAGGTGGCGTGTCTTCCATACCACAGAGTGGCTGACGCATACTTGGTGGATCTTTTCACTATAATGTTCTCGACGAAGAAAGTTGTCCTTAGGTACCTTGGCCATTGATTAGGCCTACCTTCGGTCCACTTAGCCAGGAGGCTCGTAATGGTACTATGCCCTCTCTCCACGAGAGCATTCGTCGGGGGGTGCGCGGTCGTGGTGTAGTTAGCTGCTACACCATACCTTGATAGCAATTCTTGCACCTCCTGGCAGGTAAACTCCGATCCCCTGTCCATTACGAATTCCCTGACGAAAGGATAACGCAGGTAGTACTCCTCGATGCAGCTAACCAAGACTGAGTCTGTCTTGGTACGAATGGCACGCCCATCTACGAAGACAGATAAGTTATCGCGCGTATCGAAGATGTAGTTATAGCCTTGATCCCCAAGCGGCATGAAAAGTAGGTCGAGATGCACTACAGCCCCCACCTCCCGCTCTAGCCTTGGATGTAACGGCTCTCCTTGCCTCAAACGAGATCTCTCCTGGCAAGGTACACAAGATCGACAGAACTTTCCAATCATGTCTATCATCCCATCCCAGTAGTACAACTCACTTATCTTGGCATACGTGGCTTGTACCCCTCGATGCCCTCCCGCAATGTCGTCATGAAGTGCTGCTATGACGTCAATCTGACGGTTCCTACCGCAGACAACTCTCCTGGGATTCCCCACTTCCCTTCTCACGAACACGTGACCGTCACGCACTAAGTAGCACTGCAGCATCATCTGAGCCCTATCGCTCGCATCCCTTAGCCGCATCTCGCAAGACAAAAGAAACCCCAGCTCTAGGTAGATCCCATCATACTCCTCTGCACGAAAGACCTCCTTAATCTCGCCCTCCTCAAACTCGTCGTCTTGGCTCTCGGGCACTTCATCCACATTCCCTGCCGGGTTCAACGAGCCTGACTGGTCGAGGCTTTCCTGCAATAATGTGTTACGAGGAGATACATTATTCCCATCAGGTCCTCATGCCGTTCTACCTGGCCTGGTCCTTCCTCGATCGTTCTTATGTCTTCCACCAGACTATGCCAACTGGCCAGCGCCAACTCCATCATCCACTGAACATCCTTACCTCCCCAAGGATCTTCTCCTTCAACGGGTTTGAGGACTAGCTCTGCCCTCCTTTCATATCTGCTCGGTGTTTGCCAAATAGGATAGCCCACACAGCTAGGCACTCGTGGCGACCATTTGTTGATATGGAGACGAACATCTTCCTCCTGATCCAGAAATCCATCTACTGAGGGCGTATTCTCCACCGCCTCCCCTTCCTGTTTATCCCAGTTGATCCGACTTAGTCCGTCCGCCCGGTTCTTACTACCAGGAATCCGCTCCCATTCGAAGTTAAACATCCAGATGTACGTCAGCCATCTGGTAACCGTCGGATCCGATGGAACGTAATTCCTTAGAGAGTAGGTCAGGGCAGTGGGGTCCACTCTCAAAATAAACCTCCTACCGAAGATGTAGTTCCGAAAAATCCGCAGATTGTGGAGAACGGCAAGAGTCTCCCTGTTGAACTGAGAGTAGTTCCTCTCGGTCGTACAGAGAGTCCGACTCTCAAATCGCAAGGGTCTTTCCTTTCCTTCCATGTCTGCCTGAATTAGAACTCCCCCTAAGGCAGTCGGCCCCGCATCCGTTTCGACAATGAAGGGTCGCGTCTCCATGGCATCATAATCTGGCGCCCCTAATACCAACCCTCCCTCTCAAAACTCCTCCTTCATTCTGGCCACCACCTCTTCTTGCTCTTCACCCCAAACCCATTCTTGATCCTGACGGACTAACTTCCTCAGGTGTTCAATCTTAGCGGCGAAGTTCTTGACGAAGGCCCTCCAAAATCCACACATACCAAGGAAGCTCCTGACATCAGTTATTGAGTGGAACGAAACTGGCCACTCAGTAATCTTGTCCGTCTTCTTCACATCTGGTCTTCGGCCTTTCTCGCTGCAGACGAACCCCAAGATAGTCGCTTCCCTCATGCGGTGTCTGGATTTAGCCCCGCTCGCCATGAGGTTATGCTCCTCGAGCAGACTCAGGACTTTATCGAGGTCCTGGATGTGCTTCCAAACAAAGCGCCTTACCCCTGGCAAGACCTTGTCGCTCTCCTTTATTGTCGGCCCCTTCACCGCCAAATCATCGATATATGGCTGTGTGATATGGGGGTTGACTGACTGCATAGCCCGAATCATGGCCCGTTGGACCATTGCTACCGCGTTGGTCCACCCTTGTGGGGCCACGTTCATGTGGATTAGTCCTCGCGGCATGTGCATAGCCGTCACCGGCCTGTCTGGCGGGTAGACCGAAAACTGATCATATCCTGAGTAAAGGTTTTTAAGTGAGATTATAGGCCTTCCAGCACAGGATTCTGATAGAGCGCCCGCATTTGGCAGTCCTCCAGCATCTCGCACGGTCACCGCATTCAGCCTCTGCAAATCTTGCACCCACCGCAGCGTCCCGTTGGGCTTGATGAAGCAGAACCACGGGGACGCATACGGCCCACTCGAATAGTCGGCGACGTGCGTATGTATCTTGCCGTCGAGGTAATCCACCACTTTCTTTTCCTCGTCAGGATTTGGATATCGCGCCCCTCTCATGTTCCAAGGCTCGTGTGGCACGGTGTGGATGCGGATCATAGGTATTTTATCCACATTCAGTCTGCCACGCTCCTCGTCACTAAACGCATAGGCGCGATGCCTCCTCTTCATCAACTCCACCATCAATGTCCGCTCCTGAGGCAGTAGGAAGTCAAGCTCCCCTATGATCAACTTCCCCTCATTCCCTTCGTTGATACGACATGGCCCTGCTAGCGCATTCTCCCTCATTCGCCGTATCAACCCTCGTTCCCTCTCGTAGTATGCTTCCTCGTCCTCTGTAACGAGGACGGGAACCGGGCGACACTTCTTGTCTACCGTCTTGTACCGCCTTTGGGAACCCTGCTTGAGCCGCCCCCTAAAAAAAGCCAACTCACAGACTGCGTTTGCGTTGATGCAAGGCCCTTTCCGCCGCCCGGAAGCCGATATACCAGCTCCAACCTCCCTGCCTCGGGGCATTCCAGAACTTGTTCCCTCAAGGCCTGGATGGCATCCGGATCTGCCATCTAATGCGCAGCCAGCAAGTCCATGGCCTTCCCGACGTCCAACAAGCTGAGGAAAAATGCTTCCACCCTCTCTCATACTTCTGGTTCTGTCCGGAGCCTCCGGCGCTCACCTTCCGACTGTTCGATTGTGAACGACCCTGGATTGGGTCGGTTCCTTATACTCCTTGGCCCTGTGTTCCTGCAAGTAATTATTTCGTAATTCCCGCAGGCAGGGTCACATAGGAGGAGAATTAACGTCCCGTCATGCTTATTGAACATCACGGTCTCCGTCCTTCTTAGGAATTACCTCCCTAGGAGGATTCCGTGATCCACGTCCAACATGATGAAGAAACAAGCCCGGGCCTTCACCTTTCCAACCTCGATGAGTACATTCGAGGTTGTCCCACAAAATACGGCCTTGCAGCTGGCTCCGTGCAGAATACCGCAGTCAGAACGGTCTATATCCAGCCCGAATCTGATCACGTCCGCCTCCCGGATAATGTTCATCTCCGCCCCAGTGTCCACCATTGTTGCGCACTTGGAACCCTTCACCACCAAATCCACCGTGCCGCAAGCTACACACTTTCAGTCCATTTTCATACCCGACTCCGCCCACTCAGCCTCCTTAGGCAGGATCGTACCCAGATGGACATTGGGCACCAGGAGCCGCGACAATCTCCCCTTCAGTTCATCGCGGAGCCGCGGGGCCGACGCTAGGATTTCCTTCAAGGTCATGAGGTCATTATGCCCTTCCAGCAGTCGGTCGATCACTTTCTCTACGTCAAATCCCTCCTCCAACCGAACCGCGTATTTCTTCTTGTTGGGCGGTCCGTCACGTATAACCGGTTCGGCCTCTCCCCTGGTCCCCTTTTTCCTTGCCCGCTGCTCCGCTCTCTGATCCTCTTCCCGACGCAGCCTCTCGTCTTCTTCCTCCTCATCATCGTCGTCCTCCACTTCCACGGCCTATTTCCTCCTTCCTAGCTCGGGCTCCCTTCTCGGAGGTTCTTGGTTAGCACTGGCCTTGGCTTGACTTCTCGTTCGTGCTGCCTGTGGAGTGAGGGGTCTCCCTATCACTCCCGATTGTGGGCTTGGCCCCACCACATTTACTCCGGGTCGCCCAGGCGCTGACTCCGGGCCGGAGTCGTACAGGAATACCTTGGGGATGCTAGACTTTCATTCCCTCACTTCTCTACAGACGTTCACCAACCTCTGTTGGTACCTTCTTACCTTGTTCAACAGGTCCTCCATCTTTCCCAATAAGACGGACGATGGTTTCACCCTTGTTTCCTCGTCCTCGTCATCCGATTCGACGATTATGGGCTCTTCCCTCTTGCTTCCTCCTCGCGTCTCTTGGGTCACTTCCTCGTCGCTCCCCACTTCCTCTATCCTAATCGACGACTTTTCCTTTTTCTGCCATAGCCTGAGTCCCTCTATTCCCACCAATGGTCCTCTCTTCTCCCGCCATAGCGACCCGGCCGCCGCCCTCCGTTGGGCTTCCGCTCTCACTTTTCCAAGCCTTCTGTCAATGGTCTCCCCAAACTGATCGTAAATGTTCCCATCCATGGTGGAGGAGATCAGCCCGCTCCTCTCGTCTTCCCATCTTATATTACAGAACCTTATGGTGTGACCTTGCTGGTCACAATGCTGGCAGATGGCCGTCCTCCAGTCAAAACGAGGTGTCCCATACCCCTGACTTCCCTGATCCCCCTGGCCTTGATACCCCTGACCTGGGTACCCTTGGCCTTGATTCCCCTGGCCTTGGTACCCCTGGCCTTGGTTTCCTCGGCCTTGACTATTCCATTGCCCTCCTCTTCCGTCGCCATTCCTGCCTCTCCCCCTTCCTCCACCCCTCCCTCCGTTGCCTTGATTGCCCTGCCCCTGGTTCCCACCTCCAGCTACGCTTCCCTGTGAACTGGGAGCAGGTAACGGTGGTGGGGCCACAGGCTGGGCCTGGGCTGTGGGGTAGATGGGTGGCGGCATACTCATTTGTGGTCCGGCTACTGGCGGCAGGCTACCCCATGGCACAATTGCATTGATCACCGGCCAGGGCCACTGTCCGTAGGAGGGTGCCCCTCCTTGCAAGAGGCCCGCACTAAACGAGGGCGCCGCCACACTTGGAGGAGCCGCCGCCACCGCCTGAGGCGCCTGCGCTTTTCCTGATCCCTGTCCGCCTTGCGCCAAGTTACGCACTTTGCACTGGGCCTTCGTCAGGCGTTGCGTCACCGGCTCTTCCTCTTCCCATAGCTCCTCCTGAACAGCCTCCTCTATCACGGGCTCCGTTCCTTTCACTTGGACAGCCGTTACTACCCTCCTTTACACCACCGGCTCTGTCGCATACCCCAGTTGTGCCAATACGTCTATAACAATCCTTGTTACCCCCGAGGTCCCAGAAGCGGTCGCATCTCTTTCCTTTCTCTTCTGCCTTTGCAGGCGTACCTGACGTTGCTCCACCTGGTCCAAACACCCAACTTTCACCCCTCTGTCAATGGTGGCCCAGGTGAGCTTGGTGGTACCCCCTCTATGTCTCGTCAACTCGACGGCCTCCGATGACGTGAGTAGCCCTAGGAAAATGGCGCACTGTGCTTCCTCCGAAATCCCATGCACCTTCCGCGCTCTCTGCTTAAATTCTTGAACAAAGGTCCCTATCGTCGTAAAATCCTCTTTGTTCATTGCCTCGAGGTCCGCAGTGGTCAACAGTCCATCTCCCAGGCGGTACTTCCTCTGCATTCCCTCCTTGAATCTTTCCCAGTTACCTTGGGCTGCATCTATAACTTTCTTCACTTTTTGGTGGTAGTTGTGGAGAACGTACTAGAGAATGTGCTGAAATCTTACAACATCCGACCGCCCGACCAGAGTTTGTTCCACCCGCTCCAGCCATTCAGAGACTCTCTCCCCACAAAAATGGAAGGTATCGACCTTGGGGATATTGCTAGGATTTCTTTCATGCCTGTCAATAGCTGCGATAAGGTCATCGAGCGTCAGGCCTTTCTTGGGAGCACCTGACGTGCCGCTGCCCTGCGACATCTTGACAGACTCTCCTCCTCAAGCTCCCCGATAAGAGAAAAACAAGCACACCCCTTTATTCAGCATTAAACCTTGACCGGTCTATTCCTTCCGCTCTACCTAACTCTTACTGCATACTTTACCCAATACTAACACGATCGTCCTTCATACTTCTCATAACTTAGGTAGGTAAACTTCCTCACCTATACTTACTCACTCATTACTTTTTCTTACCTTCTCGTCTTTTTTTTTTTTTTTTTTTTTTCCACTTCTCATACCCGGATGTCGTTCCAMCAGGGACAACGGTAGGCTTTCCGTTATCCCCGACAACGGCGCCACCTGTCGAGTGCATCGGTCCGGCACCGCACCAGGGCAGCGGGACCCTCCCGGTCGCGTCACGCAGGAGTTGGTTTATATCCTTCGTCGTGAATATACATGGAGCTTCCGCAAGCCGCTCCGGCCGAGTACGCCAGCAATACCTTTCGCGAACCCCTACGACAGGATAGAGCCTACGCGAGGCACGACTTACCTCCGCGTTACGGGAGCTGTCACCTCCCTTCGGTGGGCGTATCCTCGCCGAGCTACCAGTCCACAGTACGAAAGTTAATCAGCTGCAATCGCAGAGGTGGACCAGCCGAGGGCGTTTCTCGTTCGCTGTAGCATAGGGGGTACGCGCGGTAATACGCCTCTATCGGACCCGCACGCGAACCGCCATCTTGGGGGGTTGAAGTCCCAAGCGCGGCCTATCGTCGGTCGACTAGGACGTATCCCACACACCACGCGCACACCACTTTACGAACACAAAAAATAAAACACACACACACACACGAAACAACACAACACAAACAACGCGACAACGCTCCTAGCCCCTCGGTAGCCAACCCATAACTTTCCGGTGCGGAAAACAAATAAGTGTCATGCGCGAGACTTAGTATAAAACCGCGCGGGCGCAGGGCCTACTCATATCGACTCGCAATGCAGGCGTACGCAAGCAGTCGCAATGATGGCGTACTATGTAGTGCCCATAATCAAGCGGTCCCTCGTGGATCCGAGTACCGCCTATGACACTCAAGTGTCAGATTCGAAGTTTCGTGAGGGTCTAATCCTTCACGACATTGCACGGCTGAAGGAATAGCCATGCGGTCGCCGTGAGACCTCCGGCCTTAGGTCTGAGCGTCTCGGTAAGCAAGGCAAATAGGCTCCGCAAGAGGGAAAAATCCCTCCTCTGAAGAGCCTAGGGTTTGGGATGTCCTGGACAAGGACCTCGAATCCCGACCCAGGACCAACGTCCGACTAAGAAAAAATATCAAGAAACAAGGCAAAATAGACGGAGGAGTCCCCCCTGGGCCTCTCAGTCTTACCTTCTGAGTATCCCTTTTTGTACGGAACCCCTTAACCTAGACAGACATTCACTCTACGTACACCCATATATATATGTATATAAGGGGGAAGTACATGACGATTACTTCTCACAGTCTCATCGGGGTCCCTCACAGTCATACGTATATTTGTGATCGCAGGCAACCAAATCCAGAATCTGACTCATAGCACATACCTGCAAATCACATTCACGAGTCAATCGACAACCCACGCACTACACGGAGTCAACCCCAACCATTTTCAACACTCATACCCCTCGCTTTAGCCATGCAAGTCCCAACCTCCTGTCCAACCAACCTTAAATAAAAACTCAGTACCTTTGTTAAATGGCCATTCAATAAAAGTCTCGGTGAAACCATAATGAAACAAAGGAAGTCACCAGGGCTAAAGCCTTTTAGGTTGAGTGTGGAGGGTGAGTTGGAATTGAGTTGTAAACCGACCAATCGGCAACCGACCTGTTATCAGTGATAACAGATAATGATCCTCAAGGGATCAAGCTGAATCTAGTCCTGACCTTGAATCAGACAACCCTAAGGACCTGTAACACAAGATAGGTCAAAGGCCCAGGCTAAATCATCAGCATATGGGGGATAAACCTTCATAGCACACCTCCTTATAATACTCTCTAGCGCCACCTGTCGAAAGTAATCTAACTCCTCTAAAAACAGGGAAATTTAGGCAGCGCTTTCCGTAAGAAAAGTGTCCTCTCATAATTTATATAAGCCCAAATATGAAATCAGAAATAACCCTTGACTCTCCAAAGTCCAATTTTGTCTAACTCCCTGAATTAGCAAAATTTTGGGCAGCACTCTCTTTAGAAAATGAGACTTCCCAGAATTTTACTAAACCATATATGAAATCTAGACAAGTTGAACTTTGAGAAGTCAAAAATTTGACTAACTCCCCGAATTAGTAAAAATTTGGGCAGCACTCCCTTTAGAAAATGAGGCTTTCCAGATTTTTACTAAGCCAGATATAATGAAAAGACAAGTCAAGCTTTGATAAGCCAAACTTTTGAGTAACTTCCTGGATCAGCAAAAATTTGGGCAGCACTCCCTTTAGAAAGGGAGGCTTCCCATATTTTTACTAAGTCAGAAAGACAAGTCAAGTTTGGACAAGGAAAAATTTGACTAACTCTTTGGATTTGTAGAAATTTTGGCAGCGCTTCCCGTAGAGAAAGTGGTCTGCCAAGATTTATACAAAGCCAAGTATAAGAAAAGATCCCAGAAAATGCGAGAATTGACATTAGTAAAAAAAAACTTAGCTCAGAAAATGCAGGAATTGAAACTAACTCCTATGACTCTAGCACGTGGCGAGCGACTAAAGCAACTACCTATCAAACTGAAACTCGGACTAAGTAGTAGCCTCACTCAGTCACATGCAGGTCAAACCACAAGGGTAAGTACTCTCACCATCCCAAAATCAACTTGAACAAACAATAGTTCATGATCTTTTAATGATTTAACCCTTTATACCGGGCTTACATAAGGTATAGGTCAGGCCGCCTGAACTTACAGAACAGCTCAACTTAGCCAGGCCTAGAGTCAGAATACCTAAACTTATAGAGCGTTCTGACTTGGCCAAATATACACAAACAGAGGGCACAACTACTTTCCTCTTCTTTGGGCACACGACTAGACCACTCTAGTCGCCCTAGACTGTTTTAAAGTATCCAAGTTATATATACTTATTTTTACCTTTGTCTTCTAAGGCTGCATATGACTGAACTAGCTTAAGTTCAGCCTGCCCCAGTTTACCATCAATTCTATTCTTAGTTGTACTTTCTTCAAGTTGTGATATGGCTATAGTCAGATCACCTAAACTTATAGAACAGTCTGATTAGCTCGTTCTTAGATAGAGTAGTAATAAATTATAGCCAACTTATAATCATTGGGTTCCAGCATGTGCGAGGCTTTGAACCAGACCCCCTGAACTTACAGAAGGGTCTTAACTCTCTGGTAGATTCGTTTCTATCTGAGCCATTATGTGTGTGGCATCGAGTCAGACCCCCTGAACTTACAGAAGGGTCTGCCTCTTTGCCAAGATTAATTCTTCAGAATAAAAAGCAGGAAGAGACTGAGCCACCTGAACTTACAGAACAACTCCGTCTCCTCGTTTAGAAACCAAAGAAACAAGTAAAATCCCAACGAAAACAAAGCAACCCAAGGCACCAAAACTTATTGAGCGCCCTGAGTCCTTGAAAATCAAGCACAATCAAACCCCTCACAGGTCAGAGTTATCAGGCCACCTGAACTTACAGAACAGCCTGACCCTCCATGCAAACCATAGCACTGGGTCTCCCCAAACTTATGGGGACATCCCAGCCTCCAGAGTAATCAGACCCCCTAAACTTATAGAAGGGTCTGACTTCTCCATGCAAAACCAAAATAAAACAAAGCGATAGGGTTCCCCAAACTTATGGGTACTTCTCAGCCTTAATGACCCGGTCAACCATCAAGCAAAACAAACCCCCATCCTACCTTTCCCCCAGATGCAGTTTCTTTTAACAGTCTGAGTTCATACAAACAACAAAACTGAAACTGAGACCTCACAAACATTTCTTTACTTAGTCTGGTTCAATCTCCTGAAGTCAAACCAAAAATAAGATAGGGCTGCACACCATATATTCAGTCAGAGATGCATCAGGTAGTACAAATAGGGGTTATATCTCAGGTGTAGAGAAGGAAAACGCAACGGGTATCTGTCAATTCCCTGCCTCCAGAGCCTCGCCTAGGCTCCGGCAGAGTTCCCGCAATCGGTGGGATGGCTCCCCACAAAGTCTTGTTGCGGTCCTACGGGTTGCAATCCCGCCTGCCGCCTTCCCCTCAGAACAAGACTAGACTTAGAATAAGAAGGGTAGAAGTAGAAAGTTTTGAGACTCTCAGATCCAAGAGAGGTGTACTCAGACTCGCTAAAGAGGGCCTCGTAATCTTGATGCTCCTGAGGGTCCCGCAATGGCAGCCAACTGTGCCAACTTGGTCACGCAAAAAAATACTATGAGTCAAACCGCCAATCGTTGACCTTCTGACGACCTCTCAGAATCGCAGCAACAACCCCCTCGTATAAACTAACCACCTCCCCAAGCCTCAGCACCTCTTTTCATCCCAATCACGGCCGCACCATACCTTGCAACACTCTTTTAGACGAGGCAGCAGCATACAGCGGCGACCAGCAGCAACAGTAGCAGCCAAACAGTAGTTATAGTCAACAGAAACCGCAGCTGTGCATAGTCAGAAACAGCAGCGGCCGCTTGCAACAACCAACCACCATACGCAGCAGACTGCAACAGTCAGCCTGTACGCAGCAGCAACCGTGCGCCGTACACAGCAGCATATTCGTGCCAGTCCGAAGCATGTGTACATACCGTTAACAGCAGCTTGTAGTGGTAGCATGTCCTCAGCCTACAGCAATCGCACCTCGATCCGTAACAATCTTTTAGACGCAACAGTAGTACTCAGTGGTGGTCACTAGTAACAGTCAGCGGCCGCCGGCTGCAGCACCTACACAGTGCGCAGCTGTAACTTGTGCCTGACTGACGACAATAGCTGCTGGCATAGTTAGAAACAGTGGCAGCCGTCCTTTGCTCAGCCACCAAACACAACACCAACACCCAGCGGATACCTCAGACAGCTGTAATAATAATCCGTGCCTAGTCTGTAGCCACCAGCAGTCCTCACGCACAGTTCGCTGGCACAGTCTCAATATGTGCGGCCAGCGGCAGCTTACCCCGGCGGTGACTACCAGTAACAATGGCAACCTCTGGCCACAACAGCCCACACACCATCTATTCGACCAGTTAGCACATTCGTTCCAGCAACACTACTAAGTAACCAAAGGTCTGATAACTGGCTGCTTCACAAGCAGCAACGAGCTCACGAGCTGATCTAACACACATTCCCTTCCTTCCTCTACCTGCTGTAGCCCGATGCCGTCTTCCCTTTCCGTAGTCAGCAAAATAATTAGCACACATAAAAAAAAACAGGTTTGTACTTTCATGATTCTCCTGCTGCGGCTCCTGTCGGACCAGGCGAGTGTTGCGTCAGTCAACAGATAAGCTTCACAAGCTCCCAGGCTTACTCTGGTTGTTCCTCCAATCAATGGCATGGGTCGCTCCTCTATAACCGATGTACCCCTATGCCTGTAGCTTAGCTCACGTCACTATGTTTCCAAAGTTGGTTCCGACACCAGGGTGCGAACAGGCCGTGCCTCTCTCCCTCTCTTACATCCACGCAGTCGCGGCCTTGGTGTACAAGCGCACCGGACCGCCCTCATCGACTACAACGTAAACGTTAGCAAAGGTGTGCATCACGGCAGCCGAGGCTGCTCCTCGGAGGGCCAGACCGAGCACCAAAATCGACGGCGAACACCACGTTCTTGCAGCGTAGGAGCTCACTATGGTGAGCGGGACGAGGAACACGACCACGATCATGGCGAAGACGACCAACAAAACTGCGACCCTTCCACTGAATACCACGGTGGTGACGAGCAACCTCACAGGGGACACCCAAGGTGAGGTTTGGGGTCGCCACGATGAACCCAAGCAGTGTCGTGATCCCCAATAAGACCTACGAACATGACAATGAATTTTGTCCCTATTCGTGGAAAGATGCATCCCAACTACAAGCCCTCCCTTGGGCGCAACTCCCACCACCCAAATCGTCCGAACCGTTTCGTTTTTACGTTAACATGACACTACGATTCGCCTCGCAGCACCGCGGAACCTCCAAAACCTGCCTCCGGTCGCCCGTTTTTACTAAGAAGCAGGCGAAATCTATATTCATGGTCTCCTCTCCTTCGTCCCCGCCATCTCCCCGCGCATGACTTTCCTTACTAACCTCCTAAAACTACTAACCTATCGGCAAAACTAACATTAGAATCGAGGTCGCCCTGTATGAAAACCCCCACCTCGACACTCGGTTGACCCGATCTCGTCACAGATCGGGTGGGAGTCCGATTTCTCTTCCCTTCACTATCGCTCCTCCCGCCATATCCCTCGCAACTCTTTCTTCACCAACCTTCCTCTACACCGACCTAGTACTAAAACTAATACAACCACTGCGCTCGCCTGGGGCTAGAACCCCTAAATCGTATCTTTTCCCACCAGAAACGGCCGAGGACCGGCCGAGTAACTAACTTTCCCTTCCACTCGCCTTCTTCCCTTCGACTTCGACCATCGCTCCGGCGCACCGCCTCTTCCATCCGCCTCCTAACATACTAACTTTCGCTCCAATCTAACCTTACTAATGAGTTCGCCCGACCTTTAAATTTTCGACATCAACTCCGGGCTCGCCCGATCCTATTAAGGATCGAGCGACCTAGGAAGTTTCCCGGCTCGCCATACTCGTCACCCTGCCGCCACCACCTGCGGACGGATTTCGGCGCGAATCGGGTCCCGGTGCATCCCCTTTTTCCCGCACTAACTTCTTCCCGGCCTGCTAGGCCACTACCTACGTACTCCCCCAGACCTGGCAGTCGGGCGCCGGCTATCGTCGGCAGCCGGCCAGCAGTTCATGAAGTCAAAACCCGCGGGGGTATTAGCAGCAGCCCGCCTGCCCGCCGAGCCGTTCAGCCTTGAGCACTTTCGCCCTGCTATACAGCCAGTACCCCGAAAAAACTACGGCACGGTGCGCGCGAACCTGGCCCGGCTACCGCCTGGGTTCAGACAGGTCCGGCTTACTTCAAACTAGCAGTTCCGTACACAGGCTTCTCCTAACCTTCCCTGTGTCGTCCCTACTTTAGCGGATAACCTGAAGGACAAGTGCCTGGGCCTCGCCCGCGGCAACTCGCCACAACGACTTTACCCACAAAATTCGACCATAGGTCTGTATTCCAACAGCTCACGGACGTACCTACTCACAGCGTCGCGCCTAAGTACAGACGTGGCGAAATAAATAAAATGTATATATAGAGAGAGAGAAAAACAAAAAATAATTAAAGAAAAATAAGATATCAAGGCCCCGTCGGGGCTACCGGCCCGGTGCTCGTCCCGTGGGCCAGGCCCACCACCGTGTTCTTTATCAAAACCGAGGGGGATAACCCTTCCGGACACCCAACCCCTCAGGTTTCGCTCCATATTGCTCTGCTGCTGCTGCGCCGCCGCCCGCTGGCCTCGATCCCCGAACCTCCGTAGTGTCAACCTAATGCTGTAACCTATAGGGCTAAGCCCAAGCCTGGCACCAAGGGGCTCGAATCTCCTAAAAAAGAGGTAGCGCACGACTCTTGGATCCAAGGAAACACCCTATGCTACTTCCCGGCCCACACTTGCACTCTGGCCTACCTGCCGTGCCGCGGCTACCCTTCCCTATCCGAATCCATCAGGTCCCATCATCTGGATTCCGCATACGTCCACACCGGCGCACTGAACTGCCCACCGTACCCCGCGGAACCAGAAAACAACACACTCATAGTTAGTCAGTTTAATCAAAACAAACGATTGTTATAATGAAGCACGTCGACCGGAGTCCACACCACGTTTGCTAGTGTAGCCAAACGAAGGGAAAATCATGAGCGCCTCAAACTTGCGCGCGCACGCACTCTTTTCTCTAGTCAACCACCTAGTCAACATAAGTTACAGACGCGGCAGCGCCTAGCACGGCATACTTAAACTTTAAATCAAACTGTTTTTCTGTTGCTTGCAAAACCCAGGGCGGATACCCTTGTAAGGGTATTCGCACCGACACCGGAGCCCCCTGGGAAGGACTCCACTACTTTCTCTTTTCCATTTTTTTGCTTAAGAGGGGGAAGTCGACGCTGCCAAGATCCCTTGAGTATGAGCAGGTATGAGCAGGTGTTCGGAGTAGTATCAGCCCTTGACAGTCTACTTGGCGCCTTTTTTCGAGGGTGAAGAGATACAAGAAGGCCAACGGAATACAAAATTTTTGGCCTGCTCAGTCAAATCCCCTGGGGAGCAGGGCAATCAATGCTGGCAGGCCTCACAAGCCACTATTCTTCTTTTTTCGTTAAGCCATGAATACTTTCTTTTGTAATAAGGGGCGCTGGGCCCGCTTTCGAGCAGGTGACGCTCCCCACCAATAGATGGAGCCTCTCCCCAGGTGTTAGTGGTGACTGCTCTTATCAGCAGCACTAACACTGGTAGGGGCATGTTTCTTTAAAAAAAAAAAAAAAAAAAAAAAAAGTGGGCGGCCCAGGATGTTAA
>BFEA01000155.1:216328-228914 GCA_003427395.1 Chara braunii | reverse complement strand
AAGGGCCTCGCCACACCACTGTCGAAATGGAAAAAAAAGAATGACTGCATGTTCCTGCAGGGAGGGGCCAGATGCATCCATTCCTATGAATAGTACCGGATGCATCTGACCGTTTTCTGGGGATGCAGCATTTTATTGAATTGATGCATCTGACCGTTTTCTGGGGATGCAGCATTTGATTGGCCCCCGATGTTTTCCCCGGAAGGTCCTCTCTCTCTCTCTCTCTCTCTCTCTCTCTCTCTCTCTCTCTCTAAGGTGGATTATTACTTACAGTGTAATCAGTTAGGGGATTCTGCAGACTGTTGAGGGTTGAGCCTCCTGATGAGTCGGTGAAACTCCGATGAAACAGTTTGCCACAGCCCCTCGTTTGTTGTCCGCTTCTCCCTTTTGTCCCTCTCTGCCTACGGTTTACCGGGCAGCGCTGTTTGACTATATATATGTATATAGAAAGAATATTCCCGTGAATCGCGGATTAAAAAAAGCTAAAGAGAGCGTGGATAACGGATGACTGAAACGTCAACAGCCAACAAAAGATGATGACAACAATGGAAACAGGTAAGTAACATTGAAAAAAATACACAACTCCCAAAAGAAAATTAAAAATTGCGTTGAACTGGCTACAACGCAAAAAAAAAGGCAGCTAGCTCAACGCTAGGACGCGAGGGTAGGGGGCTTTATATTCGAGTTTTTTTAGTTTCTTTGAGGTTATGTTATAAATGAACTAAACAACAACCGCGCGGCTTTGCAGAAAAATGAAGAACGGATGGATTCTCCTACGATTTTGAATCTCCGAGGTCGCGCTGTGTCCCACGTGATAGAAATCTCAATGTGGAGCTAACTCAGCGGTGCAAGTGGGACATGGCCCCTGGATATGCAGCATTTTATTGAATTGAGCTTCAGGGTAAAGGGGAGATTTAAGGCCTAGTTTTTTTTTGTTTTTTCCCCTTATAAAGTAAAGGGCGACATTCTTGACATATAGTCGTGAAACTGACCAGCGGTAGGTATTTCAGGAGTTAACCCCCTGCATTTCAACTTTGGGTCTGTGTTATAAACCAGGCCGCCTGGGTCACCTTTTAAAAAAAAAAAAAAAAAAAAAAAAAAAAAAATCGAGAAAAAAAATTGTCGTGCGGAAAAATAAACTGAACAACTTTTGCCTCAGGGTCGGACCGAAATTCTTTGTGAAAAAAAATAAATTAAATTAAAAATATATATTCTTCTTTCTTAACTCATTTTTGGGCCCGGCCGTGCAAGTGGTCCTGGGCCACTCTGGTAACATAGCTTTGGGTCTGTACTTTAACCGTTTTTATGGGTGTACCACCTGAGCTAGGCTCATTGGACCCTAAGAATTTGTAGTCGTAGGCTGTGGAGAGGTGTTCCATCATATACAGTGCTTGAATATCAGTATTCAGGGCATACTCACACTAGAACTTTTTGTAAATGTATCTGACTGCAATTCAAGGCCAGTCCTTGATGAATCTGGCCGCAATGACGCCCAGAGCTTCGTAGAAAAAGTCCTTGCCCTCATATCGAGGTTATTTCTGCTAATGGCATGCATCAAGGGTCTTGTTAGACACTCCTTAGCAGTTCTGAGGAATTCTGGATTAGTCCTTAGAAAAATTCAGGATTTTCAGCGTCGTCCTGGTTAGTGCAAGGAATATGAGCGAGAGCGATAGACAGAAAACCAACTTGCAAAATCACGAAGTAGCTCAGATAGTCTCGAACCAAGCAGAGAGCTTAGTGCACCGAGATACCATACAAATAAGAGCGATACAATGAACTCGAATGCCAATGTCGCCACTCCCTCGTCACACCGACATTGGATCCGATGTTGCTCTCACTGTCTGGCGCCCAGCGCCCAGCTTATCCGACTGAGCCTATCTAGCCTATCTACGTTCTTGCAACTGGAACACTCTGAAGTTGAAGACCAATGTACGTGATGTCGACACCAGTGCCAACCACCAGCATACATCAGGTGCATTCTCTCTCCTCTCCTCGTCACCTCTTGCACCCCACACCTCATGCCCCTCCTACCTGAAGACCACTTTCGCTCATCACCTGTGTGCGCCCCTGCAGCCCGGCTATGGCTGCCATGCACCCGCTACCCTGCAGCGCCCTCTCACCTCATAGCGCCCGCGTGCGCCCCAGCCAGCAGTGCACATGCAGACACTTGCATAGTAACGCAGCGGTGTGTCCGCATTGCCTGCCTAGACCAGCCTATCTCCTCTGGCCAGCGATCTCCCTATATGGAAGTTGCGGCCTCTGTTTGGCTGCGAGGGCCTGGCTGAGGAAGCTCCCGATAGCTTCCAGTCGGGCCCCGATGTCTGCGTCCAGGCCTTGTCCGACAGTTAGGGGCCTGGGCCCTTTCTGGTTGGGCACGTCCAGGCAGCCGCCTGGCTCCAAGTGTTTGCCATTTTGTCATTGGCTCGCTGGGCCTCTGTGACGACAATGCTGCATTCTGATTCGTCCGCGGCAACTTCGTGATGTGTCGGCCTCGCACTGCGTGTGCCCAGGGCGCAACCACCCGGCCCTGGGCTCAACTGCTTGACGCAGCTGCTGTTTCTGGAAAAAAGAATCCCAGGGAGAGGCTTACGTTGCACTTCAACCAACTGGCGTGCTGCTACTGTCTGATACCCACATTGGAAAATGCTGAGATAAGGGTCTCTCATGGATGTTCAGGCCGGGCGGGCACGAGGCTTGCTGGGGGCCACAGCCCAGATCATGTGCATGTTGGCCAGGGCCCCGTGAGGACACATCCATTCGAATGGAATGCCCCAGTGGCCAACTCCACAGAGCAACTGTGCAAGTACGCCATTGATTACTTTCAGGATATAGTGTCTACGCGTAGAACTTTTGATACCCCGGAGACGGTCCTGTCTGAGGACTCTAATTTTTGGGTATCCTCACACACAAGAATCTCGGCATCAGACCGTTGCCAGCTGGGGGAACCTCTAACAGCCACGGAGCTGTGGAGAGCAGCCAAACAAATGGCATTGGGTTAATGTCCTGGAATAGATGGCCTGCCAATCGAGCTGTTCTTATCCACCTGGGAGCCATTCGTCCCTTTTTCTTCTCACAATTTACAACAAGGCCTTGGAGTCAGGGTCAAGTGTATTCCTCAGGGGGTGATTTCACTTTTGTATGGAAAAGCGGATAAAAAAGAGGTAGGGAACTACAGGCCAATCTCGGTGCTGAATGTGGTCTATAAGCTTCTGGCCAAGGTTCTCACCCTAAGGTTGGCTGATCTCCTCCCCTGCCTGATCGGCTGGGAACAGGGGGTGCCTTCGTGAGAGGGAGGTCAAGTTTTGAAAAATATTCTCACAATGATCCAGGCCCTGGAGGTAATCAGCAAAGAAAAAAGAGAAGTGGCTGTGCTGTTGTTGGATATGGAGAAGGCCTATGATAAAGTAGGCTGGGCCTTCGTCTTCACCACTCTATGGAACCTGGGTTTTGGCCAAGGGTTTTGCAGATGGGTGAAGGCAATGTATGCTGAAGCGTCCTCCAATTGTAAACGGTAAGCTGTCTAGTGAATTCAAATTGACCCGATCCCTTCGTCAAGGCTGCTCTTTAGCTCCGTTGCTGTTTGTGATTCAGTTAGAAACACTGCTGGATAATATCAGATCGAACCCAAGGATCAAAGGTCTGTCACTATCCCCCTCTCTACAATGGAAGGGAGGGGCGATAGCGGATGACCTCACTATTGGTGTTGAAAACTCTCCAGGGGTTCTTATAGAGTTGCGTAAGGTATTGGATGAACAATGTTGTTTGTCTGAAGCCTCGATCAATTGGAACAAGTCAGTTTATTTCTTACCCCCCCCCTTTGAGTTTTGTGTGGACTGGGGACTGAGACAAGTCCCAACTGACACTTCTGAGCGGCTCTCGGGAGTCCAGGTTTCGCTGTCAGTCAGCGGGACTGCGCAGGACACCATTCTGAGCGAGACGATTTCGGCCAGAATTACCGGTTGGATGAAGAACTTCAAACTCTCATTATTCCGTGGGGCTTTGGTGCTATCCAGGTGGTCTTTTCAATTCTATGGTTTCCCCTGACAGTCCATTTGGTAGGGGATGAAGCCTACTCTAAGATAAAGAGAGCCGGTTCAAGGTATGTTTGGAAACCTGCAGCTGCAGAAGATGACAATTTCATCTCAAAAGTGGAGTGGGATGCCATTACCCTACCAAGGGACCAGGGAGGATTGGGGATCCTAAATCTAAAGCGTCAGAATCTAGCACTATTGGCAAAATGGCCTGTGCAGTGAATGAGAGAAAGTGAACCCAAGCTGTGCATCCGCTTCGCCGAGTACATCCTTGGGAAGGAGTGGGACCTCTAGCAGGGTGCCCATATGTTTGTTTTTTTCGGCGGATGGGGCATCAGGGTCTTGCAGGCTAGCATGGATAGCAAAAGGTGTCCTGCAGGTCAAGGGTCTGTGGGATTATGACCAGGGGTCATGGTTGTCCTTGTGCGAGGCCACAGCCTCGATGAGCCCCTTTCAGGCCCTGTCAAGCAGCACGCCGGCCGCCCTAAGTGAAGGCAGGCTCGACGAGCACCTGAGGGCCCCTATTTCGGCCACCATGCAACTAAGGAAATTCAGGCAGTTGCGCAGCGCCAGTTGGTTGAAAGAACCCAGGCCCTGGGCCGCCTGTTTTCATGTATCGAAGGCAGGCCCTGGGCTGGATACGGGATGTGGGCCAAACACAGGCCGAAGGCAGTTGGGCACAAGCAACCACCTCAGGCCCTGGGCCTGATTTGTTTCGGACTGGGCCTCAGCCTATCGGGGCCTACCGGAAGCTTCTTGGGAAAGGCCCAGCGCAGCCTGGGACAGAACGCAGGCAGGCCACTTCCATATAGCAAAGGGCCTGCCTCCGCATTGGACATTCAGGTGCTGGCTGCATGCTGCGCAAGCGCTGCTGCGCTGAAGCTGGCTAGCGCTCAAGCGCTCACAGGCGAGCTGGAAGGAGCACGCAGCCATAGCCGAGCTGCGCTGCTGGGAGTTGGGTGAGGCCCAGGGTGGTCCTTGGGTGCATGTGGCATCTGTGTTGGGGAACGAGGTTGTGAGTGATGCGAGAGACATACCTGGTGCTGGAAGCGTGCGGCATTGGCCGCTATCTGCTCGTACTTCGGGAGAGCTTATGTCGTCATCTTTGGCATTGTAGTCTAGGCTAGATAGGATCTGCCATCTGTAGTCTGGGCGCCGAGCGCCAGCTAGGATATCAACATTGGTTCTTCGTTGATGATGATGATGAGACTATTCCAGCATTGTCAATTATGAGCTTTTGGTGTGCTCTTATTTGGTGAAACTCGTTATGCAATTCTGCTCTTGGTTCGAGGTCACGACTATCTGGTCTGATGTGTATGATGCTGTTTGATTGCTGAAGTTCACTACTGCTCATCTTCCTTGCAATTTGGTATTAGAGTTGTGGTACGTTGCGCTCATCTGGCGCTCGTCTTCTGCCTATGCGGTACATACATGCGGTCTGCTTGGTGAGTGAGGCCGTAGGGGGGGTGTAGCGAGGAGGGCGGAGACAAGGTGTGGCGACCCAGGAGGAGAGGGGAATCGCCAGGAAGGCTACGATGTGTATATTGGGTGTTCGCAGTGTGATGAGAACTATCTGGTGGTTGATTGATGCTGAGGTGGAACGACGAGATAATGCTGGTTGTGCCGATGCAGTGACTGGTCATCCCAATCGCCATCAGCTCATCTGGTGAGAATATTTGTGGTTGGGGGCAGCTACAATGAGGTACGTTGCTCTTAACCTTATCTACCCTCTTCATCACTTCTTACCGTGAGGTTGTGAGTTCCTTCTTGAGAGTCCTCTCATGTGAGGTGTCATGTGCGCTCAACCTTGAGAGTCGGCATTGTTCATGTGGAGCATTTGGAAGGAGAGGGCGGTGCTTTCTGAAGGGCCCTGGACGGAGCACTGGGTCACGGTCACCATTCCAACCCACCGGGAGTAGAGCACGGATGCTTTGTTGCTTTGTCCTTGTCTGCTTGCTGTGCTCATAGAAGGGGTACTGAAGAGCAGGCCAACCCTATGGGAGAGACGAGTACCGGGCGTCTATAAATAAACACCTGGTGGGGAAACCATTGGCTGTGATCGTCGTCCTGCTGCGACGTAAAATAATTCTTGATGACACTTGGGGGCGGTCGTTAAATTGCCTCTGGATCAGCCAATTGGTGTAAGGCTCGCTGCACGCGAGGATAAACACGGTGCAGGGCTGGCCAGCTCAGCAGCTACTCGGGGCACAGGGGTGGGCCGTGTGCACACCTTCAGTCACGCACGCCAAACCGGATTGCTCAAAGACGCTGACGTCAAGTGACAATCAAGGGGAATTGGGGAAGGGGTAGATTCCAGGTGGTAAGTTTGAGTAAGATCCCATGCTGCAAACAGACCCAACAAATGATGCTATTTTTTATTTTGATTAGTTAGATGTACTGCCATTGACATCTGACAGACAACATAGTTTAGAACTGATTGTGTTCATTGTGCTTTCTGTTTGCGAGCTAGTCAAAGTAGAATAGTATTATTTGTAGGAATCTGAACTTACCTGGTGGACTCGAATGTTTAGTCTCTAATATAGCTGCCGATTATTTATACCGGTCTGTACATGTCGCTACGGTAGGCATCCATTGCGTGTCCTAGTGCAGTTCTGTAGCATATGAGCGATAGGGACACCACTAGTGAGGACGACCAGATCTTGCGATGGGCTAGACGCCCGATAGCCCACTTTGCCTTAGGACCAGAGGGCGACAAATATCTGTTCCGCCAACTTAGGGAGAGGCAGCAACAGCAGCGGAGGGCTAGGGCAGCAGAGACCAGTAGAGCATTCGCAAGCGAAGCCACTGTTTCAGCAGCTATGGCAACTGCTGCGCAACAGAGTTCCCAGGCCAACAGTTCAGGGTTTGTAGGGTCAACGGTTGCACAAACCCAGAGTCAGTCGGCTGGAGTTATGGCAAGCCAGCCAGTGGTGTTGTCACCCGAGGAGATCGCCATACAGCAGGCTGCCCTGCAAGAGGCACAACTACAGAAGGCTTTAGGAGAGATTAAGGCAGAAAAAGAGAGAATGATTAGAAGAAGAGCCAGGTTGCAGCGGCGACAAGAGGACATTAGTGAGTTAGAGGAGATGGACCCTGCAAAGTTGGATAATCCGGTGAGGGCCCTGAGGTCGGTCTTGTTAGTAGTAGAGATGCAAGACCAGCAGACGGCAACCTTACAGGACATCCAATAGAGTCTGGCCGATTTGGTCGGATGAGCGCAGGCAGCATCATCATTGTCCGGGCCTGGTTCCTGGCCCATTGTACATCCTCCTCTTGTTCCACCGGTGACTGGGGTATCCCCATATACCGCTCCAATATCGGTTCAGCCTGTCTCCCTGGGTATGCTGTTAACAGGAGGGCTCTCAGCAGGTCCTAGTTTACAGGTTCCTGTACAGACAGTGTTTACCCAACCTCTGTCGCAGGTTGCCGTAAGTGTGCAACCTTCTGTCTCGCAGCCTGTACAGCTGCAGGGTACACAACCCCTGCAGTCAGTGCAACAACCTCTATCACAGGGTCCACAACCCGGAGTGATGCAGGGACCGGGACAAAGTCAGTGGGTACTGAAGGCGGCCATCGCCACTCCGAAACCCTTCACAGCGGATAAGAGGGGCGAAGACCTCGACACTTGGTTGCGGGCAGTGCCGGTCTATGTCAAGTGCAAACTTACCTTGCCACACGAGGAAGTGCTTGTGGCTGCGTCCTATTTAGAGGGGAGTGCCACGCGATGGTTGAGTGGTTTAGTGCAGCTACAGGGGTACGGTCATGACTTTCGAGCTTGGGCGGGTCACCCAAAAATTGGATGACTTTCTCAGGTTGGTGGAAGACAGGTGGCACGATTCTTAGGAGGCCCAAAAGGCCACTGACGCGATCCTGACACTGCACACTAGGCAGTTAAGTCAGTAAGAGAGGCCACTGACGCTGTAGAGCGTCTGATCTGTGTCCCTGGGGTGCGCTATGACCCCCAGGTCTTACTCACCTCCTACCTGAGATGCTTTCCCATGCCACTCAGGAATCAGTTGGCAGGTGAGGCCAACATCAATATGCACAACTTCCCCTCGTTCAGCAAGAAGGCCCTAGACCTTGAGGCAAAGATAGGGCATGCACATAATCCCATGACGGATGGTAGGAAGAATTCACTGCCTCCCAACTGGAAGGCGAAGGGCCGCATCATGTTCGTCGACAACGATGGTTCTACCATCGAGTTGGACGACTACTTCCAGGCGGGAGTAGGTTTAGAGGCTGGCAGCGTAGAGGCTTTAGGGGGTGGAGTAGTTGTTGGCGTAGCACAGAAAGGTAAGGCGACCGGTAGAGGCCGTGGAGGTTCGGGTCAAGGAGTCAAGTTGACCCCAATGCTCCTCCATGGGAGAAAGCGGGTCTCACTGAGGACGTGTGGAGAGATCGGTACACACGGCAGGCTTGTATCCGTTGTGGCCAATATGGCCATAACCGATTTAAGTGCTGAAACAAGAAGGTGACCGAGAAGATCCCGCCTACGATGGGGCAGGTGTTGGGATCCTCCACTCCCGTTGGTAGCAATGTGGCTAGCACTTCTAGCACGGCTCTGGGAAACACGTCGGGCCAGTAAGAATAATAGCTGTCCCTGCTAGGGTCGAGGTGGTGGACGCACCCTCACCATCTCGAGAGATGGCCCAAGCTACCGACTCCAGCGTCGTCCCGCAAACACGTTCAGACCCATCAAGCCTCTGTTCGATGAATGTGTTCGAGTCCTTAGAGGAGCTAGAGGAGGAGTGGTCTAGATTAGACCCGCTAACTTCTTGGACGATATTGGTCAAAGTCCCTAAGGGTGAGATGTTCGTCAACGAGGTGGTCATTGGCGACCGCAAGGCCGGGGCCTATTATGACACTTGCTCGACACGAAACTTCATTAGTCGCACGTGCGTTGAGAGGCTGCGCTTACAGGGGCAAGTGCAACGGCTGAGTCGACCTGTGGAGTCGACTTGTGCCAACAAACAGCGCAAGGTAGTCAACGACTACCTCCAGGATGTTGAGTGTTGTTTCCTGTACGCGGGAGGGGAACTGAGACACCGTGTCTCGTTCCTAGTGAGCGACGAACTCCCCATGGATATCTTGTTAGGTATGTACTACCTCTCTGTGGCACAACCGCTGTTTGACTGGGACCGAAAAGTGGTCAAACACACTTTGCCAGGTGGAGGGACTGCCATATTACGCAAGTTCAAAGCTGATAGTCTGATCGAGTCCTATGGATGCATGTGTGCGGCCGCGTTCTATAATTATTATAAGCAAAATCAGGAGGAGGGTATGTATCTAGTTTATTTCTCTGCTGCAGGCGAGCCGGTGAAAATGTCGTCGGAGATAGAGGGAGTAGTTGCTAAATACCTTGACCTATTTGAAGAGCCGACCGGGGTTGTTGAGAGAGAGGTCGTCCACACGATAGAGATTATCCCAGGGTCTAGCATTCCAAAGGGTAGGATCTATCGGATGTCTCCGGGCGAGCTTGATGAGCTTCGCCGACAACTCAAGGAACTCGTAGAAAAGGGTTGGATCCGACCGAGTGTTTCTCCTTATGAGTCTCCAGTCCTATTTGTACCCAAGAAGAAGGAAGGAACACTTCGGATGTGCATTGACTATAGGGGCCTCAATGCCATCACTGTCAAGAATTGAGAGCCCTTACCACGCATTGATAACTTGCTAGATAGAGTGCAAGGGTGTCGGTACTTCAGTAAGATAGATCTGAAGTCCGGGTACCATCAGATTGCAATCCGGCCCGAGGATCAGCGCAAAACCGCTTTTCAGACCAGGTACGGTCTGTACGAGTTTGTGGTGATGCCTTTTGGCCTTTGCAATGCTCCTGGCACCTTTCAGCACGCTATTAATCAGATATTTCATGACTACTTGGATAAGTTTTTCATCGTGTACCTCGATGACATACTTATTTTTAGTAAGACTGTCGAGGAGCGCGTTGCTCGCTTGGACAAAGTTCTTGGTCTTCTGCGACAACAGAAGTTCAAGATCAACGGCGAGAAGTGCGAGTTTGGCTGCACCCGAGTTTTGTACTTGGGTCATGAGATTTCCACGGAGGGATTAAAGCCCGATGACGCGAAGGTGACCAGCATTCGTGACTGGCCGCGTCCTCAGTCTATGACTGAGATGAGGTCTTTCTTAGGGATGACCGGCTACTATCGCAACTTCGTGAAGAACTATAGCGTAGTTGCCGCCCCTTTGACTGATCTAACTCGCCTTGACACCCCATGGGAGTGGAGAGACAGATGCGAGGCTGCTTTCATCTGAAGCATGCGTTGACAAATCATTAGGTCTTGAAACTTCCTGATCCTGACAAGCTATTTATAGTAACTACGGATTCTAGCCAATAAGAGGGGAAAAAGTTGAGGCCCGTAGAGTACATGTCCAAAAGATGCCCTCTCAAAAGTTGGCTAAGTCCACCTATGAGAAGGAGCTCTATGCAATCTATAACGCGCTCACCCATTGGAGGCACTATCTCCTTGGGAGGTTCTTTCTACGTCAGGACTGATCATCAGACCCTGAAGTGGATGAGAACCCAACCTGTGCTCTCCGACGCTCTGAAGCGTTGGATTGAAGTCATAGAGCAGTATGACTTCGAGCCCGAGTACATCAAGGGCGAGTACAACAAGGTTGCTGATGCGCTGTCGCGTAGACCTGATTTCTCAGGTGCGCTGATTACTGAGTTCGATCTTATGGACGATGTTACTCGCTCTTTGGTGGAAGCCTATCGCGAGGATCAGTTCATGTCTGAGATCATATGCAGACTTGAGGCGAAGGATGAGAAGACTTCTGCCGAGTTTGAGTTGGTCAATGGCTTGCTGTTCCTTGAGAAGGCAGGGAATAAACGATTGTGTCCCAAATAGAGAGTCTTTGCGTAGTTTATTTTTAGGAGAGTGTCATGATGCCACCGGCCATTTTGGCTATGAAAAGACAGCAGCCAATCTGCTGCAGCGGTTCTGGTGGCCCACGATGATGCGAGATGCCCAGCTGTATGTGGAGACTTGTCAGGTCTATCAGAGAGACAAGCCACGTACTCAGGCTCCTCTTGGGCTCCTGAAGCCCCTTCCGATTCCGGAAAGGCCTGGTAAGAGTTTGTCCATGGATTTCATGGATACGCTCGTCACCAGCAAGAGCGGCATGAGACAAATCTTTGTCATCGTGGACAAATTTAGTAAGTATGCTAGGTTGATAGCCATGCCGGAGAGAGCGAAAACCGAGTACGTTATCAGACTGTTCAAAGAGAACTGGGTAAGAGATTTTGGTTTACCCAAGTCAATCGTGAGTGACAGGGATGTCAGATTTACAAGTGAGTTGTGGAAGGCTGCTGCTGCCGAACAGGGAACGCAGCTGCAGATGACTTCGGGTAATCACCCCGAGGCCAATGGCCAGGCCGAACAATTGAATCGCGCTGTCCAACACCTGTTGTGGCATTACATCAAGCCCAATCAGGTCGACTGGGACGAGAAGCTTGCTCTCATCGCCAGTCTGTATAACAATGCTGTGCACAACGCCACCGGAGTGAGCCTTAACAGTCTGCTGCTGACCTTCAAACCTAGACTGCCTCTAGACTTCTTACTACCTGAAAATTAGTCAACTGCTGCACCCGGTACTTAGAATTTGCATACCGATATGAGCAGAAGATGCAGCAGGCAGTGGAACGAATGCAGAAGGCTCAGGCGGCAATGATAGAATCTGAAAACAAACATCGCCCCCCGTCTACATTTCAGGTTGGGGACAGAGTCTGGGTTAAGTCCTCAGAACTGGGACAGGAGCACGGGATTTCCCGCAATCTCATGCCTCAGTACTTTGGACCATGGGAGGTCTTAGACATTGTATGGACTGATCCGGATGGGCCGTCTTATGTAATCCGGATCCCTGGTCATCTCCGCACTTATCCTGTCTTTCACGCCTCCAAACTTGCACCTTTCAAGGAAACAGACCAGTTTCCCTCACGTCGCTCAATGCTGCCCCCAACTGTGGACGGAGAGGTGGACATCGATGACATCGTGGATCACAGGGAGCTGGCAGTGCCAAGACCGACCGGCAGGGGACGTCCTCCGAAACCGAAGCTGCAGTATCGCGTTCGGTTCTGGCATCATATTGATCCAAAGGAAGATCTATGGGAGGAACTCATGCAGACCGCTCCTCAGGTTGTAGCCCAATACGAGAAATCTCTGCAGAAGGGAAAGCGCCCGATGATTGAAGACTGAGCTTCTCAGAGGACCGTTGAAGCTATGGAGGAGGGAATGCGAGGCCACATCCTCGTGCAGGCACACGGGGATGTGGGCAGCTGCCGCTCAACCACAATCAACGTGGGCAACAATGCGCGTAAAAGGCACAGCAAAATGGGAGCTGCAAGAACAATGAAAGGGGTACCCCAAGAACAACCAAAAAACTGTCTAATTATAAAATTGCTTTAATATGTTGGACATCTCAAATGCTATCGTTGTCTGCAATAGGATAAAGACTGCTTTGATTCTGAATCTATTCACCTGGGTGGAATTGGGGCTGTTGTGGGGAAAATCTAAAACACACACACACACACACACACA
>BFEA01000155.1:167807-180733 GCA_003427395.1 Chara braunii | reverse complement strand
TCTATCTATCTATCTATCTATCTATCGATCTATCTATCTATCTATCTATCTATCGATCTCTATCTCTCCTGATGTTTGTTTGTGCTCTGTGTACACTTTCAGTATTATCAGTATATTATCCCCCTCCCTAGTGTGTGTGTGCGCGCCTGCATCCCACATCCCCCTCCCTAGTGTGTGTGTGTGTGTGTGTGTGTGAGAATCCCTAGTCTACCTGCATTCCACAGTGGCAACATATAGAGATATGTTACCTTCGCTGTTGCTGTATGTCGTGGGATGACGTCACAACGCTAAAAGCAAGCAGAGGTTTCTTAGCTCCCCACCAAAAAATAGACAGGAGCCTCTTTGCAGTTGGGACACGTGAAACCAGGGTCATTATGAATATAAAAAAAAAGAATGGATTACATCATTCACAGAGTTTTTGTTTTGATTGCAATATAAAGTCAATCTGTTCTGAATAACAATATATTCGCACATCTCTTTGACTATATATCGTCACAATATATGTATATATATATATATATACAGGGTCACCAGCCCGTACGTACGGAGGTCCTTGGGCCAACCTCCGTACGTACGGGTTCGGCCCCCACCAAAAATTATTTCCAGGCCTAGAACCTGCTCAGTTAATCCTCTGGACCCCAGAGCAATCAATGCTGGCAGTGTTTTCTCTACTTCAGTCTGTATTTTCACTCTGTAATATGGGATGCTGGACCCGCTTTCCAGCAGGTGATGCTCCCCACCAATAGATGGAGCCTCACCCGCGGTGCTAGCGGTGTTTGCTCTTATCAGCACCTCTATCACTGGAGGGGGTTGTTTTGAAAAAAAAAAAAAAAAAAAAAAAAAATCCTGAATCTTTTTTCGTGAGTTCTCTATGATGTGAGGCACATGCCTGGGGTCTAGTCCCACCTACAGCGTTGAGTTTTCTCAACGCTGCGCTTTCTATCACGTGTGGCATGGTGGGACGGAGCTCTGCCGTTGATGTATTGCGAATCTAACGTTACCAAAATACAGGAGAATAACCTATTAGATTTAGTCATTTTGTAGAATTTTTCTTTGATGTGAAATCCGTTTTGTAGTATGCGTTGGCCCTTTTGGTTTGGGCGGGAAGCCATTTTCCATTGAGAAAACTACCCTACCGAGGGTAGGGTACATTTCTCAACGGCAGTGCCTTTCCTTTTTTTTGTTTTTTAAGACCTCATTGCATCCTGAAACGGAGGAACTCTGACAGCTGTGTTTGGCTGTCTGGCATAAAACTCGTTTCCTTCTTTGGGCAATGAATGCATTTGGCCATCCACGTCGTCCCTGTCCATTTTACAAATGGTGACCTCCTGTCCCCTCACCACGGGGAGTATCCCTTTTTCACGAAGACTTTCACTCCGATTGTTCCAGACATGTTTCATTTCTCTGAGTTACGTTATAAAAAATAAGGAGAAAAGTTGTTTCTAGAGTTTTTTTCAGTTTTTTAATTTCTTGTTTTGAATTTATTAATGTCGAAACGGCGTCACACCGTTGAGTTTTCTGAACTCAACAACGTTAGGTGGGACCAGACCCCTGAAGTCATTTTGCTAAGCCAAACAAATATTAAAAATCGCCAAAGATGGTGGTGTCAAAACGTGCTTGCCCACTCGCTATTTTGTTTTTTTTTCACTTACTACTTTTTGTTTTCGCTTTATTGCGGGGCCTAAAAAAAATGATTATTTTTTTAAAAACAATTAATGATTTTTGTATCATATGAAGTAAACATTTGTAATTTTTCAGGGAATTTGGATGTGCCAAAAAAATATGAAAAATCGTCAAAGCTGGCGGTGTCGAAAATGCGCTCGCTCACTCACTAATTCTAATTCTTTTTTTATTTTTTATTATTTTTATTATTAGCTTTGTCGTGTCCCAGCGTGGTCGCCAAAAAAAAAAAAAAAAAAAAGCTTTGTCATCGATTTTTTTTTTTAATTTTAATTTGGTAAGGAATTTGGATGTAATGCTCAAGCAAATGTTTTTTTTTTTTAACTACACTGAGTACTTCTCTCAACATCTTTTTTTGCCTTTCACTACCTTCCTACCACTACTCCTAAGACTATATAGACGGGACCCCTGCAAGCATGGGGCCTCGCAAACGAGGTAATTTATGTTGCCCCCCGCCCCAACAGCGGTAGTCAGAGATAGGGTGGGGCCGCCGGTGGGGGTCTGGCTAATGCAAAGACCGAGCATTTTGCCAGTAGTTGCGCCTCCCTTTCTCATCGTCCCCCACCCCTCATCAAGTAGCAGCAGAGGCTATGGCCAACACTCGCCCACACACCACACACAACCCACTCGCGCTCACACTCACGCCCGTGTTGGTCATAGACCCCGCAAATACCGAGCAGGGGTATCCAGAGGACTATCACAGTCCGTTGGCACTGGGGCTTGAACCCACAACCTCCTGAATGTCACTGGCATGCCTAACTAACATATCTTTTTCTTCAGATTTTTTTGAATTGTTTTTTTTTTTTTTTTTTTTTTTTCGTGTTCGGCCCGAACGACTGAACACATCCCCAAGGGGTCCCGTAAGTTCGGACGTTCGGCCCGTACCGGTATATATATATACCATATATATATATATATATATGAGTCGGTGAAACTCCGACGAAACAGTTTGTCACAGCCCCTTGTTTGTTGTCCTCTTCTCCCTGTCTGCTTGCGGTGTACCGGGCAGCTCTGTTTGACTCTCTCTCTCTCTCTCTCTCTCTCTCTCTCTCTCTCTGTATATATATATATATATATATATAAGTGTTCCTACTCTTTCTTACCTGGCCTCGTCGTAATATAATAACAATATTATTGATTATTTCATATAGAAGATACTATATTCTCTATAATATTTATAAATTTATAATTGGTAAATTGCAATAAATAGAAATAGATAAATCAAATAAATCTAAATATGTAATAGATATAATTAGAATGACATATATATATATATATATATATATATATATAACGATACACCTTCACTTATCACCTCATTGATGATGTTATTTCGTGGGGGCAATTACCTCCTCCCTCAGAACATTATGGGCTTGAGTGAAAGGAAACTAAGACAACAGATGGTTCGTGTGCCTTTTTAGGTGTGCATATACGGGTACGTTCTGATGGCTCGCTTCGCATGAGCGTGTTTGATAAAACGGCTGCCTGCGACTTCCTTGTCATTCGCTATCTAAGTGCTACCTTCAGCATCCCTTCCCATCAACCGGCAGGTGTCTTCACTAGGCAATTGACCAGATTTGAATAAATTTGTAATCATTGGCAGGACTTCCGAATTGCGGCAGCAACGATTACTCGGCACATGCTTTCTCGTGGGCATTCCCCACCAACCCATGATAAACGGTGGATCTGCTACATGCGCTCCCATCAATGTCGCTATCCTAGGAATGTGACGTATCTCTTTTAGTGGTTTCGACGTGTTGTCGCACTTTTTCCAGTCGGGCTGCTTCGGGCGACCGGAAAGCCAACAGGCTGTCACGCACGGTTTTGTATGTGATTACAATAAATAAAATAAGTTAAATAATGCAAATCCCTTCCTGTTGTGTGCGTCCGACTTCAAGCGAGACCCTTCAATTGCGGTCTTCGCGGGTCCCCGGTCTTAAGAATCTTTTATTTTGATTCGGAACAACAAAAAAATATGCAAATAATAATCATAAAATTGAGGAGTGTTGTGTATGCAACAATTATGTCAATCTGATTTTGAGAACCGTGACAGATTCATCCACGAGAAGTGATCATTAGGCAAGAGCAGCACAAGTAGCAAGACCGACTGACTCGAGCAATGACATGATCGAATGAATGAGGGAAGAATGAGAACTCATAAGAGCCTCAGAAAGTACATATGGAAGAGAGCATGACCAGCACCAATCAAGAGTCCTCACTCATCCCTCTGAACTTCACACTCAATCTCTCATTTTGTTGTCTGTCGTTTGGGTTTCTTGCCATGTCTTCGTACTCTCTGAGCTTGGGGATTTTGAATGTAAAGCCACCTGAAGCCTGCCAGTTCCAAACACTTTCAGCCAAGTCCAATGATGCGGAAGTCAAGCATGGCACAAAATTCCTCCCATAGAGTGGGGAGATAGGGCTGAGAGAAAATGCCCCTCCTGAGATGTGGGAATTCAGAGGGTTCAGTCACTGCCTCGTAGTCGATCTCTGCGGGCGACAAATATCTCTTGGCCAAGTCCATCAGTCCACCCCAGTAAAAGTTGTCAGTAAGATAGTATGGGACCGGCGGTTTGGGATAGTCAGTGAAAAGCTTAGGGCCAAAGCTATAGACTAGCTTTGTGCTCCCCTGGAGCCTCGCAGCTTTCCATTGCACAAACCCGGCTCCTGCGGCGCACACTGCATCAAAATGAGGGTGTGTCTCGTTCCTTTTTTTCAGAAAGATCCGCAGATCGTTGACTGTACCTTCAGCAAACTCCGTGAGAACAACGAAGATAGACAGATCTTCGCGCTTGAACCCATCAATCCTGATATACTTGTAGGGGAAGCTCTCTTTGGCAGCGATCAGATTGAGACTGTCAAGGACCGACTGGTCAACTGTAATGGGATTGATCTCCCTCATACGCTTGGTAAGCAGCTATACCCTGGTAGAGAGAAATGAGGTTGAGCTTGACTGATAGATGTCCACGACTTGGATGCCTTTTGAATACTGTTCTAAATGTTGTTTCTGACCGTTGTTTCTAACTGGTGTTTTTGATTGTTGTTTTCTGATTGTTGTTTCTGATTGCGGTTTCTGATTGTTGTTTCTGATTCCTGTTTCTGATAGCGGTTTCTGATACGCTTGCTGCCCGTGATTCGATGATGTACTCTGTATCCGGTTGTGGCCTGTTTCTGAGTCAGATCCGTCCTCTCCAATTTGTTTCTATCTGATGCATGTTCGTCCCTCTCGGGGTTGATGACTAAACTCTCTTACAGATCACCAACAACTATTTTTCTTGCTTCCTCAACTGACCTCGTAAATGAAAGAGTGCTGTGTTGTTTTCCATCTGACCCATGTATGTAATAGGTGTACTCGATCATACTCGTCTTGTCTCTCGCCAGTGTAAAGGCATATTCCATCATGAATCTCATTTGATAGCGAAGATTCTCGATCACTCTCTCTTCCCAACCTTCTGTCTAATCACTATGCAGAGTGTCAGTGACCTTCACTAAGCCATCACTTCTCACTTCCCTATTAGAGTCTATTATGCTGGGGGTGATTGGATTGAGTCCATGGACTAGAGGGGAAAGTTAAGATTACTTCAATGTCTCAGCAAGGAAAAATACTAATAGTCTGACGCTGATCTCAAACGCAAGCGGGGATATTTTGCTGCAGATAGGCTCGGGCAAGAGGCTGCGAGCAACCTGAACCTTCGAGTATTGAGGGAATACTAACTGATCATCACCTGACTGCTCAGTTGGAAACTGGTTGTCCCTCTTCAGATTCTGGAGGAACCAGATTTAGTTTTACCGTACTAGCAGATTGATCTTATCAACAGGAAAATATCAAGGGATCCGACCCAAATTGCCTGTCTCTTCTCCGAACCAGATTTAGTTTTACCGTACTAGCGTTCACTCGTAGAATGTCTCTAACGAGGGCGTTAACTGACTGAAAATGAGCAGAGGGTAGCCAACAGAGATTTTGTGATAAAATAACCTTTGATATCAGAACTTCCACTGCAGGAATACGTGGTAGCTCACTCTGACATGCCAGTGGAGCAGACAAGACATGAACAGGCCTGCTACAAATAGCTACCAATAGGGTCCTTGGTATTCTTTTAAAGCTAAGTGTTGAGTCAGTCTGGAGTCACTGCCTCGTAGGTTGCCCTATCTGAGTATGGAATAACAAAGCGATGGGGCATGGTCTCAGTTATTCATAACCCGCGCCCGTGCTCAATGACGAACTCAGTCCTAATCTACACAGCATACTGGATCAAGTCCATCAAGATGGGCTCTTCCCAAAATACACTGAGGGTTTTACACCCAACCACTTTCGTTGCAGGAAAGTGCACCTTGTCATCGAATAGACTTCCCTTGACCGGTCATCGATGTTGACTAACAGTAGTCCCCAACGCCCTTCCCAGGTAAGTATGCGGCACAGTCAGTTAATCCCCGGTAGTACATCAGATTTTTCCCTGAGTACAGTACTCAACATCAACAGATGGTTCTCATCTCGCTCGAGGAAAGCTAACTCTCTTACTGCAGTGTCACTCATGAGTTAAAAAGGAGTCAGGCCAACTAGAATGAGTTCGTGTTCAAATGCCCATCATGTTCGAGGGGGGGGGATTCTCTTCGCTTCCCCACCGAGAACTCGGCAGCCTAGGCTTGTCAACACCGTACCCTAATTGAGAGACTTCACTTTAATGCTCAATGAGCAATGCAGTTTTACGATTTTACCCACACATGAAAAGACATTTCACCATGCCAGCACACATCAGGGGCCGTACAGGCTAAAACACACCTTTCCGAAACGAAAGCACAGTCCCATCCGGCCACAAGGATAAACTCAGGATACGTCAACACTCTCAGGCGTAGAACGCGCTCTTGTTTTATCGGCCAGCCTAATTAAAGGCATGGAAAAGAACTTTGAATGAACTGATTCTTAAGAGCCGAACAGATGGTCATCCACTTTCTTTATCAGCTTCAACTCAGGATTTACGCTCAAGGGTTTTCACTTGCTCTTCTCGTTCTCACTTCCTTAATCACCATCTAATAAGAACTTTACCAATAAGTACATTATTCTTTGTAACACATATCGTTTGTTGCCCATCAATGGTATGCAGAGATCGCAGTCCCCTCTTATTACTCTGTGTCAGGCGACTCATTCCCCATGGTTTGTCATTTGAGACTTAATCAACAGGCATCTTAGGAGCAATTAAGGGGAAAATTAAGATCCAAACCACTTCTCATCACTTTTGCACGACTTAGGCTTAATAATTCCATAGATAACTCAAAACATGCAGAAAGCCGGTGGTGAGGGTAAAAACACACACGAAGAGAAGGAAGAACGTTCTGAGTCGTATCCCCTGATCTTATCTGATTAGCCGGTTAGACAGATCAAATCCTAGAAAGCACTCTTGGCTCCACAACTCTTATCAAGAGAAACAAAAACATGCCAACCGGACCGTATCTCCCTCTTCTCAATACGCAATACGAAATTGTCACTCACGACATATGCGTAATGAGACGTGTTAGATTAATTACAGAGGTCAACGCCTGCCCATTAAATGAAGATTACCCCTCTGTTTCTTCAGTACAGCATACGCATGGCAGAGGAAAGTAAAAGAAAATGGGGATGTTTGAACAGTTGGCGTCAACCACGAACCACTAGCAAGAGAGGGAGGGCGCTTCGGTTGCCCAAGTATCACTACTCATGATCACCCCCCCCCTTTTCTTCCACTGTGATTGGGACTGAATGCATGATGGTTTGTGACGAGTTACCTGCAAAGTATCTGTTGATAGAACTCATCCAAACTTACAGTCAGTTTCCAATTATACGATTCAAGCTCAACTACCGCCCAGTTCCCACCACAAGCATCCATTCGTTCTCATCTGTCATGCTGACTTATCAACAAAAGGGGTTTGAGTATGATGCAGGATTCCACGGTCGATCATGTTGACTGAGGGGGTGGAGAAAGAAAGGGGAAACAAGATTATAGCCCGTGACGTCAGCATTTATTCGCCCATAGATGTCTGTCAAGAAATCAACTCTCGCCGTGCACTTGCGTTCTCATTACCCACACTAAGAGCACTACCTCACGGTTGCGCCCACTCCAAAAACGGAAGATGGTACTTTCGTCTGAAAGCAACAAGGAGTCTCGTCACTCCAACAGGATAAAAGTTGACATCAATCAAACAAGGTTTTCCCACCCCCGTTCTTGATCATGACTGCTCAGCGCCTCTAGTCACGTTGTCACGAATTCCCCTGCTTATGTCGGGACCGACTCGACTCTTCGCAGGTCACATACTAGCCAGCTAGTAGCTGCGATCCACACATAGGCGAACGGTGGCTGGCCTGTCCAAGGCGGAGAGGAGTCGTGTTTAAAGCGCGGCAAACAGTCCAGGTGGTAACCTCCGCCATGCCCTGCAGATTAACTGTTTTTCGGTCGGATCTCCATTTCTTCATCTTTTCATCACTTACTAGATGTGCAGGCACGTCGCGCGAGTGCGTGAACAACGGTTGTCGTCAGCACACTCCGCAAGCTCGCGTTCGGTTCGCTAGCGCAGTCTCCCTTTCTCGTTGACCCCCTCTCGCGAGTATCCCACCATTCACCTTAGTTACTTCATGCAAGCAGTGTGACGACTCCAAAGGAACCTCCATCACACGGCTTTGTTTCCCAAACCCAAGCAGACTAGGTTCCTTCTCGGTTCTCCTAGGTTCCTTCCTTACTTCACGCAAGGTTTTTATTTCATGCATATGTTCATCCACCCTTTCTGAAAGTTTTACTCCTGAAGAAAACAAGAAGATGTATAGCAGACATTCATTCACGCAATCTGATAGAGAGTTGTAACTAGTAAGGGATAAAGGAAGAGATAGAGTCATGCGTACCTTATGGTTCCCTGCCTCAAGAGTTCCTCCTGAACTCCGGCAGAGCTCCCGGAATCGCCTTGTTATGTCTAACCGTTTGATCATTTTTTTTCCACAGAGTAGACTTTTACTTCAATGAAATCATACCATTCTGGAAAGTTGTAAAAAAAAAAAAAAAAAAAAAAAGGAAATGAGGGGATTAGATTACGGGCCAAATGGAGGAGGATGGAGGAGATAGGTACCATCACACGGTGACGATGTCTCTCTCCTCTCCAGTTCTCCTCCTCTCTCCAAACCTGATCTTCCCCCACTTCTTTTGATGTCAATCAACAAAGAACTACAGGCTGATGCTTAAGAATGATAATGACAACAATGGTCATAATAATAATCGTGGACAAATATGGAGAGAAAGAAAGATGAGGGGTTCAGATCAAGGGAGACTGGAGAAGGATGGAGGAGGCAGGCACCGTCACACGGTGATAATGTCCCTCTTCTCTCCACTACCCCACATCTCTTCCTTTTCTGACCCCTGCTTATCTCATGATGTTTCAAACACTACAAGTCAACCAATAATAATAGTAATAATAATAATAATATAAATAATAAGTGAAATGATAATGATAACAGTGATAACTAATAACAATAATAATAACGATAGTGGTGGTAATAATAATAATAATAATAATAATAATAATAATAATAATAATAATAATAATAATAATAATAATATATTGGTAACACTCTGTCAATCCGTTTACCAAAAAGCAAGCGATCAATGAAAGGGACAGACATCTTATGGATGTACAACTTGTCAACGATCTTCCGTCATTTCCACTTCCTTCTCCCACTTTACTTCCACCACATGACACTTGTATGGTCTTCTATTTTGTCGTTCCGCATGCCTGCTCTCCATAATCACGTGCGCGTATGCTTGTTGTTCATCCTGCCTGCAAGATTGTACGGGCACATGCATACCCAACCATTGTCCGCTAGTGTCCTGCTGTTCGGTTGCGACCTGTGCCCCCTCAATGTCGGTTCGCGGAGGCAGTGACAATATTGCGTTCTCAGTGGTCTGCGGCCCCATCTTACTCTGCTGGTCACATGCTGCATGTACCCAGACCGCCACCATCCTACTTGGCGCTCGGTACCCAGGCTACAATCCCACTGCCACTAGCAGCCTATGAATTGACAATAACATATAGTTGACGTCAGCAGCAGATCCGAAGTACATGAAGGCGTCAGATTGCCACCGAGGCCAGGTGCGTGCTTCTCCAATCTCACCTTTCTATCTCTGTGTGCGTGTTTGTCTGTTCGTTTGTGTCAGTCTTATAAGTCTGTTGTTGTCTGTCAGTCCGCCTTTCTATCGGCTTGTGTCTGTCTACCCTTTTCTTTGCTTCCCCTCCTTCTTTTCCCCTCTTCCTGTCATCCCTTTCTCCTCTCATTCTTCCTCTTCCTTTCTGCCAAGGCACGACACTGTTACTTCTTAGCCAATTTGCATGCAATCGAGATACAGCGGGGCAGACACATTTGCAGAAAGCATAAAAGAAAAGGAATTGCCGCATATAGCTGCGAAGGACCCGCCCGTTATTCCCTTGCTGGAGTGTTTCAAATAGTCATGCACGTAACACGGATCTCACAGATTGCAATGTCTCATACACAGTTCAATGGAAGATGGATGGAAACCAGGAAGCGCATTTTACTTATCACAACTTGATTAAAGAAGGAGAATCATGAGTTCAAAATGAGTCCTGGTGGTCAACAGCGCTAGCAGCCAGTCATCAAGGATAGAGTTCAACATGTAAGTTTCAACATAGCTCACATCTCTCATTTTCCTCTTTTACTGTCTATAGACCTCGTCTACTCACACTCACTGATGCATGCACACTCCCTATCACACGAGGATCTACTTTGAATACCACTCACTGGTTCTCTCTACTAACTTCCCCTTCTATTAGTATTAACTGGTGTTGGCGCAGCTATGGCTGCCCTTCTTCCAGCCAGTGCTCAACTTTCTCTCTCACTTCAGCGCAACTCTCAAGCCTGGCGCATCTCACTTACATATGTCGCACAAGTGCCTCACCATTCCTACGTTCTCATGCGAATGAGTCTCGACTGAGTGGGAGGCTGGCCAGTCCTTTATAGTGTTGGACTGATCTGGCGTGGTCTGTATCCGACCTCCAAGTGTTCGGGACTCCAGCCCAGTACTTGCTGTTGTAAAGTGTGTGTCTCAGTATCCTTCCCCATGGTCTGTTGCTGTTGTGGCTGACGGGCCCGTCTTATTAGATTCCTAGTCTGATTCAGATGTGACCCTTGGGACTGCGACTGCTCTGGAACTGTGACCTTTGACTTATTGTTGAGTAGACATGACCCTGTCTTAGCCTTAAAGTCGAGCTCAATACATTTTCATCTAGGACCTCTCTGTTGTCTGTCTTTGCCTATCAGGCATGGTTATCCATATCTTGTATATCTGTGTTTGAATTTAAAAGTTTCAGTACGTCTATGTCTGTTTGTTTTCTGTATATCTGCCTAATTCTTTTCTCTTTCTTTCCCCTCTCTCTTTCTCTTATCTCTCTACTACTATTACTAATACTAACTTCACTGCCAACATTTTTCAAGCGTGTAGAATGAGAACGAGTCTTTGGAAAAGCATAGTGACGATCAAGAGTTGTTGATCGCGACCGAGCCATAGGCTTTCTGAAGCGAGTCTGCATCTGAACTATGTTCGCAGTTGTCATATCTATGAGCTTTGAGTGGCTCTTGTCGCCAGTGTGGTGTGCCATCTGTTTACCTGCATGTGAAGTAAGGAAAAAAGCGAGTCTGACTACCAAATAATAATAATAATAATAATAATAATAATAATAATAATAATTGAAACAGATTCCACCCTTTCGCAGTAGCTGATCTAGATTTCAGGGATCGATCCCTAGTCCTCTCCTTACCTGTGTACAGTATCTGTGTCAACCCTGAGAGTTGAACTTGTGACCTGTATATCCGCAGCAGTTGGTAGGTTGTCATAGGTCCGTAGGTTGTACTACTAGGGTTTCGATCTGTAGACCTGTCATCTGTAGGTCTTAGCAGGTCCTGGGAGTCGTAGTTGTAGGTCCTCCGAAGGGTCAAGGTCGTAGCTGCTACAGTCATGAAAGGCCAAAGTCGTAGTTATTACAGTCCTTGAGAGGTCAAGGTCGTAGTTGCTAAAGTGTCGAAGGGCCAAGTTCACAGACTTCCGGAAGGTCCGAAAGTGGCCCTTTAAACGTCACTTACAGCAGATCAAAGGCAAGTGGGCAGGTGGTGTAGTCTGCCATGCTGAGTCAGCGGTAACCAGTCCTGGTCTCATCAAAGTCTAGTTCATCAAGTACCGTGTGGGACTGTTCATACTTAGGGCCCAGTGGAAATGAGACAGGCCAGCCATGAACAGTAGTATAAATCAAGAGGTGGCATCCAACCATTCACTCATTGATGCGTGAGCTTTGAGAAAAACCCGCGACAGCGTCCTGTGCAATATGGTCTGCAGATGCCCGAGGAAGAAATGTGTTTGAAGTAGAGAGCTTAGCCATAGTTGTAATGGGTGACATCGGTCGTAGTAGGTAGAGAGTGTAGTGTGTGTATGTGTATGTGATATAGTGTGTCGCATGTGGGATATCCAGGGTGATCTGAGTTGAGTGTATGTGAATAGTGGAGTTGGGTACAGTGACGAACAAAGAGTTATTATGTGCGACGGAGCTATAGCCTGTCTGAAGCGAGCTTGTAATCAGACTGTGTTCTTGGTTCCCTATCTCTGAGTTTTGAGCCTGACGTCTGTCATCAGTTTGGTGTGTCGCCTGTTTGCATGCATGTGAAGTGAGAACGAAGGCGAGTCTGTTTGCAAATAATAATAATAATAATAATAATAATAATAATAATAATAATAATAATAATAATAATAATAATAATAATAATAATAATAATAATTATAATGAGCGAAAGCTAGCATCAGAACCCAAGCAGCATTATACAGGTGAGACCAGATAGTCGTGACTTTGAACCAGAAGCAGAATTGCAACACGATTTCCACCAAATAGGAGCCCAGTAAAGCTCATAAGTGACAATGTTGGAGTGGTCTCATCATCATCAACAGAGAGCCAATGTCAAACTCGTGTCTGGCGCTTGACGTTCAGACTATGTTCACACAACTCCTACCGGCCTACAAATTGGCAATGCAACTGTCGACAGCATCTACAGAATCAAAATACTTGGAGATGATGACCCATGCAGACCGTTGTCATTACTGGGTATGTGCTCTCACACCCTCTGCATCATCATCTCTTTCATTCTCTTTCTCTCTCTCTCTCTCTCTCTCTCTCTCTCTCTCTCTCTCTCTCTCTCTCTCTCTCTCTCTCTCTCTCTCTCTCTCTCTCTCTCT
>BFEA01000155.1:137517-167752 GCA_003427395.1 Chara braunii | reverse complement strand
TCTCTCTCTCTCTCTCTCTCTCTCTCTCTCTCTCTCTCTCTCTCTCTCTCTCTCTCTCTCTCTCTCTCTCTCTCTCTCTCTCATACACATATACATAGTTTACGCAAAATTTCAGGGGCGCAATAAGTAAAGTCGACCGCTTTTCTCTCTGTAGTGTATCGTTACTTGTGGGCGATGTTGTGAGTTTATACACTACTCAAACGCGGTCTGGCCAGCCTGCCAATCGAAGCTTAACCTTCCAACTGATAAGTCGGTCAATGCCCGACAAAAACAGTCCGGTGCAGTGATGTTTTTCTTTGTGGGGTTGTGTATAGCAGACATGACAACACATACACACAACATATACACACCCACATAGGTAGTAGTGCATTCTCTCTTATTTTAGTGGTAAATTTATTTGATTTTTGTTCATCCTATCGATGGAGTACTGTGATGCTGGCTGTGGAATTGGAGACTTACGTGCTGACCGGTCCATTGCTCTTCCTATCCATGGATCATTTTCTTTCTCTTACAAACCACCTTCTTCTTTCTCTTCCTCTATCTCCAGTATTATCGCTTATTTCCTTGTCGTCGTTCTCTCCCCGTTTCTCCACCGTTTTCCCTTTTCTATCTTCATTCTCCTTCAGCGTGCCAAAACCTCTGAGCGTTGCTTTCCTCCCTCATCATGCCTACCTTCGCATCATCTTCCTTCATTCCCTCTCTTCCTCCTTCCCCTCCTTCTCCCTCTTCTTTTTTCCTTACGATCATCTTCTTTCCTGTGATTTCCTTCCTTCCTCCTCGCGATTTCCTTCTTTCCTCATCGTGATTTTCTTTTTTCCCTCCCGGTGTTCCTTTTGCTTCACACAGTAGTCGTGTCAGCCATCTTTAAGACAAAATCATCGTAGTATTAATAACAATAATAATAATAATAATAATAATAATAGTATTTTAAATGAACGCAAGCCACATCTTTAGGTCAGGCACTTACCGAGCAACGAATTGCTGCATTTTCGGAAGAGCCTGACTACCTAAAGACGACTCGTCCGTCCCTCACGAAACGGAAACCACTCAAAGCATGTGCAGAGAGCCCCTCACGCCCGGCATGTCACCTTCATTGACTTCAAGGAAGGTAAGTTTCCCCCCTCTTTCTGCTTTTTTTTCTTCTCCCTCTTCTTTCTCTTTCTCTTTTCAGCGCTCTCCTTGCATTCCCAGACATATTTTTAACTCATCGGTATTCTACCAGAACTGTTTCCTCCTCTTTTGCTATAGCTGATCAACTAGTACTTTACTACGAACAAAGGAAAAATTGTACCTATCTTGGACATAATGCCTACAGAGATTGTCTCGCACGTATCCAGATCAATCATCCCTAAGGAGGTGTCAATACCTCTCATCACCTCCCCTTTCTCTTCCTAGACGGATACCCCCTTTATTATGAGTATCGTTATTGACAAGAAGAGAAATATTGAAATCATCGTGCTTCGCTCTCCCTTGAGGATATATTTATCTGACGGCCTAAACAAATACTAAATTATTACTAACCTTGATCTTGCTCCGCGTTGGCAGGATAACATCCTTAAATGATCCCTTTGTACAAAAGGTATGAGATTTAACCCACACAATTCAATCTGACATAGGAGAAACAGTGTTAGGGTGATACATGACATATGATCAACTGGCACAGCCTGAGATACTATGGGAGGGTCAGACACATTCGGCGGTGGAGGCGGAAGAGCAGGTCGGGACGGTTGAGGAAGGACTGTCAATTGATGAAGTCGGCGCACCATGGAAGAAGAGGGAGAAGTATATCCCATTTGATAAATACGAGGAGGCCGTTCGAATCGTGGGGGCGGGGCGTTGTAATTCTGCTCATATTTATAAAAGTAGTAAGTCATTTTTCCAGGAGACGGCGTGCGTTCGCAGAAGTCTTCCTGATGTCGGCGCAATCGCACCCCTTCCCATTTCTCCTCATCATCCTCTTCCTCCTCCCACTCCTCTTTTTCTTTTGTCAAACCAATAGGCTGATTTGTGGCATTCCCTTGTCGTTCACCCTTTCCTCTTCCAGTTCCCGATCAGCAAGGCATGGTTGGAAAAAGATACTACTTAGAGTAGCGACCTAAATACCTAGCCTCCTAGTGGTTAAGGTAACGCCTATGTATGGGGATGCACACTTTTACGAAGGAATCTCAATTTTATGGCGTAGTATAAGCTACCTAGCTACTTATCTATAAGACCTTTAATAAAGACTTCAAAAGTGGAAGTATGCGAAGTCGTTGTAGAGATGAAAAATATTATGGTCGGAAGGAATTAGTGCAGTCGAAAATTCTCGCACAAATTTGACGAGAAATCATCAAATCCTATTGTGTCGATCATTTCTTCCGCTATCACTGTCGACTCTGCTTTCATAAAAAAAATTATGATTCTTAGTCGTTAGTTAGTGTGTTCTCTCATGAACAGACATAGGAGCAACTATCTCTCTAGGGATGTGATAGAAGTGCAGACTAAAGCTCGTAGTAATAATAGGTGAGATACTTCAGTTTGCGCTCGTTTTATCTCAAAGGTCCTCACTAAACAAAAGCTCGTATCAATAGACCAACAACTACCCCTACTAGTAGGAGCTTTATTACTAACTAAAAAAATACTTTATCTTTCGTTTGTGGTTTTGCTAGGGCTTCAATTAACCAGACCAAGGTCCGTTCACATTGGACCCCGACAAACCATCTGCTAAAGGTTGTAATAACCGAAATAATCCTACCACATTCGGACCTTTTCTACACTGCATAGAAGTCATTACTTTACGTTCAGCTAGTACCAAAAAAGTAGCTCCTAGTAAAAGTGGTATTATTATTATAAGTATTTTGGCTAAAATATCAATTATATACAATTTCGCGTGTCTAACAAACTTTTTAGGTATTAGAGTATATCTTGGATCTGAAACAATTCATAGTATGGGATTAACTTATGAAATTCCTATTCAACTTTATAAATTTATATATATATATATATATTAGATTTCATATAGTGGTCTAATAGCAAATTTTTGTAGATAAATTCGGCTTTAAGCATTCTTCTAAATACTAAAAAAAAGTTATTATAAACGAGTAAACTTTTTCAAAGTTCAATTCTCAATAGATATTTTAATCTATTATTCATAATTTACCTAAAAAAAGATGTAGCACATCTAAAACTGCAATTAAATCAATTGCAAAAATATTTAGGTGGAATGAAATACATGAGGCGACTTCAATCGTTGGTGTCAATTAGGAGGTCTTTGGACTTTTATTGCTCTTCATGGTACTTTTGCTTTATTTAGGTAGCTCAGTTGGTTAGAGCAAAAGGCTGAAAATCCTTGTGTCAGTGGTTCGAATCCACTTCTAAACAATTTCAGTCAAGCTTGTATATCAATCAAAACAGAATAATTTTATAAGTCAAGTTTTTCATTCTTCATGAATAAAATCAAAAGAATCAATCAATACTTCAATACTTCTTAATTAATTCTTTGGTTGAAAAAAAAAAAGACTCATTCATTTATATATTGAAATATATTTAATTTAATGTGTAGAATGCAGAGTACTTGATAAATGAATTAGAAAAAGTAGAGTATTATAAATAAAGTAATACATCTTTATATAAATGTAGTAGGTAGGTACTTATTATGATATTAAATCCAACTCTAAACTTATTACTCAAAACTTTAGATACAGTACAACATATTCGCAAGGTGCCACGCTATAAAAAAATGAAAAAATGCTTTACCCCTGGATAGTGCAGTTAATTGATACGCCTCAACGCATTTCGGGGAGAACCAGCTAGGATTATGATATCTATCTAATATGTCTCTATTGTAAATTCATTATATTTTTTTAATTTATAATATGCATTATTCCAATAAAGTAAAAAATAGGAAAATAGTAGAGAAGATAGGCATTGTACTGACTAAACATCCATAATATTTAACAAGTCGGGTTTTATATCGATCATATAATGCACCTACACATAAAAAAGGGCTCGAAAAAAAACAAACAAGGTCGGTGAATTTCCGAATTCTATTATGTACACATAAAAAATAAAAGGAATGAATTATATTATGAAGTATTAAACAATACATAAAAAGAAATGTATTTTTTTGTAGGGATGCAAGTTTTCAGAATGTGAATTGACTCTGTTTTTTATTCGGACTCTTCACGTATAGTTTCTGAGGATCCTACACAGACCATGCAAACTTATGAATCGGATAGTCTTCAATATTACATAAATGCATAATACTTAAATTATAGTAGTTCCTAAGGGAATTTGAGTTGAAGTAGGTTGAGCACGTTTGACGTTTTTCTACCAAACATTTTCTTTTTGAGGATGTTTTAAGGATTGACGGGGGTGAAAATACTTTTCTACCAATCTTTGACGTTTTTTATTTCGCTCAATTAAACTCTTTTGAGTAAGTTTTTTTTTTGCCAAATATTTTCCTTTTGAGATGAGTCTCTTGATAATTTGATATCGAAATATTTTTCTAATGCATTTACCACTTGCTCGTCAAGTATAATATTATTGGATTTTCACTGCGAATAGATGGTTTAATTAAACCTTTAGCATTGTAAGGAGTAGAACAAGCTACAATCTGAAGTCCTTACACTGATTGAAAATAAGATTTTAATCTTTGAGAATTTTCAGGATGAATACTGTAATTTATATTTTGAATTGGTATGAAAATTGCATTTATATAAAAAAAAAACTTAACACAGTAACAATTGTTGTTATAGGAGCAGAATATGCAACATCAATCCAATGACGCATGCCCAAACGGAAACTAAGTTCTCATTCACGAAACTTTAGGATTTTTTTTATCTTTTTATGAATACCTTCATTTAAAAGTTCATATAATAATTTTTTTGCCTTATTTTCGAATCATTAAAAAATGCATTAACATACTTCAGGCTAAACAAGTAATTGCAGAAATTCGTTCAACTATTCGTCAATAAAAAGAAGAAGTTCCTGTGATGGAATGCCTTTGGGTATTTCTGGAACTTTCATAAAACAACAGATCTTTATGCGTATATTTTTACTAGAAAATACCCATCGAAATATACATATAATACCTTCATTTTTATTAAATTCATTAAAACCACTAGCTACTCTTAAAAAGATTGTAAACCAAAGGTAAAAACTTAAAAAAATGTCAGCTATACCATAGTAACACATTTTTTAATATCATTATTTTTTTTCTTTAATTTGTGTTTTACAGTAAATCCATGAATAAACCACCATTCTGGAAGATGATATAATTATCGATTGTAATAAATATTTATTTTTTTATTTAAAAGTTTGCCCTGTCCAATCATCCAATTTTGCAATACAAATCGTTTTTAGAATCATGGTTATTTCACTACACAAAATACAATATGTCATAAAGGGATAATTGTTTTAAAGAAAAATCAAAGTTAACAACAAAAAGATAGGAAACATCAGAAAGATGGGTATCAACATAGAAATTTTGTTAAGAAAAAATATTTTTCAGACAATGAAATTAGTATGGTTTTTTACACGGTGCATTCTAATAGATATAGATCTCTAATTCCTGCTCAAGGAGATAAATGGTTGTTCTCTATTGGACCAGTTCTAGTAGTTGAAACAATCATATCAATAAACAATAAAAAAAAATTCGATTTTAAAACTTACAATTTTCTATATATCACCAAAAGTTCAATTTCAGTCAAATAGATTTATATGTTTTCATTATACTATGGATATCTATTCATTAATTGAATTAAATAATTAATATAAAATGAATATTGAATGAACTTCACAAGACCGACCATACAATACATACGTAAAAGAAAGCCTTAACATCGATCAATCCAACAAATTAACAAGGAAAAATTATTTCAAAGGGAGTGAACCGACTTAGTTGCAAGCTATAACATAGAATATTATTCCATAGGTTTTTTTGTTTTTTTTTGGGGAGTATGGGGACATCTATGAGGGTGTACTGTGCTTTGTGGGACTCTGACTCGTAAGGAGATTTCGTTCACCCTCGAGTGGTTGAGGAAGCTCGTCTAGCTACCTCCAAATCTCGCTCTTCAATCTTCATTACCCTCGGAGATAACAAAACAATGTGCTTTTTCGATAAGAGGGTCCCCGACCTCCACTTTTCTCTCACCCTCCAGCCACCGGAGTGGTTGAGGAGGCTCGTCTAGCTACCTCCAAATCTCGCTCTTCAATCTTCATTACCCTCGGAGATAACAAAACAATGTGCTTCTTCGATAAGAGGGTCCCCGACCTCCACTTTTCTCTCACCCTCCAGCCACCGGATAGTACCCAAGCGCCACGACGCTATCATTCCTCGACATACTTCGACGTGTTGGAGACTGGGTACGACTTTGTTCTTGGCACTCCCTGGTCTCGCCAGTTCCGTGGCACAGAGGCCGGATGGATTTGTTCTCAAAACGAAGTGTGGTCAGACCTATCGAGTTCCCTTTATTGGAACCACGAACGATACCCCTCCCGACCTACCTCCCAGGACCCTCGTCCCTCTGGGTCTCACCTAAACATCACCTTCACTTTTCCTGGTCAGTTTGCTCACTTCATACGTTAGGATGACGTCACGTTCTACTCGGCGAATGTCATAGATTTTCTTCACTATGATTTACTATGTCAAGAGAATGAGCTCATCTCTTTGGAGCCCGACCCCCCTCACCCTTCCTCCATCTTCGTGACTCTCATCTCTACATCCACTCCTCAGTCTGCGGATACCCCCTCGACATCCCAGGTCCATACGTCGTTCACTGCCGAGTCCACATATATGTCTCGTGACGATGTAGACATTGAGAACTCACACGGTTCACGACCGACTTAAAGTCCACCGTTCGCAACCTGTTTCGAGAGTACCATGACGTTTTCCCCTTGTATTTCTCATACAATAGGATCCCTCTGATGTGCAGCCTGAGTGTTGAACATTTTATCCAGCTCGTGCCTAACTATCGTGTCCACCATCAGGCACCTTTCCAACTCTCGATCCCAGAGGCAAGGAACTCAAGCATCAGTTTGAGGAGCTCCTTCGAGGGGATTTCATTAAACCAAGTAGCTCCCCTTGGGGTGCACACGTCCTCTTTGCTTGCAAAGCGGACGAAACTCTCCGCCTTTGCATTGACTACTGTGACCTTAGTCATTACACGGTTAAGAACAGTTATCTCATGCCTCCCGCGGATGAGCTGTTTGATCGGCTGACAGACAACCGCTTCTTCATGAAGATCGATCTTCGTAGCGGTTACCACCTAATCCGTGTTGCTACAAAGGACAAGTCGAAAACCGTCTTTCGCTCACGCTTCGACCATTACGAGTTCACGATATGCGATTCACCCTAATCAACATACCCGCCACCTTCTAGACGGCGATGAACAATATCTTCAGGGACATCCTTGAAGAATACGTTCTCATGTACCAGAACGATATCTTGGTCTACAATCGTACCTTAGAAGACCATCTCAGACACCTTTGCGATGTCCTACTGCGCTTACGAAAGCATCACTTTTGTGCCAAGCTCAGTAAGTGTCGCTTTGCCCAGCAGAAAGTGAACTTCCTAGGACACCATGTATCTGACAAGGGTCTCCTCATGGACGACGTGAAGATCATTATTATCGTGGAATGGCCCGTCCCCACGCCCGTAAAGCAACTTCACAGTTTCGTAGGCCTCACTAGTTACTATAGTAATTTCATCTGGGGATGCGCTCAGGCTAGGTATTCCTACGTCCTTACCTCCACCCTTCTTCGAAAGAACTCGTCGTGGCTTTGGACACCCCTCTGCGACGACGCCTTTCGCGCCCTCAAGAAGGGGGTGACTTGTGCGCCGGTTTTTCGTCTCTCTTATTTTGATGGTCCCTTCATAGTCACCACTGATGCGTCAGTTTTAGCAGTAAGAGTTGAACTTTCTCAGGTGTTTCTCTCTCCTTCTGATTCACTTTATCCCCATGTTCCCCATTCCCCCCCCATTCCCGCTGACACTGCTTCTCGACTGGCGCCTATCCTCCCACCACTTTCCTCCACTAGTAGTCCTCCCATCACTTACTCCCCGACCATCACGGAGGATGGGACTCTCGAGGCTCATGTTGGGGATTGCCCAATCGTTTTTTACTCCCATACTGCCAGCGGAGATAAACTACCTTGTCGATGAACGTGAGATTCTCGCAATAGTTTGTGTTACCTGGCATTTACATCATTATCTACACGGGGCGCCCTTGACGGTGCACATGGAGAACTCATTGTCCAAACGTTTCTCACAAAGCCCAAACTTTCCCCTCGACAGGCACACTGGTGGCGTAAATTATCCAAGTTCAGTTTCACTACTCAACCTCTCAAGGGTGAAACGAACCGCGTCGTCGATGCCTTGTCTCGTTGTCCTGATCATAATCAGGAACCCATCCATCTTGCTGCCATCTCCATCACCACTGTTGATGAGTCAGTGATCGACGCATATCGCGCTCAGTACAGCCACTGACCAGATTATCGCGACATACAGGCGACACTGTGACGTGGCCAGACTGTTCCTTCACACTCCCTCGGTGAGAACGGTCTTGTGTACTGGCATGGTAGATGTGGTCAGTTAGAACCACGTATCTGCGTTCCCTCCACCAGCCAACTCCACATCCAGGCTGTAGCAAACTTCCATGAGCAGGCAACTGCCGGTCATACGGGGTTCCACGAGACGTGGCTCGTGTTTGCCGCCTATACGTCTGGTCGAAGTCTAAGGACTTCGTCAAAGCCTACGTCCAGAAGTGTCCTACCTGCCAGGAGGTGAACAATGCGAACCACCTTCCGTATGGGTTACTTCATCCCCTACCCATACCTGAGGGTCGTTGGCAGTCCGTCTTGATGGATTTTGTTGGTCCCTTCCGCCCACCCACTGAGCATGGTCATGATGTTGTCTTGGTCAGTAGAGATCGCTTCACGAAGTGTGCACGTTTTGTCTCGTGTCGCTATCACATTAGCGTTCGTGAGGTCACTAACATCGTCTTTGACGGAGTTGCGAGAGATCACGACTTACCTCATAGCATCATCTCCGACGGTGACCCGCACTTTACTAACACATTCTGGCGACGCCTACACGAGATGTACGGATCCCAACTCCGCTTCTCATAGTCTTACCACCCTCGGACGGATGGTCGGACTGAGGTTACCGATAAAACTCTCGGTAAGATCCTCCGAAAGTTTATTAGGGATGACCAGCAGTAGGACTTACATTTAGCCCACGTGGAGATTGCGTACAACCACGCCGTTTCACCAACCACGGGAATGTTGCCATTTTATTGCGACATCGGTTACCACCCTCTCGTACCCGTGGATTTCTTATGACCGTTGTGGTTGTGTCAAGACACTCGTTGTCTTGCGCTTGACGGCTGGATTGCCCACTTGGCGGCGATTATGAGACGTGCACAGGAGAGTCTAACCGACTCTCGGGCTCGCATAGCCGTACGAACGAACCGATCAAGAATGAATAATCCATTCAAACTCGGTGACGATGTGCTCGTCGGTGTACGTCACTTGCAACTTAAAGCAGATACACTTTGCAAATTCGGGCATCGCTTCTTTGGTCCAAGCCGCATCCTTCAGGCCGTCGGTTCTAATATTATCGATAGTCCGGTTAACTTTCGTATGAAGCTACCTGATTACCTTCGACAGGCTCGCGTGCACGATGTTTACCACATCTTCTTGTTGTGTCTTTATCACAGACCGTCCGAGCGCTTCGGCGGATGTCCTTATGAGCGTCCTCCACCTATCATGGTGGACAGTCACGAGAAATTCGTCGTTTCTGATATCGTATCTAGTCGAGTTACCGACGATACCCCTCCACACATTGAGTACCTTGTGTGTTGGAAGGGCTATCATAAGGAGGAGGCGACTTGAGAGTCCCTCGAGCACTTGGAGCACGCTTGGATGTTGGTGCGTGCATATGATCACGCTCGTCGTGCTGAGACATTTGCTTTTACTCAGCCGACCGACCTTCTTCCTCCTCCTTCGATTGAGGAGATTGTTGAGGACAAACCCGCCCCATCCGAGTCTGAGGTGGTTCTTCAACAACAGACGAATGCCTCCGTGAGTCCACAACTCACTTGTGGACGCCCTCTGCGTCTCGACGACGGACTCTGATCATCTGCTATCTTGCTACTGACTCACGCCTTCATGCACTCCATCATCACTTTCTAAAGAATGTCAGCATTTTGCGGCTCTCATTCGACATCGACTCGACTTCTACTTCATCGACGTCATCGACCACTTCGACGACTTCAGCTACCTTATCGGCTTCATCTACTTTGGACGTGACTACTTCACGCCACCACCCTACCTTGCGCATTCCTTTGTATATGTCATACTATGATGGTTCTCACTTAGCTGGTTCTCCCTAAGTTGGGACCTCCCTTGGTATCGCATAGGCATTGAGACCGTAGCGTTAAATAGACCTCCCTGCTCCCAAATTTGGCTTCCTCCCTAGTCGGTGAGTTGTGTGCATGTTTCCCTCACCCACTGCCCTTATCAGCCTAGTGTCGGTCATTGCATGCCTTCAGTTAGGCATATGTCCACCCTTCTTTTGACTCCCCTTTCTTGATCAACCCTGCATGGTGTCACCCTTTTGTTGAGCATTACCCACATTGATGGTCTATCTGTTAGGGTCATTGGTTTTGCTTCGTTACCACTCCCTCACCCTTAGCCTAATGACCTACCCCACCTTCGTGTGTGACCACCCTTAGGAGTTTCGATTCTTAGATCATTTCACTCTTAGTGGTTCAGCAACACGACATTCCCTTGTGACATATTGCTATCTTTTCCCTTCAGTAATGAGGCAGTTGCCTCAATGACTTTAGGATTGTACCATGCTACATTTCATTTTCTGCTATTAGTTAGGATGTAAATATTAGATATTTGTTTTTTTTTTGTGACATTATGTAGCTTATACTACATTTCACAGACTCCGCATGGAGATTTATCAACTTTCTTTATTGCAAAGTTCCGTTGTTTTTGCGGATAGTGTGTTTATGACTCTTGCAATCCACTACAGGTCTGAGCATCGCGCAACGGACCTCTATCTGTCATGGCCTACAACTAGGATCTATTCGGTTATTTTTCTTGTTCGGTATGTGAGACCAGGTTGTGGCCTGATCCCACAGGCCGTGTGTTATTTCAGTCCAGTCCAGTCCGGTACCACCGTCGGTACCAGTCCAGTCCAGTTTCGTCTGTCCGCTGGGGGTATACCCCAGCTGCAGTCTGTTTCGATCTCATTCTTCATTTGCACACTTTGGAGTACGTGTGTGTTGAGTCTGCATTGAAGTTGCGTTGTCCCTTCCAACTTCATTTTTATCTCCTTCATCCTCATCCCTTCGTTTAGATTATAGCAGACCACCATCCGGCGGTCTGTCACATACGGGTTAGGCTCCCCTTGTATTGGGTATGAGAGAAATCAATTAGTCTCATAGATAATCAAGCAGAACACTTTAACTCATTAATGGGTTTGAAGGATTCGACGATATTGACACAGTAGGGGTTAATAGTGACAAGTAGGGATCAAACTTTCTTCTTATGGGAGGCAAAGGAAGACAATAAGATATGCATGTAATGAGGTAAAGTTACCTAGTTAATTGTTAAACTTTGACAGATAAGAGACTATTAATGTGTCAAAAAATAAGAGTTGCGGGAAGGAAGGCGATAGCAGATAGTTGAAGTCAAAAGTAAGAAGTTTTCCTTGGGGAGGGTATATGTTGGTCAATTATGGAAATAAAACTTATATTTTAAAGAAGATTACTTTGAGAATCCATTTATCTTGGATAACTCGTTGGATTATCTTATACATAGTTTCTTAATTGCGGTTGAAATTCCTTTTGTCTTCAGGGATCCTTCAATGTACCACTGACCAGAGGAACAATAATTAACATAACCACAATCAGAGTACCAAATAAAAAAACGCAAAAAAACATCAACTATTTCAGACAAAACCACTTCAATTCATTTGTTTTTTTCGCATATCGGCACAAAGTGTCTGTTTTTATGCAATAACGGTTTTTAAAAAAATACAAGAACCTCAATTGGTCAGGATGAACGTAGATATTGCAAAGATTTTTTAAAGACAATATAATTATACAAGGTGTTTGTAATTATTATAGATTTGCATATACTCGTACCAAGTTGTGTCGTATATAATATATGATACAACATTTTTGCATGGTTAAACTACGTTGATAATTCAAATTTGATAGTGTTGCAAAGGTTTTTAAACATTTTTTCTTTTCCATTTTTCATTACTTGTAGGTACTTGAGTTTTTTAAAAGATTAATGTTATTTATAGAGAAGAGAGTTCAAAGTACTAACATAAATATTTTGAATTATTTGTTTTAATAAACTAAACTGTATAAATTAAATTAACTTAAATTGTATTTAATCTAGATAAAAGTATTTATCAAACATCGTTTTTATTCAATCACAAGAGATGAAGATAAAGTCAAACAAAACTACCGAGGTTCTAAATATGAGTCTCGTAATTTTATTGTGTATTAATTTTTTAAATGTCTTTCATGTGATCACCTAGGATATGCTTATTTATCTAATTAAACGTATGTATTTTCATTATTTCTTATAATAAACTAAACTATATAAATCAAAATAAAATTAAATTGTATTCAATTTAAACAAAGATAATTCTCAAACATAATTTTCCTTCAATCACAAAAGATGAAGATTGGTGTTAAAATAAATTACCACGGTTTTAAATACGAGTCTTAGAATCTCACCGTGTACTAATATTAATTTTTATAATGTATTTTATTTAATTAAATGATATATATTTATTTTTTTTATTAAACGTATGTAGTTTCGATTAATTGATTGCAATTTATTTTATTGAAATTTATAAAAATAAAATAAAATAAATTTTAATTTATATACATTATAACATATTATTATGTGTGGTTATGATTTCTTTCTTGACTTTTTTTTTTTTTTTTTAAGGCATCGTTTAAAAAACGAACGGTTTATATTTTATTTAGTAACTCAAAAGACTGACCTATAAAAATTTGAAGCATTCACTCTGAAAATTGGTTATCGGATCATTAGAAAATATTTGTTGAACTTGTTAGAATAAAGGTTTTAATGTCCCAAGACAAAGCTAAAGTAATAGCTGGTTTAACATTTGACAAATGAACGTTATCCATTTCAAAAATAATTTATCATTTGGAACTATGAACAATCCTTTCAATTACGTTGGACCTTTGAATGAACATACTCCAGAACAAATTAACGTTATGTAATTAAGAGAAACAAATATGCACAGTGACAATTTTTTTTTACCGCAATACAAAATTGTGATATTTTAACTTATAAAACGAGAGTTGTGCTCGTTACAAGATTTCACACAACGTCTAACTATATAAGCTGACATCATCATCATGGTTATGTTTATTGTCGTTTGTTATGTTGTAAGAGGATAATTAGTGTCGATAAATCTTATTGTTTTCATGTGGGAATTGTGGGTTTGTATTTTTGTGGATGCGATGTTGTTGTTTTTTTTTTGCAGCATATGTGCGTATCAAGATGCACGAAAATTCGTTGTATATGTCTACATGATCTACATCCATACATCATACCCGCTGTATGGGGTGTAGGTCCATACAACCTCTATATATTTCTTTGCACGAAGCAAAAAAATGGATTTTTTTTTTTTCTTTCCAAGGGGTGGATTGCAAGTTTGGTGTACTACACTCATGCAAATTTTGATGTTTAAACTACAATGTGAATATTTCATCATAACATAGTAGTTTAGAGATTTCATACTACTTTATAATATTTTACAAATGGTTTGTACATTGTCTATAATATTGTATACATAGTGTAACCATATTTTGTCAATCCACTTATAGAGTTTCACGATGTGAGTTGAACAGTGAAATCTCTCTCTCTCTCTCTCTCTCTCTCTCTCTATATATATATATATATATATATATATATATATATATATTTGACGATATATACATATATATATATATATGCGTTTCTTTCTACGACGGATATGGCACTGTGGACATGAGTTGTATGTGTGTGTGTGTGTGTGTCGCTTTCTACAGTGGATATGGTATTATGGACATAAGCACCCTCTCCCTTTCTCCCTTTCCCCCTCTCTCTCTTTCTCTCCCACCCCCTCTCTCTCTTCCTTTCTCTCTTTTCTTTTCTCTCTCTCCCGCGCTTTTTCTCTCTCTCTCTCTCTTCCCCCCACCTCCCTCGCTCTCTCCCCCTTTCAGTCTCTCCATCGCACCATTGTTGCAAACCATTTTGTGAGTATTTAAAAAAAATAAAAATATATATATAAATATTATTGAAAAGAAAAAGAATCAAATATTATACTCGCGAGGTTATTGTCATGTGGTCGTTTTCTTTTTGTTTTCTTTAACCTGAGATATGTAAAAGGGATGAGTTGGTGTCATACATCCCCATATAAAAGCTTCTTCATACCCTATTGTAGGGGCCTACATCACCCCATTTTTTTTATTTTTTATTTTTTTTTCCAACGACTAATACTGATCCAGGAAACGAATATGGTTGAATGTTTTACTGCCCAAAGTAAAAAACCGTATTTGCCATCAACAACAGTTTTGTTTTTTCAAACAAACAGGAAAACTTATTATACAAGTCGGTAACCGGTATCGAGCGCATCGGCTTCCACGTTTTCCGCAAAGGCGAGAGCCCTCCCGGCCATGTCACGCAGGAGTTAAAACAAAACAAAACTTGAGGCAACTTAGGACAATGCATAAATAAGTCCACGAACCGCCGAGACGGAGGTGGTTGCATCGCTCCTTCGCTGCTCTAGCGGGTGCGCCAATTGTACTTTTCGCGATCCCCTACGACAAGATAGGTTTCCGAGGGGCACAACCTACCTTCCCTAAAAGATTGTCACCACCCTTAGGAGCGTATCCCTACCAAGCTACTGACCTACGTACGAAAGTTTTTAGAATTAAATCATAGAGGTAGATTAGTCGAGGGCGTTTGCTCGTTCGCTGTAGTATAGATACGCTTGGTTAACACCAAGCGGACCCGAACGTCGTCCGTTCGTCAGGACGCTAATCTCCTAAGTACGAAACGGAGGTCGGTCGACTAGGACGGTCTCAACCAAGTGTGAAAGTCACCGTATCCTAGTCCCTTAACACACAGTCAAACAAAAATTATAAACCATACATAATTACATAAAAAAAAATCGATTGTGGTCGATATAAATATATATGCAATATAAATCAAGAACTGAAAGATTTTGGAGCATCATATGATGCATCCAATAACACAAGATCGAAATACAATCCGACCACCCCAGGTCGAACTCCACAAAACAATCATACAACCGCCAACGAGGAGTTGGCTATCGACAATAACATTGATGCAACCGACAAGGTAGTAAGACTGCCTTAGTTTTGACTTGATGAGATACGTCGTCAAAGTTATTCATTTCATCCTACTGACGACCTAAATTAGGCACGCACACACCCGTCTCCATATATTTCCAATCTTCTTGGATGTCAGACAATTTTGTGGATGATTCTTGATCAGGTGCATTGCTTGAAGTGTTGCATGTCTCTCCTTCTAGGAAGTGATCTGGGTTACTCGTCCTTCTCGCCCGAGCACAAGACTTGGATCTCATAAGTTAGGTTGTCTTCATCGAATCGAAAAAGTACCCCCCTGTAAAATGGTCCACTCTGACTCGATAATAAGGCCGACTCCTAAAGCAACGAACCCCCGCCCCAGATGCCCCTAAAGAAAGATAATATGTCCACTGCAAGTATTTTTTTGTTATTCTCATTTCTCATAAATTCAGGGTAACTTAGACGACAAAAATTAGAGGAGATAAAAAATGAGAATCATTTTGACAGGTAGAAGTAAATAAGGTAATTCGGGATAGAAAGGGTCAATCCTCGGGAAAGACTAAGTTCGTTTGACCTTATCTGCTTTAGTTGAAACAATTTTTTTTTATAACACTCATTGAATCAATCTTTTTTAAGACAACAAGTCATTTTGATAAGCAAATATGTGCCAGGTAGAAAGAAAACATTTTTTTTCATCATCCCATGTAGACACAATCAACCTCCTCTGCAAGCATTCTTCTACCTACCTGGACAACACGCAAAGACAACAAGTTTAAGAAAAAAACGATACAATTTCATACTCCAGTGAGATATTTTTATTCACATGTATGACTTGCACAACTTCCCTCTATCTTTTCTTTTGAACATTCAAAACAACAAGGTCAAGCAAAGTGTGGGTTCACACAGGTGTGAAGGAAAATTTGAGTCAATGAACTGACCTTGAGTGAAGTTTGGTCCGGCTCACTCAAAAAAACTGATTAATATTCCAATCAAAAAAAAATGTCCGCCGTTGAATATGAAAATATGCGGCTCACATGAAATATGCGACTCACAACTCCACAAGTTGTGACCTTTCTCCTGAGTCACAGTCTGCGTCCTCCCCCAAATATCGGAATGACCAGAGGCTGGGCCACACAAAAAAACTCACGCGAGATAGCCCTCCAGGAGGGTGTTCCCACAAATGAGTTTTCACGTGGTCCCAATGCCCCAGATAGTCCTAACGCAGTCCCAACTCCACCTTAACCTGCAAGGATTTGTTCCAATCCAACTTATAGCGTCACTTCGCCTCAAATCACTACGTCCGCATTAGATAGTTCAAAATGTGGGAAACACAGGCCGCACACCCACTTAGTCCCAAAACGGTCCCAAGTGGGAAACACAGGCCGCAGCACCGGATGGTCTCAAACATCAATACCTCGCGCTCCGCACGCCGCAAAAAAATAAAGGTGGCTCTGGCTAAAAACTGCATGTGCCACGTGCCCAATAATCACTGTCGTGTGCACTCACTATGCACCGTGACTTTCCTCATGTCACCGACCCACACACCATTGTCGCACAATCCTAAATGTGCACTAGTGCCCATACTACCGCCGGATCATGAAAGAATAGTCCACTATTACCACGCACATCAAAATTAAAAGCGGGACTGTCTCTCGTCGCGCCGTCGAAACCAGTACCACGCCGCTATGCCAAAAATTTGGCAGCACTTCCTTTCAAAATATATCAGCGCAGCCTCTTCACTCGATATACCACTTGTTATCATGCTAACCGTCGGGCAACACCTCCCTTTCGGGACCTCTTGCCACATAGTTCTAGCCTGTTGTAGCCTTACAGCTGCAACTCACACACCAACCCACAACACAAGCACAAAGGTGGAATGTGGGATAAGAAGTTCCCAACCTTTAGCTATGACTGCCTCCCTTCTCCTTCAAGTGTTCTTGCAGACCTCCACCACTTCGCTAGCACTCCATCACTACACCAGCAGTCATTCAGCCAGCATCTACTCAGGTAGAATGCCCCAGCAACATTTCCATAAGTGTGAGGTTGTTGGATGGAGAGCTGGCTTTTATAGTTGCGGGAGGGAGTTGCCCAACACTTCTTTACCCCAAGTGAATTCATGGGCTCAAGTTGAGCACTGGATCTGAGCTAGATCGATGGCTCAATGTGGCTCAACTTGGGCCACACACTTAGGGAGGCAGTTACTCTTAACGGCCTTTACTTTATTCTTGTTTCTTTTATCGAGCTATCTCGTAATTTCACGAGATAATTGACTTTCATCAATTTTTAAAACATTTTTTTTTTTTTTTTCTGATCATTCTTTGAAGAGAATCAAGAGATATAGCTCTTCAAAGTTCGACGTACCCGACACACATTTCAGTGCAGGTACGCCGTGTGCAAACTAAACTCAGCCATTTTTCAAAATGGTTGTTCAGTTTGCACTGTTCTAGTATGAGTGGTCACACTCAAGCCTGAACTAGTGCACCTAGCCATATTCGCGGCCGCATTCACGACCGTTTCCTTTATTTATTTATTTATTTATATTATTTGCCTTTTCGTTTTCTTCAGGAGGAACAACTCGTTTTTCGAAACGAGCTGCCCCCCAGTTTTTTTCCGAAGTCGAAACTAGAGTCAAGCTCAACAGGGTAATTTTTTCCCTGCCCGGCGTGTCCGTACCCATGCGTTCACGGCAACAGGCACAGGCAACGCTCTTGAGCTTGTTCTCAAGTGAACGGGCGCGGGGACATGACAACTACAAGTTGGGAGACTTACCCGTTGGCTGTTGAGTTTTCCTCGTAGTAATAGTAGTAGTAGTAATAGTATTCATTCATGTTCTCGCAGTAGATTCATTTGATTTTTCCTATCCTGTGGATGGACTGTCGAGGCTCAGCCTCCTAATGAGTCGATGAAAGTCTGACAAAACAGTTTGGCACAATCATACTTTTTTTTTACTTCGCCCCGTTCGTCCGAAACGAACGGGTGCTCAATCGAACAAACACTTAAAAAAGAAAACGAAGAAAGAATCTAAACAAAATCTGAAAAATAAGAAAACAAAAATCTAAAAACAAATTTAAAACAATATCTTAGAAAAAAAACAAAAAAAAACAAAAAAAAACGAACTTACCTTATCGCAGAACAGTCGCTCGTTTTTTCAGGCACTATCAAAAGCACTGGGGTTGAAACGCCCTAGTCACATCCGAAAGCGCCAAGTCGCGCTTCAGTTGGTAGTTAATTTTATTTTTATTTTTTTTCCTAAAAAGTCGTTCGCTTATGCCAACAATTACTTTTACGTTCGTTACCCACGAACTATTGAAATACAGGCTAGAGTTCGATCCCTATTGAGATCGAGAAAACTTTGGACCATTTCTCCATTTAAGCGTGTCATCCATGCACAGGGGTCATGCCTCATCCGCGCTGCTATTGCAGGCCGTGCGATCTTGCAGATCGCGCAGCCGAAATGGACCACGTCGAATGATGCCTACCTACGGCTGCTCCAAAAAGAGCTATGCCCAGTAGGGCACAACATATCAGATTCGATCGCGGTGTCTGTCGGGTACAAGTCATGTGTTGTAACCTACTGGGCTAGCTCCTATCACAAGAGCTATGCCTGCAGCCCTTCTATTTGAAACGTTGCGGCCCAGTAGGCTAGCCATTTCAGACATAGGCAGGTTTAGTCTTGCCTCGCCCTTTTAAAGTCGGCGCCCCGCTAGCTAACTGGTTGGAACTCAGCCTGGTGGTCTGGTAAGCCACACCTTTAGTTGCGAGTCCAGCGTCAGGCCCAAGCGCAGAGTCAAAAATCCTCATGGCCCAATAAAAATAGGTCACCATATTCCACCTGCGCCACAGTCCTATACTGGCATATCTATTATTTTTACCCATATTAAGCTCTGAAATCGTGCGGCTGCAAGAATAGGCCTAGCTTTAGCATTTCCATGTCCGCACCTCTCTGCGGCCTTACTATAAATTGTTGGCTACAGCCATTACTTTCATACGAAGCAAACGTCCGAACTAAAGTCCAAACAAATTTCAGTTTCTCAGTCGTAGGTCAGTCTGGATGAAATTTTGGCAAACATCGGTCTCATCAAGTCTCTCAATTCAACAAAAAAGTCGGACAGTGTCCGACGTTTAAAATCCCCGGTCGACACCGGGTCCAACGTTCCTTCACGTTTTTTTTTTTTTTTTTAAAGGCAATCTTTGCAATATGACCAGGGCGTTCCGGCCAGGTTCATACCACGATTACAATAGTATTATAGTGGCTTAAAATGGGGTTCGGTGTCCCTTATATGGAAGTGAAAGGTGTAAATCATCTCATTGTCCATCATATCCTACCATTAAACAAACCCCCTCAAAAACAAAAGCATCACCTTATCGATAAAAGACTGACTATATGTACAAGAAGCAAAACATGAACCAAAGTCTGAAATAAATGTACTATTCCACCAATTCTCACCTTCACTCATTTTTTCTCTGTGCTCTCCACACAAAACAATAAAGCGTACAACATTCTATTGTCCACCAGACCCTACCATTAAACAAAACCCACAAAAAACAAAGTTGTCCATCAAAAAAATTCCCACAAGAAATGAAAGTTGACAAAACATTCCATTAAAACAAAATCCTTCATATATAAAAAATTATAATTTCAATGTTCATCAAATTTTTAAATTTCTTGTTTTATTTGATAAGTTTTCGTCTAAAAAATAGTTTTCCCTCATATTTATTTCTTGAAGATGGAATGAAAGTCTTGACGAGTTTACGAAATGTTTTAATTAAAGTTTTGTTCTACTCAAATAAATATCTTCTAATTTAAATTGGATTAATTTTTTTATGACTTGAAGTCCTTATATAGAATGGAAGTCCACTTAAAATATTTCATGAACTCATCTAGACTTTTATTCCATATCTAGCATGCAGTTCAGATAAGAAGGGATACCCCATTCTTGGAAGGAAAGTTTTCAAGTAAGATATAAAATTTTAAAAGTGGAATGCCATTTTTTTAGATGGAATGAAATTTTTAAATTTAAAATGTAATTTTACTATAGAATGATTATCTAATTCTGAAAAATTGTCGCGAAACACAGACTCCATGTACAAGAACTAGAATGAGATTCAAAGTCTGAAACAAACCTACTATTCCCCCAGTTCACACCTTCACCCATTCTTTCCTCACGCTCCCCACTTTATTGGCATAATTCACATTGTTTACGTTACACCAAGGTTTGCAAAAAAAAAAGACGAAAAACGGATTTTTGGGTCGTCGTCCGAAGAAACATCTACCGTCACTACACTCGGGAAATAATGCCAAGAAAGCAAAAACTTTTTGAATGTTTTTTCAGAACAACCCTTCTTCTGGATGTTGAAAGTCCACTCCGACGCAATTGTATGTTTAATATTATATTTCACCTCAGCCCTCATCATGGGCGGTGTATGTCGCTTATTGCAATGAATCGTGCAATTTCTAAGCGTCCATAATGTCGAGAGTATACCACCTCACAAGACCTCCGCCCGATCCAAGGGCGGGCAAAATCGTTGAGACAAGTCACAATACAAGCATAACTGCTCCATATCTTTGATGCGGGTTCTCAAACAGATTTGGCAGAGAGGATTTGCTTTAACGAAAATTTTTGCACATCACGGCGCTATCGGTATCGTCTGATAAGCGACCAACCACAATAACTTCCAGTGACGCAATAGAGTCAGTGCCAACTGGGGTGTTTAATCTGCAATCCACCTTCCAACTTGGTAGATTATTGGTATAATAGGATCCAGACATCGTCATCATCGGGGTATTTCTACTACCAATTTCTCTGGTCGACAGACAAGTTATAAACTGGGACCTACAAGCAATAAGGTCACGAACAGTAAAAATAATCCAGAACATAAACTGGGATCAAAAGATGAAAGCAGGAAGTGACAATTGAGGTTATGCCAGTGTCAAGGGTGGGTCTTAAGAAAATGAGGCTTCCCGAGTGCACCGTGTCGAGGCACAAGGCTCCCCCAAAACGACAACCGAGTTTACTTGTCACTGGTTAGTCGGGGAGTACTCAATGGTAATTTCATACCATGTTCCCACCACGCGCATGAAGCTTGCCCTAGGTACCTCCCGCCAAACCAACAGGATTACTTGCCTAAGCATGTTAAAGTGAGCTTACTAGTGTCACTAACCCTGGAGTTTATTGCGCAAGACCTGCATCAGTTTTCAATCCAATGCTTGAACGTCCCAGATATCCGCCAATGTCCCCACCCCACGAGACATTCACGCCTCTCCGAAAGCAATTGATCCACAACATAGGAAAGGGTTACCACCCGACATCACAATGGAAGGTTTTCAAAAAACGGTTATGTCAACAGGCGTTCAGTCACAAACTCAAGAGGCTTTAACAACGGGCAACAACAGACCCAGACTTTCATAACCTCGTACCATATGCCCAGTGGTCGTCTCTTTCGAAGATATCACAATGTAAGAGTCGTTAACCAAATACAACGGATAACTTACCAATTCCACCAAGTAAACAGTGGAAAGTCAGTCAGTTGATGCCAAGAATGGGAAGGATGTTCCAAAATAGCCCAAACCATCCAACGAGCTAGCAAAGCCTTAATCTGACGTTCCGGATCAAGCAGGGTGAGACCCTGGCAACGTTTGGGCGGAATGACCACTTCCCAAGCGACTTTAGGGAGAAAGGGGTCAGTGGCCACCTCCTCTTTCCATAGGTAATGTGTAAGCAACTACCTCAGCACACGCAGTGCAAACAGAGAAAAGGTTAACCGACCCCCCATTTTTCATCATCGTTACCCAGGGCCGAAAAGTGGGGGTCCCCGTTAACCACTTGTGTGCAAATAGCTGAAAAACAGCGTGTTGGAACCACAACACAACTAGCAACGTGTTTTTTACGACTAGTCCCCGACCAAACAAACTCACGCCTATGTATGGCACCCATGGCGGCAAAGTTGAACGTACCTCCGCCAAGGCATGCACAAAGTCAGCCTCCAATGATTGGGTAAGGGATACCCCGTGTCCCAACAACCGTTCTTGTTGTTCAGGGAGGACCACATGTAGCCCCCAATGGTCGAACAACCAATTTAGACCAATTAATTATAGCCTGAGACACCAGGAACAAATCAACAGAGTCTCGAAGCGCTAAGAAGGCCGAGTCGCCCAGTGGAGTGAAAATCACGGAGTCGTCTACGAACGCTTCAGTTTTAAGTCGTTCGCCAATCGGTAACAGGAAGCCCGGAACCTGAGAATTCGCTTAAATAATCGAATGTGTAACCTCAATATAGAAAACATATAACTTGAAGTAGGGTGCTACTAGACAACCTTGGCGTACTAAACGTGAAAAAGGGAGATAGTCAGTCAAAGCTTTATTGACACTGACGGAAGGAGGGGCCTTAGAACAAGGCAGCAACAACAACCTTGAACTTGGGGCGAAAACCGAAGACCGATAAGGCTCCCTGCATAAATTCCCAACCAACACGATCATACAATTTTTTTAAATCAAGAAAGATTACTGTCAACTCAACGTCCTCACTGACCAACAACTCCACAAGTTGCTCAACAAGCATGATGTTATAAAGAATATGTCGTCCCTGCAAGAATGCAATTTGGAAAAGATGGATCAACATCGATATGATTTTTACAGCCAAGACGCTACGATTTTGGCAAAAAAAAACTAAAAACCAAGCATCTGAGTCAGCGTTATCGGGCACCAATTACATACATCGGTTTTATTTTTTATATATACAAGAAGACTATAACCCATTACAACAACTCCTCATAATCAGGGACCCCATGCCACAAGGAGGATATGATGTAGAGGAGGTCGGGATACAAATAAGGAGAGAAACGCTTGAAAAAACAAGTCGGCTGGTTGTCCAAGCCCGACGCTTTGTGGGTCGGTTGGCCCCTATATGCGTTAGTGACCTCATCCATGAATATATCTGCTTCAAAGGTTGTTTGTTGGTCTGTTGTGAAATGACGGTCCAACGTCGACCAAACCAAAGTTTGAAAGTCAGTCAATAATTATGCTTCGGTGTGTTGTCCCTGTGATATCAACAGGCAAGCATAAAATTGTTTAACATAGGACCCTATCATTGGTGTATCGGTAGCCATTATGGCCTCATCATAAAAAGGATGATGTATCAAAAGCAGGATTTGGGCATTGGCCAGCATCTTATGACTAGGAAACATGGATCGTCATCCGGTCTCCGTTGACTAACCATGATATTTCTTTTATGTTCACCGCCTCCTTAATTTCAGACAAAACGGTGGGCATCCATCACCGACGTACGACATTCAATGCTTGCATGAAGGAGTGTTCATCCACTTGGGACAACCGGGTCAATGCAGGCACTGCATCGAGTTCCGCAGAAAAATAATCTTGGATTGTTATAACCAATCCCTAACGCCCGATAAAAAAACAGAGTCTGAGTCCATACTATGCTGAGGCCTCCTCGGAACTAAGTTATCGACGAAGAGGAAGAGACTCGAGCCTCCCTCTACTTAACCCAAAATTCGTACATGAAGATCAATATGTCTTTAGAGGACAGAGCAACAATCCGTTTTCAAACGATCGGTACGGTGCAGATAATATTCCAATAACATTGGAAGGTGGTTCGAACCAGCACACATTAAGGCAAAGCATCGGGAAAATTGAGGCAACAGCCTGTCAGCTACCCTGAACAAATCAAGTATAGTACGCAAGATATATTGTTGACTAACTGCCCCAGAGGCAAACCATGTGTAAGCACGTTCATACGAATGCAAGTGGTGAAAAGCATCCACAAAACCATACTCAATTCTAAAGTTGGACAGAAGCACCGTCTTCTGTCAACGGGTCCAGTTTGGGAATGTCCAATCTAGAAAGCAAAGTGGTATTCCAATCTCTCTCATTATCAATCTGTCGAAACGAGGCAGTATCCCGAAAAGAGAACGAAAAAAATCCAGACACGCCAAGAGGGAGTGAGGTGCATAAGCATTAAGAATCGCTCAATCTTCCTCCCCCACCCGAAAGTGAACCCTGATCCAATAACTGAGATGATCCCAGTTACAATACGTAATAAGTAGGGAAATGAGTGTGCAAACAAAACAACAACAACCTCTTTGGTACCCCTGTCTCTTATACACATCTAGATGTGTATAAGAGACAGGTGCATAAGCATTAAGAATCGCTCAATCTTCCTCCCCCACCCGAAAGTGAACCCTGATCCAATAACTGAGATGATCCCAGTTACAATACGTAATAAGTAGGGAAATGAGTGTGCAAACAAAACAACAACAACCTCTTTGGTACCCTGGGAAAGTGCCCAAAGATTAAAGTCCGACCACCATCCTATTTGTTCCGCCACCGCTTCGGTATTGAGTTTCGTTTCGTGAAGCGGCACAATCCGCAAACCCTTGTTAAAAGCCACACGTTGGGATATTTTCACCGCCACATGGCAAAATCTTTTCAGCACCATATGGCGGGAGTTTTTACCAGGGATCTTTTCACCGCCACAGGTGGGATCCCAACCATCTAATATTCTATAACGCGAGTCGAATCTGATCCATGACTACTGTGCAGATAACATGTCTCAATCATGATATTTAAGTTTCAAAAAATTGTTTGAGAAGATGCTTTTATGCCACGGGATGTGTTCCTCCACTTGCGCCAAAAAACTTGCATTCCAGCAATCGTAGATCTTAGTATCCTTTGCGGTTTGGCCTGTGGGATTCTTGAACAGAGACAAAGGCAGCTAGTGCAGGCATGGCAAAGAAGCCCAGGTCTGAGCTGCAAGGTTTGACCTGGGCTTCAAGGTTAACCACGACATTAATCACAGGGAAGTGGAATATATTTGTGTAGGAAAAGACTGGACTTAATCGAACCCACTCTGAGTCAATCTCAAGAAAAGACTGGACTCTATATGCAGACACCAACCATTTTCCAACCTTCCCAATGACCATTTCCATAGTAGGAACTTCATGTAACACGAAATGCAGAATCCTTACGACCTCCCATTTTGTGACCGCGACTAGATGCTGCAGCAACCCGTCCACCGTAGTAAACACCAAAGGAACTACGATACATGGTGCCCTGACCTGCATCACCTCTAACAAGGAGTCAGGGAAGACAGCAACCCTTACACGCTCGGAGATGATAGGAAAGGAGTAATCATGTGATTGTTTTACATCAGGTTGTTGTTGAGACACTGAAGTACTTGCACCAGCAGGCAGGGAGTGATCATGTGGTTGTTGTACATCAGGTTGTCGCTGAGGTGTTGAAGCACAGGCACCCGCAACAGCAGACACAGACAATGCCTTACTCAATTCCGGCGCGTTTTGGGGCAATGAATAACTAGACCGAGTTTGATCATTGTCTGCAATATCTTCCCAAATGACATGCATGAAGTCTTTGAGCCGCTCTCAAGCAGAGTCATAGGGTTGTGGTTTAGTCGCTTAGGCCCTCCGACAAAGGTTTTCCTACGCTGGACCGGGGTTGGGTCCTTCTGTAAAGGCCTAAACTCCTTTGGGTTCGGCACTGTGGGTTGGGTTTCAGTTCCCTGAGGTTTAAAAGGGACAAAGGCAACCAACGGTGAAGACACAACTCCTGACTGATCCGGGCAAAGTGGCAAAGAAACGGCCAACTTGAAAGACGACGACGACCAACCCGACACGGTTTGGGGTATAGTGGCCTGGGGTCGTGGATCCTGATCAACATGGGTCGACGATCCAGGGGTACAAACTATAGCCAATTGTTATGCCAAGGTTACAGGAGGCACGAGCTTAACCCCCCAAATGGTCGACGACCGAGCAATTGTGGACAACCCTGACACAGGCGCGACCAATACAAATACGGACACAGCGGTCACAAACACCGAAGCCGGAGTCAAAAGGAGGGCCGATGAGTAAGACCGCATAACGGCCGAGCCTTCTTCCCTAACATATCTAGGCCAATCTGGTGCACGACAGAATAACCATACCATCGCCAATCAGAGCACCATGGGGTGTCCTTGGCCGCAATATCCAATTTGACCCAGCCCTGCGAAGTAAGAAACTACAACGAGCGACTAACCCTGGATTTAGCTTTTAGGAGCAAGTCATAACGCCGATCGACGGGTCTAGGATCAACCTTATATACGTCTTCAAACCTCACCATATTCATGAGTTATGGTTGCTTTCAAGAACGACATGGGCAGATATGCGATACGAAGAACCCGAATCAAATCCCTGCGTTGTTGTTCCTATAAACACGTTGTCGCCTGCTCGATGGGCGACTGCCAAGGCTTGTTCCAAACCCGACAAGGTTTCTCATCCGCTACTGTGGACCGCTCAGATTGCAATATGCCGACTATCCAGTCCCTAAGTGCTCTTATGGATGCAAGACTCCGAGTCGGATACGAGATCATATTCGGCCCTTCAGGGCAAATTCTACCTCTGCTCCCATTGACGGTCGTCAGATCCTAGCATGACTCTACTGCTCGCATCGAGCGTTCCTTTAATGCAAAAGAAGAGTCAGCGTCAGGACCCTGAAACACGACCATCACATAGTGTCTGCGCAGATAATCGATAGTTGTCTCCGCCGCCTGAGGTTCAACATCCACCACTAGTATCATATCTTCGTCCGAGTTCTGAAATATTTAAATATACATAGCTGCTTGTTCTGCTTCCTCCTCCCCGGACAAAAAATAACGATGCAGCATGTTACAAAACTCATTCGACGTCGCCCTTTGAAATCGAGAGGCCGCGCCATGAGAAGGGCTACCCGAAATCAGGGGGAGCTCACCAAGGCAAGCAAAGGTGTATGCGCAGCCAACTAAGAAAGAACGTAATCAATCAACAGATCCCAGATCTACAAGATCAGTGGTATATGCGCAACAAAGGTGGAAAAGAATGTAATCAATCAACAAACCTCAATCTACCACGTCTATAGTGCCATCAGGGAGAAAACATCGCACGAACCAGCTCACCAAATACAAGGCTGGGGCAAAATTGTGAAACAAAAAATGATCACTTAGACATGCAATGAAAAACTAAAACCAAGTGGTTGTTAGCGCGAATAGCGCAGCGACCACATAACAAAAGGGAACGGATGGGCTGAGAAGATCGAAAGAGTCAAAGTATAAGTAAGCAGACAGAAGGCAACGAAAGCAAGTCATAACCAGAGCAACCGATACGAACGCATACATGGTTCCCCATCTGAGGAAAAACTTGATCAACATTTGAACATGAGTAGGTGTGTTCATCCTGTCACGCATACAACGTAAAATTTTGAATGATATCACCCACATTCTTATTCTTATACCAAACGACTTGTAAACTTTATATCAACACATCCCTCCATGCATCAATAATGTCGAATCTGTAAATAAAACCCACGCAGACAACACGAATGTTAGACTTGCTCAACATCTCACCGTAGACAATCTCGACTACAATGTGTCTCCTCAGTTGAATAACGTACACAGTAGCGATAACGTTTAACAAGAAACATGTCATACGTCCCTTTTTTTTTCTTTGAAATGACGAATAGTAGAAAGAGCAAAAACCAACATGTCAAACCCCCACTTATACACCTCACGTCGAGAAGAAGGATTGCGCAATAAGGGAGACAATGGTCCTTTCAACTACAGCGATCGCCGTTGAAATGGAGCAATTGATTAAAATAACAAAACATTATCATCAGAAATTCAACCCCTAGAAGCTCGAAATAAGCCTGTCCATACTAACCGGAGTTTATCGACCAACCATACGATCATTTAAGAATCTTTCATTGATCAACAAGTTTTTTCCCGCTATGCCAGACTGCGTAGCATTTATGAAAACCATGATCCATGCAAAATTTTAGGATACGTAAGAGACTCGACGGGCCCACACTTACATAATATTCAAATTGAAGGAGAGATCTATCATTAAATGTAGAGGGACAGACTCAAGTAGTTATTTCTCGATTAATTTTTTTCCCCTCTTTCTGACTTGGGTGCTTCCTCCTGCTTATTTCGGCTTATCGAGAGAATTAAGGTCCAGAAAAAATATACTAATAAATAACTTATCAGTGGTCAAGAAATCACTTTCAAAACAAAAACAAACATTATGACATATGGTTAATAGAAGGGTCAAAATTTGGGGTCGACACTAGGTAACATAACGTAACGAGACACACACGTCATCCATAACCAACAATATAGTCTCTCATTCCGTCTTCCTTTATTGACCAACGTTTTATCACATATGCGCTAAGCGTACTTGCTCCATCGACACTGAAGATTCCTCGAAGTGCTTCCGACGTAAATATACCTATATTAGGGAGATACAAGCGCATACACCATCGGTTCATCCGACCGATTTAAATCACGATCACCAGTAGAGAGGAAATAAGGAAACTGACCAACTTGCTCAACCATGAAATTTATCGAACTACCGTCAATGGAACGATTATCCACACAGATAAAGAATTCAAAAATTTGCATCGCAATAAGGTAGAAGAAGTAAATCGCTTACACGGTCTCGTAAGTCGCCACGTCCGGGTGCAACTTTATAACGAACCCGAGTTATACATGACATCTATAGATTCAGATCCGTCTACCAAGTCATCTGATACTTCTTGGATCACCATAACTTTTGTTTTCTGGCTACTGCCAAAAGCTTTATCCGTCCTCAGTTGAGTGATCACCTCCTTCGTTGTATCAAGAATGGTATAACATATTTCTCATTTTTCGCAAATAGTTGTGACGCCATCGTTTTTTAGCTTACTCAACATCTTTTGCACTCCTTTGAGGTAAGTCTCTCTCTCATTCACCTCCACACCTTCAGTTGCTTTCTTTATTGTCGACCCATAGTTTTTCATACTTTACTTCAATACTGCCGCATCGAGTTTCGTTCGCATATTTGTCATAAGCGGTTAACAGGGACCCCCAGTTTTCAACTCTGGTTAACTCCCTCAACCTTAAAAAATGCATTGAAGATTTTTTTTTTTAGTTTTTTCTGTTTTTTTTTTTCTTTTGCCCTGTTTTATTTTTGGTCAAGGTCTGTGTGTGTCAAGTTTGGTGTTTGTTGGGGTTTTGGAGTTGACTCTTTTGGCTAGCCCTGAAAAATCTTGAAATTTTTGAAAACTGAAATGAGTTAATTTTGCATGAAAACACACTTTGCCTTGCCGTTTTATAGTTTTTTCTTTAAAAAGTTAGCATGATCTCCACTCTATGAATTGGTGGTAATTTTGGTTAAAATGACCCTTGGGTTTTGTTATGAATGACCTAGCAAGTGGTCTGAAAATTGAGGTCTCCGTTAACCGTCTCTCATATTGGTCTCAAAAACCTTTGATTGATGTTATTTTTATTCCTTCGTCTTGGCTATAATATCCTTAAATCGTTGCACCTCTTCTTCTAACCTTTGTGCTTCATGTTCTGCCTCTTTTATACCGTTGAACTCGTTTGTTCCCATCTCCTTAATATCTTCATTTCCTCTGTATGGCGCTGACACAACTCACGGGATTGCTCCGATCCGATAGTCTTCGGAGACCTCGGGGTGACCCGTAGACGAACTCGACTCTCTGTGGTTGGGGTACACACTGCTAGCTATATTCCCTCACTTTCCTTCAACATGATGTACTTCTTGCTTCCACAACTCCAGCTCCTTAGCCTTGTAATCTCTATCTTTCTCCATCGCCCTCAACTCATCCTTTAACAACACCATCATTTTGTATGACTGAGCAATGTTATTCAACAGTCAGTTATAAAGGTCGCCTTGTTCTTGAAGAAGCCCTTCAACTAAACTTGAATCTTCCTTATTATTACGTTTTGCCTCAATCGTTATTTCTGTCTTATTTTCTTTATATTTTTTTTCGGATACCACTTTCACACACCAAGTCCGATTTCTTATTCATCATCTCAACCAGGTTCTTATGGAA